>JAIEZT010000054.1:14205585-14479461 GCA_019594935.1 Periophthalmus modestus
ATAATCTTATGTTTATTTGGTTGGTGTTGTCAATTTATTGTAGTTTATAAACCATAAATAAGTTGATTAATGTTACTACATCAATACTCGAAATCAAACTTTTTTGTTGAACATGCATAAATGAGAGCCATTTGGAGCGGACACTCCAAATTCAATAAAAATTCAACCAAAAATAACACTCATTTTCAGTAAGCAACATTAAATACAATACTCTGGGTTGTGGTAAATTCATCAGCTATTGAGCAGATTTAGCAAAGAAACTTGCAACAGTACCTTCTGACATTTTGCTTCTAATGGTATATTTACAAAGCAAACCCCTTTTATTTACTAAAAACATACATGTACACTGAGGATTCAGTCCTTTTGTGCAAATGCAGTACACGTATCGTTAGTATAAAATCACTGTTTTGGACAAATACAGAGCCTACAGAACTATATATTTATATTTTCAGTGAGTTAGCTAGTTAGCGCTAGCGAAGTAAATACTTAAAGTAGCCATATAGCTAACGTTGTTATTTATACTAATAATCAAATGATTTTTAAAAAGACAAATTTGCTTTACCATGCTGCAGTTGAACTTGAAGGCTGGTGAGTTCAAGTGCGGCGGGAAGAAAAACAAAGCTGCTGAGAGCTGCGGTGGAGCTAGTTTAGCTGCTATTAGCCGTTAGCTTATTCTGTGGATATCAGTCGCGTGGCTTCTCTCTCGAGGACAAGAGCGAAATGGCGGATCATTCCAATGTTGTTATGATTTGAATGTTGTGTAGCCATTGGCAACCATGGAATGGGTGGCAAGATTTGGTGTTACCTGCTTATGTTTTCACCGGGAAGAGCCATAGACATCTGTCTTTCCAAATCCAATGAGCTAGATCAGTATGGGCGAAACATTTCTTTACTGTCCAAATCTTACTTTTGCTGCAGTCAGCAGTTAAAAGTATTGGAATTATCATAAACTCATTATGCCTCCATCGCACATACGCCACTATATTTTCAATTGGTGTTATATACTTTAGTCTAGTTTAGTGTGTGGCTCTTAAAAGAGCCGTTGTGGGTCAATCCTGTGGTGGACATGTCTGCAGTTCAAAGTATTGGAATAATCCTGAACTCATAATGACTCCCATCAATATGAATGCACGTACACCACTATATTTTCACATGGTGTCATGTCTTGAAGGGAGGAGGTATTTTAGTATGAACACAATATCTGTAATACAGTTTGAAAGTATTTGTTTAGTTTGAATTCAAGAATTCAATTAATACAAATGGTCTAAAAGGAAAGACTGCCTCCTTCATTCATACTTTTTCTGTTGTTAAAACTTTATACACATTTACAGTATCTAGTAGCTTCATCTGGCAGGGCTCCAGACTAACTTTTTTTTTCCCCCAGGAGCACTGTAGTCCATGTCATTCATCTTTCTGGAGCACAACTATGGCGTCATTTGACTATCTTTAAGCTGAGTGCGCATACACAGAAATCGAGGGGCGGTAACTAAAAATGAGCAGGAAAATATGAAAGCGAGCGCCCGGTGTTGGCGTCTCCGCGCGCTATTTACCCTCCAGCGCCTCTCTCTTTCTCCCTGCGCACTCTCTCTTTCTGCCTGCGCCATCTCTCTTTTCTCCTTGCACCCGTGCTCTTTCTGCCTGCGCCCGCTCGCTTTTCTTTTTCTTCAACTGAAATACGTCATCAAAACAAGATATCTGTGTAAACCCCCAGTCGTCCAGGTCTGATCCATAGCAAAAGACGAAGTTCAAATCTGTAAACTGGACAAACAGCAGATATAATGCCTGCTGTTTGATTCACACCATCCACTGCAGCACAAACTTGGAGTTATCCGTACATTACAACACAGAGCCCAAGTGGTGCCCACAAACACAGAGGGAAAAGTGAAGGAGGAGCAGCACGTGGAGAAAGCCCTCTCTGCTTGTGAATATCCAAAATGGGCCTTCAATAGATCTAAGAGAGCTAAAAAACACACAAGACAACAGGGAATCTGAACCTAGAAGGAAGGGTGTTACCATTCCTTACACAGCAGGTGTGTCTGAAAAACTTCAGAGGATTTTCAGACAGTATGAGATTCCTGTCTTTTTCAAACCTACAAACACATTAAGACAAAAACTGGTGTACCCAAAAGACAAAATCCCGAGCCACAAACAAAGTTATGTAGTCTACTCTATTCAGTGTAGTGAAGAGTGCAGTGAGCGTTACATTGGAGAAAAACAGCTACTCCACAACAGGATGTACCCAACACTGGCGTGAGAGTTCCTCTGGACCCCAGTCCGCCGTACAGCTCCATCTCAAAGCCACTAACCACTCCTTTGAAGATAGTGAAATTCAGATCTTAGCCAGAGAAAAGAAATGGTTTGAGAGGGGAGTTAAAGAAGCTATTTTTGTTAGGAAAGAGAATCCTTCCTTAAACAGGAATGGGGGCCTGAGACATAATCTCTCCCCCATCTACAACTCCATCCTCAGACCCAGAACAATAAGAACAATAGCAGGGTCGTTAAGGGCTGAACAGGGTAGTTTCAGCTGAAACTGGAGACAATAGATATTTACAGTTTCAGTGTAGTTAACCCCTCCCTGCAGATAGATATAAGGCAGTGGTCACCAGCAATCTGATCAGAACTGAAGAAGCGGCTTGGATGAACAGCGAAACGTCTTCACTCCTACAACGAATTGTCCAGTTGACAGATTTGAACTTCGTCTTTTGTTATAATCAAAACAAGACTTGAACAGACGATCTCAGATTTTTCATCGGTGTTAGACTCAGCGTCAACCCAAACGTAAGTTTATTCTTTATCGCAAAATTTGTTATTTTTACAATCTGTACAATTCAATATCAGCATATACTGCCAATACTGAACTAAACAAACATCAGTAATATTACGTCTTGACATGATACTATCTCAAAATCACATAATGGTTTGTAGTAGTAGTAGTACCTGGACTACTACTTGTATGTAAATGACAAGGCTACATCAGCAGTAGTAGAGGTGGTGATGGGGTCATGAGGGAGACTGATATGACCTGTGGTCCTCCACATCAAAGTCATACATAGAGAAAACTGTGGACATTAGACACAGCTTGCACTACTCACTACATATAGCATAATAATTTAGCACCAAATTTAGGTAGTATCATATTTGCTAATGGAATAAATATAATGAATCATAACCACAGACTCTAAAATGTTAAGCTCTTTATAGTTTAGTACGTGGCTCTTAAAAGAGCCGTTGTGGGTCAGTCCTGTGGTGGACATGAGTACTCTGCGGGCTGCCATGGCACCGTTCCGTCTTCTCCCTCCCTCACCCTCGTGGCCTCTTGACACACACGTTGTCGGCTCCCATCCGCCTTACATCTGGAAGTGGCTTCTACCCTGGTGCTCCAGCTGCTCTCAGCACCCTCTGCTGGTGAAACCGAGTATTGCTCAAAACACATCACCCACGATATGATCCCAATAGATAAAAGCTACTAAACCAAAGAACTTTGGATGCACTGACACTAAACCTACCAGACATCTGATAACTCCAGCATTCGCATCAAGATGGCAACAGTTAGGTTCTTCATCTTCATCCTGTTTTAGCTTCAGGGGCATCTCCTGCAGGTGGCAAAACACTGTATTAGACAATTAAGGATCAATGAAATCACTGTAAGAGGCATATATGGTGAATACTTGCCGTGTTTTCATGTGGGATTTGCTTAGTGTGCAGAGTCCAAGCATCTTCTTTTCCTGCTGTGCTACAAACCTTAAACTCAAAAACTCAGATTAACACGTAAAAAAGACACAGTATAACTCACCGGACCCCCTTGTGACAATACCTACCTGTACTGTCACTATAAAACAACAAGTGAAAGGTTAAACTTACAGTTCGCTGCTGTAGGGTGAGTGGCTCAAACTGGACGCCATGGTCTCCTGGACGTCATGGACAACAGAGGCAGGCGCCCAGGGAGGAGTCACCAGCATGAAGTCTGAGCCAGATGTGTAGAGCCAAACCTCCTGGTCCATGTGGTGCAGGTTCGGAAGCATTGTCTCAAAGAGCTGAAAGAGAGAACAGTTAGTTTATAGTATTGTGTCCGTGTTACATGTGATCAACAGTATTCTAGTATAGGATCTTGTATACCTCGAAAAACAGAGACAAGTCCCACACATGGACCCAGAGAGGGAGCAGGGACCGCTGCCAGCCTCCAGGCTGCTCCGGCAATATATAGACATATGTTAAACACAATGCAACAATGGAACATTGTCTCATTCAGAGTAACATTACACTTACCTGAGCACCAGGGTGAGGGGGCACGGAGGAGCCCCAGGGGGAGGAGCCTGAAGGGGAGGAGCCCCAGGGGGAGGGGCCCGAGGTGGCGAGCCCCAGGGCTGCGGGCTCTCAACAGGCTAAGAATCAAGAAAAACACCATGAGCCATTTGACATTTCATACAGTTACGTGTCACTGTATCTTTAACTTACCTGCATATGAGCAGAAGGACCAGTCTGCAGAGGCAGAGGGCTTCTGCTGCTGGCAGGCTACAAAAGTTCAAGTTTGGTTTAAAAAAAGTAAAAATTGGAAAAGGTAGAAAATTTTAGTTGAGTTAAGCGTCTGAGGCTCACCTGTTGAGGAACCGCAGGCGTCCCAGCGGGGGAGGGCCCAGGGCTGTCCACTCTCTGGAGCTGGAACATCAGGAACACACAGGTGAATACTAATGCCTTTATAACAACATTATAAAAAGAGCAAAGAGCAAATGTGACCAGGCCTACCGGAGCAGAAGAGGAGGGTCGAGAGCTGCCCCTCGCTGAAGGATCACCGCGGCGGGCACGAGTGACCCGAGGGGCAGGCGCAGGAGACCTCTTCCTCTTCCTGCCTCCCTGTTGGACACAAGATAATCAACATCAAATGTATGCTCAAAGACAGTATCTAAAGGACAAACTAATTAAGGTCTTCTTTCAACACCTCACTGCAGGAGTTTGTGGCTGGATAAACAGCAATCTAAAAAAAAAAAAAATACACTGCATCTCCAAGTTTTGAAAGACATGGGCAATCGGGGTTAGTTTTCAAAAGCTGAGGATCAGGAATCAAAAATGAGAAAGAAAAAACTGCGCACTGAGCTTCCCTGGCTCTCAATCAGTGACTTTTGTGACTGATATGTTGGAATCTTTAAGGATTTGAACATCATATCACAGCAAATGTAGCGCAACAGGATTTTTATTTTAATATCTGTGTGCATTGCCTATGTTTTATTTGGTTGGTGTTGTCAATTTATTGTAGTTTATAAACCATAAATAAGTTGATTAATGTTACTACATCAATACTCGAATCAAACTTTTTTGTTGAACATGCATAAATGAGAGCCATTTGGAGCGGACACTCCAAATTCAATAAAATTCAACCAAACATAACACTCATTTTCAGTAAGCAACATTAAATACAATACTCTGGGTTGTGGTAAATTCATCAACTATTGAGCAGATTTAGCAAGAAACTTGCAACAGTACCTTCTGACATTTTGCCTTCTAATGGTATATTTACAAAGCAAACCCCTTTTATTTACTAAAAACATACATGTACACTGAGGATTCAGTCCTTTTGTGCAAATGCAGTACACGTATCGTTAGTATAAAATCACTGTTTTGGACAAATACAGAGCCTACAGAACTATATATTTATATTTTCAGTGAGTTAGCTAGTTAGCGCTAGCGAAGTAAATACTTAAAGTAGCCATATAGCTAACGTTGTTATTTATACTAATAATCAAATGATTTTTAAAAAGACAAATTTGCTTTACCATGCTGCAGTTGAACTTGAAGGCTGGTGAAGTTCAAGTGCTGCGGGAAGAAAAACAAAGCTGCTGAGAGCTGCGGTGGAGCTAGTTTAGCTGCTATTAGCCGTTAGCTTATTCTGTGGATATCAGTCGCGTGGCTTCTCTCTCGAGGACAAGAGCGAAATGGCGGATCATTCCAATGTTGTTATGATTTGAATGTTGTGTAGCCATTGGCAACCATGGAATGGGTGGCAAGATTTGGTGTTACCTGCTTATGTTTTCACCGGAAGAGCCATAGACATCTGTCTTTCCAAATCCAATGAGCTAGATCAGTATGGGCGAAACATTTCTTTACTGTCCAAATCTTACTTTTTGCTGCAGTCAGCAGTTAAAAGTATTGGAATTATCATAAACTCATAATGCCTCCATCAGTGTGAATGCACATACGCCACTATATTTTCAATTGGCCTGAGACATAATCTCTCTCCCCCATCTACAACTCCATCCTCAGACCCAGAACAATAAGAACAATAGCAGGGTCGTTAAGGGCTGAACAGGGTAGTTTCAGCTGAAACTGGAGACAATAGATATTTACAGTTTCAGTGTAGTTAGCCCCTCCCTGCAGATAGATATAAGGCAGTGGTCACCAGCAATCTGATCAGAACTGAAGAAGCGGCTTGGATGAACAGCGAAAACGTCTTCACTCCTACAACGATTTGTCCAGTTGACAGATTTGAACTTCGTCTTTTCTTATAATCAAAACAACTTGAACAGACGATCTCAGATTTTTCATCGGTGTTAGACTCAGCGTCAACCCAAACGTAAGTTTATTCTTTATCGCAAAATTTGTTATTTTACAATCTGCACAATTCAATATCAGCATATACTGCCAATACTGAACTAAACAAACATCAGTAATATTACGTCTTGACATGATACTATCTCAAAATCACATAATGGTTTGTAGTAGTAGTAGTACCTGGACTACTACTTGTATGTAAATGACAAGGCTACATCAGCAGTAGTAGAGGTGGTGATGGGGTCATGAGGGAGACTGATATGACCTGTGGTCCTCCACATCAAAGTCATACATAGAGAAAACTGTGGACATTAGACACAGCTTGCACTACTCACTACATATAGCATAATAATTTAGCACCAAATTTAGGTAGTATCATATTTGCTAATGGAATAAATATAATGAATCATAACCACAGACTCTAAAATGTTAAGCTCTTTATAGTTTAGTACGTGGCTCTTAAAAGAGCCGTTGTGGGTCAGTCCTGTGGTGGACATGAGTACTCTGCGGGCTGCCATGGCACCGTTCCGTCTTCTCCCTCCCTCACCCTCGTGGCCTCTTGACACACGTTGTCGGCTCCCATCCGCCTTACATCTGGAAGTGGCTTCTACCCTGGTGCTCCAGCTGCTCTCAGCACCCTCTGCTGGTGAAACCGAGTATTGCTCAAAACACATCACCCACGATATGATCCCAATAGATAAAAGCTACTAAACCAAAGAACATTTGGAAGCACTGACACTAAACCTACCAGACATCTGATAACTCCAGCATTCGCATCAAGATGGCAACAGTTAGGTTCTTCATCTTCATCCTGTTTTAGCTTCAGGGGCATCTCCTGCAGGTGGCAAAACACTGTATTAGACAATTAAGGATCAAATGAAATCACTGTAAGAGGCATATATGGTGAATACTTGCCGTGTTTTCATGTGGGATTTGCTTAGTGTGCAGAGTCCAAGCATCTTCTTTTCCTGCTGTGCTACAAACCTTAAACTCAAAAACTCAGATTAACACGTAAAAAGACACAGTATAACTCACCGGACCCCTTGTGACAATACCTACCTGTACCTGTCACTATAAAACAACAAGTGAAAGGTTTTAAACTTACAGTTCGCTGCTGTAGGGTGAGTGGCTCAAACTGGACGCCATGGTCTCCTGGACGTCATGGACAACAGAGGCAGGCGCCCAGGGAGGAGTCACCAGCATGAAGTCTGAGCCAGATGTGTAGAGCCAAACCTCCTGGTCCATGTGGTGCAGGTTCGGAAGCATTGTCTCAAAGAGCTGAAAGAGAGAACAGTTAGTTTATAGTATTGTGTCCGTGTTACATGTGATCAACAGTATTCTAGTATAGGATCTTGTATACCTCGAAAAACAGAGACAAGTCCCACACATGGACCCAGAGAGGGAGCAGGGACCGCTGCCAGCCTCCAGGCTGCTCCGGCAATATATAGACATATGTTAAACACAATGCAACAATGGAACATTGTCTCATTCAGAGTAACATTACACTTACCTGAGCACCAGGGTGAGGGGGCACGGAGGAGCCCCAGGGGGAGGAGCCTGAAGGGGAGGAGCCCCAGGGGGAGGGGCCCGAGGTGGCGAGCCCAGGGCTGCGGCTCTCAACAGGCTAAGAATCAAGAAAAACACCATGAGCCATTTGACATTTCATACAGTTACGTGTCACTGTATCTTTAACTTACCTGCATATGAGCAGAAGGACCAGTCTGCAGAGGCAGAGGGCTTCTGCTGCTGGCAGGCTACAAAAGTTCAAGTTTGGTTTAAAAAAAAGTAAAAATTGGAAATGGTAGAAAATTTTAGTTGAGTTAAGCGTCTGAGGCTCACCTGTTGAGGAACCGCAGGCGTCCCAGCGGGGGAGGGCCCAGGGCTGTCCACTCTCTGGAGCTGGAACATCAGGAACACACAGGTGAATACTAATGCCTTTATAACAACATTATAAAAAGAGCAAAGAGCAAATGTGACCAGGCCTACCGGAGCAGAAGAGGAGGGTCGAGAGTGCCCCTCGCTGAAGGATCACCGCGGCGGGCACGAGTGACCCGAGGGGCAGGCGCAGGAGACCTCTTCCTCTTCCTGCCTCCCTGTTGGACACAAGATAATCAACATCAAATGTATGCTCAAAGACAGTATCTAAAGGACAAACTAATTAAGGTCTTCTTTCAACACCTCACTGCAGGAGTTTGTGGCTGGATAAACAGCAATCTAAAAAAAAAAAAAAATACACTGCATCTCCAAGTTTTGAAAGACATGGGCAATCGGGGTTAGTTTTCAAAAGCTGAGGATCAGGAATCAGAAATGAGAAAGAAAAAACTGCGCACTGAGCTTCCCTGGCTCTCAATCAGTGACTTTTGTGACTGATATGTTGGAATCTTTAAGGATTTGAACATCATATCACAGCAAATGTAGCGCAACAGGATTTTTATTTTAATATCTGTGTGCATTGCCTATGTTTTATTTGGTTGGTGTTGTCAATTTATTGTAGTTTATAAAAACATAAATAAGTTGATTAATGTTACTACATCAATACTCGAATCAAACTTTTTTGTTGAACATGCATAAATGAGAGCCATTTGGAGCGGACACTCCAAATTCAATAAAATTCAACCAAACATAACACTCATTTCAGTAAGCAACATTAAATACAATACTCTGGGTTGTGGTAAATTCATCAGCTATTGAGCAGATTTAGCAAGAAACTTGCAACAGTACCTTCTGACATTTTGCCTTCTAATGGTATATTTACAAAGCAAACCCCTTTTATTACTAAAAAATATACATGTACACTGAGGATTCAGTCCTTTTGTGCAAATGCAGTACACGTATCGTTAGTATAAAATCACTGTTTTGGACAAATACAGAGCCTACAGAACTATATATTTATATTTTCAGTGAGTTAGCTAGTTAGCGCTAGCGAAGTAAATACTTAAAGTAGCCATATAGCTAACGTTGTTATTTATACTAATAATCAAATGATTTTAAAAAAAGACAAATTTGCTTTACCATGCTGCAGTTGAACTTGAAGGCTGGTGAAGTTCAAGTGCTGCGGGAAGAAAAAACAAAGCTGCTGAGAGCTGCGGTGGAGCTAGTTTAGCTGCTATTAGCCGTTAGCTTATTCTGTGGATATCAGTCGCGTGGCTTCTCTCTCGAGGACAAGAGCGAAATGGCGGATCATTCCAATGTTGTTATGATTTGAATGTTGTGTAGCCATTGGCAACCATGGAATGGGTGGCAAGATTTGGTGTTACCTGCTTATGTTTTCACGGAAGAGCCATAGACATCTGTCTTTCCAAATCCAATGAGCTAGATCAGTATGGGCGAAACATTTCTTTACTGTCCAAATCTTACTTTTTGCTGCAGTCAGCAGTTAAAAGTATTGGAATTATCATAAACTCATTATGCCTCCATCGCACATACGCCACTATATTTTCAATTGGTGTTATATACTTTAGTCTAGTTTAGTGTGTGGCTCTTAAAAGAGCCGTTGTGGGGGTCAATCCTGTGGTGGACATGTCTGCAGTTCAAAGTATTGGAATAATCCTGAACTCATAATGACTCCATCAATATGAATGCACGTACACCACTATATTTTCACATGGTGTCATGTCTTGAAGGGAGGAGGTATTTAGTATGAACACAATATCTGTAATACAGTTTGAAAGTATTTGTTTAGTTTGAATTCAAGATTCAATTAATACAAATGGTCTAAAAGGAAAGACTGCCTCCTTCATTCATACTTTTTCTGTTGTTAAAAACTTTATACACATTTACAGTATCTAGTAGCTTCATCTGGCAGGGCTCCAGACTAACTTTTTTTTTTTCCCCAGGAGCACTGTAGTCCATGTCATTCATCTTTCTGGAGCACAACTATGGCGTCATTTGACTATCTTTAAGCTGAGTGCGCATACACAGAAATCGAGGGGCGGTAACTAAAAATGAGCAGGAAAATATGAAAGCGAGCGCCCGGTGTTGGCGTCTCCGCGCGCTATTTACCCTCCAGCGCCCTCTCTCTTTCTCCCTGCGCACTCTCTCTTTCTGCCTGCGCCATCTCTCTTTCTCCTTGCACCCGTGCTCTTTCTGCCTGCGCCCGCTCGCTTTTCTTTTTCTCAACTGAAATACGTCATCAAAACAAGATATCTGTGTAAACCCCCAGTCGTCCAGGTCTGATCCATAGCAAAAGACGAAGTTCAAATCTGTAAACTGACAAACAGCAGATATAATGCCTGCTGTTTGATTCACACCATCCACTGCAGCACAAACTTGGAGTTATCCGTACATTACAACACAGAGCCCAAGTGGTGCCCACAAACACAGAGGGAAAAGTGAAGGAGAGGAGCAGCACGTGTGGAGAAAGCCCTCTCTGCTTGTGAATATCCAAAATGGGCCTTCAATAGATCTAAGAGAGCTAAAAAAACAACAAGACAACAGGGAATCTGAACCTAGAAGGAAGGGTGTTACCATTCCTTACACAGCAGGTGTGTCTGAAAAACTTCAGAGGATTTTCAGACAGTATGAGATTCCTGTCTTTTTCAAACCCTACAAACACATTAAGACAAAAAAACTGGTGTACCCAAAAGACAAAATCCCGAGCCACAAACAAAGTTATGTAGTCTACTCTATTCAGTGTAGTGAAGAGTGCAGTGAGCGTTACATTGGAGAAACAGCTACTCCACAACAGGATGTACCAACACTGGCGTGAGAGTTCCTCTGGACCCCAGTCCGCCGTACAGCTCCATCTCAAAGCCACTAACCACTCCTTTGAAGATAGTGAAATTCAGATCTTAGCCAGAGAAAAGAAATGGTTTGAGAGGGGAGTTAAAGAAGCTATTTTTGTTAGGAAAGAGAATCCTTCCTTAAACAGGAATGGGGGCCTGAGACATAATCTCTCCCCCATCTACAACTCCATCCTCAGACCCAGAACAATAAGAACAATAGCAGGGTCGTTAAGGGCTGAACAGGGTAGTTACAGTTGAAACTGGAGACAATAGATATTAACAGTTTCAGTGTAGTTAGTTAGCCCTCCCTGCAGATAGATATAAGGCAGTGGTCACCAGCAATCTGATCAGAACTGAAGAAGCGGCTTGGATGAACAGCGTCTTCACTCCTACAACGATTTGTCCAGTTACCATTTTTTATCAGGTATTTTTATGTTGGCCTCAGAGCAGCTGTGATACATAAGTAGGATTTTTACACCAAAGTTGTGTGTTTTTTAATATGATTCTGCTGTTAGTTACAACAGACAGGACGTGAAATAAGCCTAATTTTGTTTAATATAAAAGGCAAAAGATAATAATAATTTAAAAAAAAGGCCTACATAAATGATGGTCAAGAAAGAAAAAAATCGTGAGAATAAATATGTGCAAATTCTGCGTAACATTGTGAGAGCGATGTGTGTAAAATTGCATTGTTTTTACAGTTTGCAGATTTGGCTATGTCTTTCCACAAGATGGCAGAATCTCCCTTCTTTTAGTGGCGAGCCCTTCAGTTGAAGTTCAAGAACTGCATTGCACAAAAAGATATTTAAAGTGTGAAAGAATTTATAATAGCTGTGTCTGTCCACATGAAACAAAAAAGGCATGACTTCTCTGTCAGCACCAATTACTATAGTAGAGTTATCTTTTCACTATACCTTAACCTTAACTACAGATTGTCTAAAAGTCCAATCTCATGATCCACAAATATATCAAAAAGTTAAACTAAAAGAACTGGACTTACTTAGCTGATGTTTCGTTATCAGCCATGTAGCTTTCTGATCCACAAATGTTTGTTATAAGTGTTTGTAGGGATTCAGGCCACAACACTCCACTGTCTTTGGAGTTGAATAAAGGCACCATTTTCTTGTGAAAAACATATTTCACTTTTGCTTATTTATGTTGACTGAGACATTGAACCTTTCATGTGGATAGGCCCAGTATCTACAGAAATATTAACCATAAACCCGGTCAACAATCTGACTGTTAAAAAGCAAATTCCACCATAAAATTCTGATCTGTCCTCCACTTTTTTTTTTAACTTAAATGACTAACTTAGATTATGTTATTTTAAAACGTTACAATTTCTGAGAAGCAAAACTGACTTCTTCCATTCCAACATAATCATTTGCCAATATAGCTTCCTCCTCTGCTTTTCCAGACTTTTAATCAGTGTTTAATGTTCTTACCTCCAACAATGCACCAGACAGGAGTAAAGCCAAGGTCATTTCACTTAAAATACCCAGACAATGGCACCGCAGCTGCCCTACACACTTGGAGACACTTCCTCACTATCGCCTTTAACCTTCCCATTTGTCCCTATGCAGAGGTGGGTAGTACTCAGTTAGTTACATTTACTTGAGTAACTTTTTGAATTAGTAGTTTACAGACTAAAATATATTAATATAATATATAATATATTTTACAGTATGCTCTTACTTATACTACTGTCCCCAGTGTAAGTAGGTGTAGCAGCAAAAGTAGTACTTTCTTCAAATACTTCTTCACTCTAACTTGAGTAATTATTCAGGCCACTACATTATACTTCTACTTTAGGAATATTTTTTTTTAAAGTAACATTACTCTCTGGCTACTCTGTCTACCTCTGTCCCATGCTTATCATGAGGTATGTCAGTTATTCTCAGTTTGCTCCTTGGATTCAGGTACTGTCCTTAAATGGTCATGCTCCCGTGCCCCCTTCACATCCTCACTACTCCACAGCTGTTTGTTGTTGAGTGTAAAGAGATGGTGTGGGCATGAGATCATAAGCCAGCTTCAAATGCGGCCATCTGCAGAATAATTAATAGAAGTGGTATGAGCACCTTTAAGTCATAATGTGTGGGCTGACCAGTGTCATACTGGATACATTAAACCCACTCTGATCTTGATAATGAGGACTGTAAATGATAATAATAGCCTCAGATTCATCATTGGAAATAGTTTCTTTGGTTCCTTATTTAGTTGTATAGACATAAGATAATGTGACACAACTAATATAGGTTACATTCAGAGTACTTTTTCCTCAATGTATTGTGATACACTGTCCCTTAAATCTGTACATTAGTCTGTTATTAATGTTCATACCTTGATTTATGGACAAAGTAGCAGAATAAAAGCACCAAGATCATGTAGAACGGGTTAATACAAACATTTTAACACCAAAATGACAAGGCTCACTGCAGTAGTTACGGAGAGAGGGGTGACAAATTTACAATGTAAAGTGAATTGGAGCCAGAGTCGATGCAGCCGGAAGTCCGGAAGTTCGGAAGTCCAGAAGTCGATGGTGCTTGGCGATCACGGGTACGCTTAGCAGGTCAGCAATATCCGTTTATATATACAGTCTATATTAGGGACAAAACACAAACTCCTCAGACTTGCTCACTTCTCATCTCTCTAAGCAAAAATCCCTCTGTCTCATCTCTGAAAGTCTTGACACCCAAAGTTCAGAGTTTGTCAACTAGACCGATAATTTACTCATTAACTTGTCATTTTATAGATCACAAACTTGGAATGTAGAAAGCGACACACATAACATTTTTGTACGTATGCACACTTTATAAATGAAACCACTGGCTTTTGTTTCGGCTCAGTTGTGCTCTGGTCTTCTTCTGTCAGGCCAAAGGTGGTACACTGACAGACAGCAGTAACTTAGATAGTGGTGGTATGTGAGAATACAACCAATCCAGTTAGAGATATTAGCTTCAATTATTGTGTAATGTCATCAGAATACTTTTCCAATCATATAGCTTCAGATTACGACCACAATGGCTATTATATTTACAGACATCACTTCCTAGGAGAAAAAAACGTTCAAACCTGAGATCAATACCGTAGCATCTGAATAGCATTTGCAAGTGTTCTGTTTATGATACAGAAGCGATTTTGGTCGAAGATAAGCAGTTGGAGGATTTTGCTGATTAAATATGGTACAGTAATTACAGACAAACAGGGATAAAATTGAAAATTATGTGGAGAGAAAAGGTCCCCAGAAACATTTTTTGCCTGTAAAATGTTTTTATAAACTTGCATTCATGCTTGTCGTTATCTGGACATAAATTTAACCCATTTTAGCCCTGTTCTAGTTCTTGTTTAGTTCTGATCTAGTCTATGTTTAGTTTTGGATTTTGTTCCTTGGTTAGTCCCAATTTTAATGTGGTGAATGTGAAAGTGTGAATCGACCCTTAGTAAACTTGAGAACATCTATTGGCTTTAACTGCCATTGTATTCACCCCAAATACATTTTCCAACATTTGTCCTAAACATCTCCCAAATCCCTGATCCCTTTTCTGTGCATGTTCTTTTTATCCTATTACAGGAATCCCCTCTTCTCTTACAGCACGGTATTAGGTTATCCTGTGTGCCTCTTTAAATACACTCTCTCTGCTCCCCAAGGGAATGGGGCTATTCCCTCTGTAGAAACCACTCCTATCATACATCTCTCATGAGGCTACATCCCCATCTCCTCTCGAAGCTCCCTACCCCGTCTCCTCGTGTCCTACCTCCTCAGTTCACCTTCACTCTTTCTCACCATCGCTTGCTTCCTTGTTCCTGTCCTTATCCCTCACTTCCTTCCTCACACTTTTTGACATCACAGCCAATAAGTCCAGATGAAGTAACTACTATTTCTAGCAACCTGCATGAGAAGACGTGTTGCTGTTACAGATTGAAACATCATACAAGGGGAGGGAGTGAAGAAGAGGAGGAGGGGAGGAGGCAGGTGGGGAGGACAGAAGGACGGCGGAGGACAGAGGAGAGGAGGAGTGGTCGCAGAAGAGAGAGAGCAAGCTCCGGCCATGGCTGACACACCTCTCCAAAGGAACGGCACGGCAACCTCTTTGTAAGTCCATCTTTATCCCATTCACCTCATCCACTATTAGCCTATTTATAGCCATCATTCCAGGCTCCATCTCTGCTCCATCTGACAGCCGGGGTTGTCATGGGAACGGCTGGTCGTCACGGCAAGGCTGGCTGCTCAGTCATGACTTGAGAGAGGAGACACGCGGCACACATTGTACACTCCTCCCTCCATTCTTCCGCATGTCACGCTCGCAATGCAGACCCTTACTCTAAGATGCAGAGACCATTCATTTGCTAAGGTGCCGGAGCAATGTTATTCAATGTGTCTTTACTAGATTTGTGTGTAACAGTGCAAGTTCATTGTAGTCATAGATGCAGTCTCTGCAAGATTGGTTCATTGTCTGGGTCAGTTAGCCATGCTGCAGAATTGGTCCATATGTATCCATTGTCCAATCCAGTTCAAAGGCATGCTGGGAAAATGTTAGATTGGCATGGTACCCAGAGAGGTCAGGCTACTGCTGAGTCCATAGCCTAAGGAGATTTCCCAAGAGCCAATGTTTCAGGAAGCACTTAGCAATTTAAATATTAACATTTAAGCTGCTCTGCAAGTTGCAGTATTACCAAGTCTATAAAAATGTTCTTGCCAACTTCAAATCAATTTCTTATTAGTTTGTATGGAGTGTTAATATATTTTATGCAGTAGTGTGCTGTATTGTACAGTAGAATTAGCCTATGAAAATCACACTTCTTGTACCAAAAGGTTGCCTGGATCATTATATATTTTAAATGTAATAAATAAGATATATAATTAGTAGCTAATTAAGCATAAACCTATTAGCTTAACATAAAATAGCTAGAGCCCATGCTAAATCTGCATTTGGAAAGCCTATTGAATATGTCAGCAAAAATATAAGAATCTAATACAATTTTAATAAAAAATAATTTGTATAACCATGGATTTACTATAGCTGGTGTAGATTTGTAGACTCTTTTATACCCTTTTGTTCTGTGCATTTGACCCATTCTTTAACCAGTGTTCTGGGCAACTTGTTTGGAGTTGTACAGTGCACAGTGCAGAGCCAAGGGACTCATTTCTAGATCTTGATTCAGTTCAGTTCAAATAAAATAAATGTGTGAAGCACATTTAAAACAACTTCAGCTGACCAAAGTATTTCACATAAAAGTTAACAAAAACAAATATACAGATAACACAATACATAGGAAAAGAACAAAAACACCAAGATATCCTGTCTAGCTAGCATTAAATACCAGGGAGAAGAAGTGGGTTTTCAGTCTACTCTTAAACTGTGTTAAACTCTGAGGGGATCTGACAGGCAGTGAGAGGCTGTTCCATAGTCTGGGCCCTCCCACAGAAAAGGCTCTGTCACCTCTGATCTTGAGCCTGTGTTTGCTCACAGGCAGCAGTAGCTGGTCAGCTGGTCAAGGCTCTGGGTGGAGTATAGAGCTGCAGTAACTCCCTCAAATAAAGTGGACCCATAGAGTGCAGACATTTAAACACAACCAATACCATTTTGAATTGTACCTGATATGAAATAGGCAGCCAGTGCAGGCTGCACAGCACAGGCATGATGTGCTCTCCTCTATTAGTTTTTGTCAACAGATGAGCTGAAGCATTTTGGACATTCTGTAGGCACTACAGGGAGCCCTGTTTCAGTCCCACATACAAAGAATTGCCATAATCCAGATGTGAGGTTACAAATACGTGGATTGCTTTTTCAAAATCTGCCTGTGGAAAGTAGGGCCTTACTTCAGCATGGAGCATCAACTGAAAGAAGCTTGTCTTTGTCCAATTTGAACATAGAGTTAACAACATCCCAACACCCCAAGATTCCTCACTGCAGGACCACAATAAGAGGACAGAGGACTAATCATAATCATGCCCAAGCAGCGGGTTAGTTGGGCCAAACTCCACAATCTCAGTTTTATTTTGATTTAAGCTCAGAAAGTTTGTGCTCAGCCAAGCTTGCACATCACTGACATATATATTTGACTGTCATCCGCAAAACAATGAAATGCAACATTGTGCTTTCTAAAAACATCACCAAGGGGAAGCATGTACAGAGCAATGAGGGACAGCGCTAATGTAGAACCCTGGGGCACACCGTACTCAGGGAGACACAGAGGAGGAGTACTGTTATAGGTTTATAGAAAAATTTCTATCTGACAGATAGGATCGAGTGCTATTACCTTATTTTTTAATTTTTCATCAATTTAGTTAAGATTAAGGTAAGGCTACATTTGGTCATGCGACCTTCTCTAAAACCTTAGACAAAAAGGGCAACTTTTCAACTAGGATCTTAGAAGACAGGACGCTACCAGCTGAAACTGCATGTAGCAATGTTATTACCTTCTACTGCATGGGTTCATTGGGTTCATGTGGAGTGGGCATGCTAACTTCATATCAGTTTGGGAATCAAACCTGGGACTTTATTGCTATGAGGCTGTGCATGCCACTTTAACAATGCATAGAAACAATAATTCAGTTTCCATATTGGATTACTTATGCAGTTTGCATGCCTGTTGCTTTAAAAGAGTGGTGCATCTTGGGTTGCTAGGCTGCATCATCCCTCTCATCTTCATTCATCAGCAGGTAGGTGTGGGTGGTAGTTTCAATGTAGGCTATACGAAAAAAGGTTTGCCATTAGACAACCGGGCAGTATCAGGCCTTACACATGAGATGTGCACAAAAAGGTGAGTTTGCACGAAATTAATTATGCATGCAACTATACGTAAAAAGTATTAATCACAGTTTTATTATTTTTCTTAAGTTTAGGCTAATTTAGGCTAGGCTATATTGGCACTGCTCGGCTAAAGGCAATTAGCAGAAACATTGCAGGGTACTATCATGCTTGAGGCAACAGCTAAACATTACAAATTGCTATCTCACCTAGCAAGTGTTAGCCAAAATAGGTGCTAACAGCAAACACGTGCGTGGTAGAGGCTAATGAGTAGCCTACAGCAAAGCATAACATGCCCGAAAAGTTTCAGTCATATTAAATAATATTTTTATTACTATATCTTGGCCTATTTTCAAATTAGGGTCACAAACAATTTGTCTCATTATAAACACACAGTTGGCAAGAATAAGCAGCGACTTCATGAGTTATTTCACCCAAAACCTGCTGGGTGTGTGTTATGCTGGGAGTACTTTATCAAGCTAATTAACAAGCGTTAACTTGCTGTGCAAACATGCGACAGACTATAGAATGTAGATTTATTAGTGAAGGGCTGTGAATAATGACAGAAAGATGCAAAGGATGGAACTGTCAAGCAAGAGAAACATAGAGGAGGACCAAAGTTCATTTGAATTTAGTTAACAAAAATTAAGAATATTGGGATGGTCATGACTTACATTCACTCACAAAGCTGAAGGTTGGCAGCTTTCGCTCTGTCCAATACATTCTGCCATTGTATCCTTGGACATGCCACTGGACTCACCATGTAAATGTTTTTTTTTTGTGTGTGTGAGATCCATGGGCAGTTGCACTGTTAAACTTTTCTGGTGGGATGTTTGCTACCTAGTTGTGTCCATGTATATCAATGTACAATTATTGCTTAGCCTTAAATGTTTCACAGTATGGATTTAAACTTCCATATTTTTCATTTATTCAATTACACATATTTTTAGCTCAAAATAAAACCTTAAAAAAAAACCTATACTGAATACTGCATAACATTCTGTGCAAAGCTACAACACCTCCATGGAGACAATGAAGTGGCATATCCTCCACCAGAAAAAGTTACATAGTGCACCTTTAAATGTGCTGGCCCATCCACAAATTACAAGATATATATAGATGAACAAGACACGTTTACTTTGACTGGTTTACTGTGCATTTGTTAAGCTTAAGTCTGCTCCTCTCCAAAAGGCCTCCAGAGATGGCAGATTATTGTGCTAGCGGTTAGCTGGTGTGTCCGATAAGCGACTTGTAGTGTGGCTTGCTTACAGCGGTCAATATGTAATTTCACTGATGGATCTGTCTCATAATGCTTCCAGCTCCACACAGACTAGGAGAGATGACACAACTTCTGCCTGTGGTCTCTTGTATTGCTAAGAAAAGACTGGACCATATCAAGCTGACTTCATTTGTTGCTCTAATCTATTTTTTGTTGTGTCGTAGGCTCCTGTTAATCACTCGCCCATGCACTCTCCCCTTAAGTCTTTTCCTGAGTCAGCAGATACGAGGTTGGAGACACAGCAGAGGCAGATGGAGCATTCTCTGCTCTGTAATTTATGACTTCTAGGCTAGTTATTGAAAGTGGTGTGTGTGTGGGTAGCTTACCACCACTGAGTTTAGAGTGAATGAATAATGCACTTTAAAGCGCATTTGAGTGTCCAATCAATCCAATTATTATTTTTATTGTTATTTTTATTATTATTTATTATTATTATTATTATTATTATTATTATTATTATTATAGCTTCCCTGGAACATACTCCAAAGTGTGTGCAGTTCACTTTACTACTGTGTTACAATGGTTAGATAAGAATAGTTTATCAGTGTCATTGTGGTGCGAGTGCAAGTCCTTTTAGGAATCAGCAAAATATAGGTTTTACAGTATGTTGCAGGATATCAAATGTTCTATAAAATAGTGTTGTCACGATACTAAAATTTCCATCTCTATTTTTGATACTAAGGAAAAGACTCAATATTCAATAACGATTCTGATGCCACGATGATAATAAAAAAAAAACCTTTGCCTTTATACAATAGAATGGGATTTTCAGCATAATAGTACTTTCTTTTATATTACCATGTGGCCCTATATTTGTGTAATCCCTCAGTTGTCCAGGTACGTTCCATAGTGGTCAATGGACGTATACTAGTCAATGTGGTCTCATACTTGTTCTGATACAGCTCATGATCATTCAGGCAAGGTTCATTTCTGTGACTTTTTTTAGTATCTATACTTGCTCAAACGAGTATCAAATTTCAATACAAGTTTTAATATTGATTAGTATCTGATCTTTGATACTTTTGACAACCCTGCCGCAAAATGTACTACAAGTGCAAAATGAGCAAAAAATGTTATATAAAATCTGAAACCGCCTTAGTGACAGTTAGGAGTTAATTCTCAAATGTTTTCACTTCAGGAACTACCTAAGAATATATTTGGCCTTCTGAGGACCACCAGATCTGAAATGAAAGTGATTTGTCTCTAAATAAAATACATACTCAAATTGCAGAGGGTCTCAGACCACCAGAACAAGCTGTACCACCAGTGGTTCGTGTACCACAGTTTGAGAAACACTGTTTAGAACATGAATGACTGAAGAACGATTCCACTGCAGAAGTTGTTTGTGTAGGTCGATTATTTCGTAAGCATTTCTAGAAAGCATGTGTACAGTGACTCATAGCTTGTGATTTTGGCTTTGATGATTCTGCTAGTGCGTGCATTAATTGTAGCATGGCCTTGAAATACGTTTGTAAAAATTTCCTTAAATGTGAATGTCAGTGGCAGTTTGCTCCCTCCTTACTTATACTCAGTAGTGACTCATAGTACTACTATCCGGCCTTATCGACAGCAGTAGCGTTAGGAAAATAATCTTATGGCTGTTTGGGCTACTGCTGAGAGTGTGGGGTGTGGAGAGGTAAACGAGGTGTGCCATGCCAAAATATCAGGTGGAGTGGAGCAAATTGAGGGCGTGGTGTGGTGCATTAATTGAATTGCCAGAATTGTTAAAATAAGTATCAAACTAGTGCACTGAAAAACATAACATATAACATACTTGAGGCATAAAAAGTCTTTATTTGGAAATGTATTAGGATGGTAAATGCATAACATTTTAAGAGCAGGTATATGCGTACACGTAGAATTGTAAATTGTTTGAGAATTTTCAGAGGCAAAAATGTCTTCTGCATGTGAGATAAACCCTCTATGATCCGATTCCAGACCCTGCAGGATTCAAACAGAATGTAGAACGGACTGGCTGGTAAAACAAAATGTCTCTACTGACTGAGCCACTGCTTCCCCACAGTTGAAAAATGTAACTCAGAATCAGATAGTGATAGCCACCTGTTGTACTTAATAGTATTGCAGCCCTCTACTTGCACTGTGTTATATACTATATACTTAATATAAATAAGTATAATTTAATAGTTAATTATCTTGATATTTGATTGCATATCTCTATTCTCCTACTGTTCTTGAACTTTGCATTGCAACACTGAATCATCTTATCTTAAAAATAGAATATTGAGAAAGTACATTTATTTGGGTGCGCAAAAAGATCTGGTCTAAATTATCAAAAAAAAAAAAAACATAAAATAACTTTAGTAGACTAGTTTGTGTGCAGGCATTCTGACCCACAAACCTACTTCGAACTCTTTCTGTGATGTATGAAATATGAATGAGATCAAAGTTTGGCTGAAAAACACTTGGCTGATGTTCCCATGGCTGCCTCTCACTTCATAGCTCATGTCTCTCAAAGGGCACATGTACCAATCAATTAAGCGCATACATTTTTGTCAGAAAAAGGAGAATTACTCCATGGCGTGATTATACTTTCCCCCTCTGTGCTTACTTTGTCCATATTAGCTCATTTTTTTTCTCTTTATACTTTTAGTTTTAGTACAGCAGCGGTGGAGTGCTTCAACATCTGGAGGCCATTACCACTGGGCAGGGGTGGATGGAGGGGGGCGGAGCCTGGCTAGCTGTGCAGTGAGGTCATCGCGTCGTCGTGGCGATGCCGGGGAACAATGATGCTGTTGTCTGCAAGGAGAGCAGAGAGGTTAATGGGGAAGGCGGTTAGTGGGGGAAGAAAATATGAAAAATGAAACCTAAACTTAGTGTTTATATTTTGGTTGAAATGCCGATTTGTGCTTGTAATGTTTGGTACTGGTGTCTTCAACCTCTGCTCAGTTTTGATATGCAAGTTACTGAACTGCAGTTTCATTCACTTAAGTAACATTCTGTTGTACCTTCATGGCCATACATTATACTTGAGGTATATGTTTTGAATCCACAGTACTCTTACTTCAGTAAATGTGCTACTCAGCTACTTCACTACTCTTTCCACTGTGATTTATTTATTTATTTATTTTTTAACTACTATTTAAACATTTTAGCATGTCTCCTATCTTTACTATCAACCCTCAACATAGACAAGGCATTGCAATTTTGGTTAAAAATACTAATATTATTAAAATAGTAGCATAGAGTTTGTAGCTTGAAGATGGGTATTATGCAAAATTTAGAGCTTTCTGCCATGTTACAGTGTTATTCTGTCATCAAAAACATGCCTGAAGAGGTTTTAGATGTTATCCATGCATGTTTGTATAATGTATAGCACTCTCTCCTGGGCCCTATTCAAACCCTTCTTGCCGTTCGCAGTACAATCCTATTCAAAGCTCAGCCCACATGCCTATGTCACCCATACTCCCACATGGCAGTATTCCATAAATATACAAAAGCAGGATATAAAACAACTCTCTACAACTTCACAAACCTGATGCGATCTGCAGTAGTTTCATTAGCAGAATGCACATTGTTTGTGTAGTGATAGCGCTCTGAAAGGCAAAATGAATGGGAAACATGTTAATACGTTGCTTTTGGAATATAGCATTTTCAAAACAATAAAATCTAACATTGTGATCTAAAATATGTTATGTGTTAACAATTAATACCCCTTAAAATGTAATGTAATTATTAGTGTTTGACCCTACGGTTAATCATATTGGAACTGTTCTGTGAAACTGTTATTTAGTCCACTATATATTTTGTCCTTTATCCCTTTTTTCTATGTTGGTTTGAGCTGTGAATATATTTTCAGACACGCTGGAAAATTTCTCTTTTGGCCGCCATTGTTGACAAGTGTTAGCCCCAAAGTTGCATTCAAAATGAAGCCAAAGCATAATTTAATATGTCATCAAGCAGTTGTGAAGTGTCTGAATACAAAATAGCTGCTGTTCAGGCCAAACTTGCGTTGAGTTTTTAGCAGTGGTTAAGTGTGGAGTCCAACAGCTGCAGAGCCAAATCCTGTTCTAACGCAGCATACTGAAACCGCGAGCCAGGGACTATAAAGTACACACCACCACATTAAAGCCAGGTTTAGAGAGAGCCAGCAAATGATGAGGGAAATAGTACAGTTTTTATATGCAACCTTGGATCTGCAAAAAGTAAATGTTAAGTCCAATGTGTAATTATGCAGCATTGTGTGCCAGTGCTGGTAATGTAAATAAGTTTGTTGCCAAATTTATTTAAAGGGACAGGATTTGTTGGTTTATTGGGTAACTACGCACAGGCTGGGTTTATTGTAACTTCTCGCTAAAACTGCACCCAGTCCACCTGTGACTTCAGTGTCGGGCCGGTGTTGCTGGGGTGTGACACTCACTGTAGCTCTGCGATGCTGTTTTTGTGCTGTTGCTGTGATAACTGTTTATTTACTAAGAGAAAAGGCTAACGTTCGGCTCCGGCGTCCGGCAAAAATAGACAGAATTTATTTGGAACGCCGCAGCGCCTCCGCCGGCCCACCGGACTGCATGATGCACAGTCTGAGCTCCTCTCACTACTTTTAACTATACGGAATACCGGCAGCCACCAGAGCGGAGCTGCACCACGTGCAGTCTGAGCCTGGGGTAAATATGCACTATGTAACTTTTCATATGAAGGGTCCAAATGCTTTTCTTTATGGTCATGTTATTTTCTTCTTTATGGCATTAAATGTTGACCTCGCGCAGCAACATGGATTCTCACATTATTTGGGAGTTTACAAGAATTAACTTTAATAGGCTCCCACTGTGATAGTGCGATAGGGCTCGGCTGCAGGTGAGCCGGAGACTTTTACAGACTATTTTGTTTGTGGAAAAACATGCTGAGGGAAGCACAGGAAAGATGTTTGTACTTTTCTCTCAATTGAGATTTTTCACAAAAGTTAGATTTTTTTGGCTTTTTCTGCTGTTGTGAGGCTTCAACCAAGGAGCTTGCACTCCTTGGTTGAAGGAGTGCAATCACTCTCAACGAGAGTCATCCCAGATGAGTAGAACTCAATTGTAAAAAACATTTTTAATATTATTTATGTATACTGTATTTCAAAATTGCTCACACTATATAATAGGCCTATAAACACTCCTGTAGTTTAATGTAATTCCCTCCCTATCCTTTCTTCAGTCTGCAGCTGTTAGTTTAGCCTAGGCAGGCAGAGTCATTTCTTATTTATTGGGCTTACGTTGCAGCTGGTGTGTCTGTGCAGGTCTCCAGCTGAACTTGTTTCTGCCACACTTTTCACTGCTGCTGGATCAGACAGTGGAGTGAGAGAGTGTGTGTTACATGCTTGTGTATTCCCTGAAGAGCTGGCCTCCACTGCTGCTGCTACCATTTCTCCTTATATGGACGTGGGCTTCTGGAAGGAGGGATGAGAATGAGACTGGAGGGGAGAACAGGAGGAGAGGAATACAGATGGGGGACAGGTGGGGACAAGGTCAAATGGAGACAGGAGTAAGAGAAGGACGTTATGGTGAGCTTGATGTGAAGTTGCAGTTGTGTGCTTAAGTTTTATTTGCAGCAATTAACTATTATTTTCTTGTTGATTTTACTCAAAAAGTTTAGTTGAAGAATGTTGCGGCTGAACTTTTTATGTTAGAGTCATGTTAACTGCATTGACCATTCATTTTCCCATTTAGAAGGCATGACTCATTGATAGTATAACCTCCCTGCCTGGCCAGCCAAAACTACACGCTTTTCCTGTGCTACACTATGACGCATAGTCTGGGTCCTGGTCATACCTCCACAAGTTCATATAGGTGAGACTGAATGGCAGATTAGCCAATCTGAAAAAGTGCGGTCTGTTTCAAAACAATAAATAAAACAAAATAATTAAGTTAACACAGAAGACTGCAAAAAGAATGTCCAGACTGTAAATCCTGTAGATGATTTACCAGACAAGACATTGTCTACTTTCAAGACTCTTTATCATTATTTATCATTTCAGTAGCTTTTTTAGACTGACTAACACTAGCTCTTTGTCATCCACAACATTGACGAGTGATGGTTTGTTGCCTGAAAATCAAGTGGCTATTATTGTACAGACATTGTTCTTAAGTCTATGACTTCAAACGTTTTTTGTCACAAGCTTGAAAATAGCAATTAAGGAGACAAATAATCAGTTCTCCAGTTTAGAACAAGAACTCAATGGACCCATTTCCATTATCCTTTTAGATCAACTTAACAATGAAGAATGTAAAATAATGCTGCTTGTGTAATCATTTATTATTATTAAGTAGCAGTGCTGTGACTAAAGAAACTGTTGACTGTTGACTAAAGAAATTCATGGTCAATTTAAGTTATCCGGCATTGATTAAAAGATTGCTGTGGCATGTTGCTGGCAAGTGCCAAAATCTAGACTATAGTCTATATACAGAGAAATAATAGAACTAGCAGAACCTTCAGAAGTGAAAACTGTCCAATCACTCCCAAAACTCCTGATAACATGCATTCTCCTTTCTGCTGTTGTGCTGGTCACTCCATATAATCTTCATAAAATAATTAGTCCGCTAATAAAAAGTTAGGTCGACTAAGACACCATCGACCAATAATTAATAATACTACAGCTGTACTACATACCAGACATGGTTTTGATACAAACAAATGTACGAACCAAGGCCTTGTCAAGACAGAAAATAAATATTGCAAAAGAAGTTGTAGTGATATAGTAGGTTAAACAATACAACCTAAAAGTCTTTGCTGGTCATATAAACGTTTATAATAAATGCTTCCACATGTTTGGACAGTATCCGATTCCCAAATAGTAACACTTGTGGGATTTTTTTGGAAAGGATGTTGATACATTTACTATTCACATCTGCAGGAAAGCATTAAGACACATATTGTGGCCAGACATCTTGACAAATGATATATAAAATGCTTTAGAGTAAAATATAAAGGCATGGGTATCAATGACCTTTTAACATAACCGTTTATATCGTCTGATATAACTCAAACACCTCATGGCCTCGTCTGACCCCACAAGTCCTTTCTTTTCACTCCTCTTGCGGCGTTTCTGTTTACATTGAGTAAATATAGCCACTCGGATCAATGCTGTCCCAGAAATAGACCGTAAGTATCAGATGTTTACGCAATCTGCATCCAGCCTGGTCTCCTGGAGTTTTTGCAAAAAGGTTTACATGCCTAAGATCCAGCAGGTTTAAATGCCTTACATTTTCGCAAACTGGTCATGTTTGGATAGCACATAGCTGCAGTGGTAGGTGTTAGCCACAGGGAGTCTGGCTGGATATGACTGCATATATTACAGATTTATGTTGATTTTTGGTTTTGTCAGTTAGAGAGCTCAGTTTAAACAAAAAAACAAAAAAGATATGTTTGGGGACTTTTCCCCAGTGCTTTTGAAATTGCCTAAATATTATTTTTTTCCCGTTTCAGTTCATAGAAGATTTTTGTTATTTCTAGTTAGTCATTAGTTGAATTTTTGTCTGTTTTTTGTATTTGTATGTATTTGTATATATTTAGTAAAGTATTTTTTTCGGCTTTAAAATTTGAGAAGAACCGTAAAGTGGAAAAAAAAGAAAGTACAAAAAGTGTTTAACCCTTCTCTTTGTTTCCTTTGTCCTTGTTTCGATCCGCTCTTGAGTCATAACAATTTTTGGTTTTGTCAGTTAGAGAGCTCAGGTTAAACAAAAAAATGAAAAGTTCCTGTCCAATGTTGATTTGTTCAGGAATCCAAAACAGTTTACTTTCTGCTGCTTTTAGAATTGTTGTTGGAATTATTGTAAGTCTTGCAATACCAAAATATTTTCAGAAATAGTGGCTAAGTTGCCAATTAAGATGGGTCCATTACTAGAAAGATGAAATAGTTCAGCACTTGTATGGCTTTCCAATATATGCTACCTTTGCAAACTCCAAAGGGATCACATTTTCATGGGTTACTGGGTAAGTCTTTCATAAAACATGTACGTAATTCATCAATAGACTATAAGATGCGTCCTGAAAAGCATTATCCATTTTCAGATCACCTTTTTGGAATAATGTTTTTTTGTGGTTTGTGACTATAAGTGGATTTCTTTACCTCACTAACAGTATGCAATGTATATTCTGTATTTGTCAGCAACTTTTCTTGGACAAAAATGCTAAATCAATACTGAAGCATGAAGCCATGACTGTACAATGTCGCTAGTGAAAACCTGTTTCCAAATCCTTTAACAAACCACTCCATTGCCTCCCCTTTCCCCCATTTCTGCCTTTTTCATTTTGCTTTACACTCTATACATCCACTCTCTTTCTCGCCCTCTCTCTCAGCTGCTCCTCCCAGCTGTTCTGTCCCACACATCCCATGCCTAAAAAAGAAAGCGAGGGGGGCGGGGCTTGGAATGGGAGGTGGGACCCAAGAACACAGTGAGTAAGGGAGAGATAGTCCAGTAGGCACATGGTCATTCAGTGAGAAGCAGGCTCTACATTCGCACAGCTCCATAAGGATTACTGACCTGACTGGATATTGTCTTCACTGTGTCCCACTTGGATCTGTCTCACCTCTGTCTCTCTCCCCCCTGTCCCCCTGCTCCTCTCCCCTCAGGATGTCGTGTGAGGAGGCTCAACTTCACAAAGAGCGGCTGCAGGCCCTAGCGGTAAGTCCAAATCTGTCTTCTATCATCATTTTTTAAAGCTGGACTACGTAACTTTGCACTACTTGCTTGTCTGCAGGGAGTTTTTGCTGAAATGCTCTATGGTTGGTGTAAAACTATCCAACTAACTATATATCTATCATTCTTTTCAATTGCATATTTTTATTTAGAAAAAAATGTCATGGCGAAAAAACAAAACAAAAAAACATTGTTACAGTGAGCAGGGTTGCCTCTCCACACTTCTGACCTGTAGCTTACCCTGGCAGTACTTCGTGCTTTTAGATTAGTTTAATTTCCATATGTTGAGGAACCTTTCAGGAAAAGCTATGGCATCTCCTTGGAGACAAGCACAAGTTACCTATTACACTTTTAAGTTTATCTGTACAATGCTCTGACACATAAGTCTTTATATCATGTTGTTCACTGGACAAAACGTCCCTGAATTGAACCTCGCACTTCGCTTCAGAGGTGTCAATTTATACCATTTTCAGATACATGAATATTCAGCCACAAGTAGAGGCTGTGTAGCGCTGTTGCATCACTAAGACACAAAGTTCAAGTCTACCCAACTTTGACTGTGCGTCGTGACGTCAGCAGGGGGCTCAAATTGCATCACCGGGAATTTGGGAATTTTTTACTTGGTTAAGCAAAACGTATTTATTTAAGGAAAAAATATATATATATATGTGCATATCTGGGGTACTTCTATCAAAACAAAATTTTAAAGAGGTGTGTTAGCGTCCTAAATTAGCAACTTGGAATTATCTCTTAATTGTATTGAAGTCATCTGAAGTTTATCACTTTTTGTTTCTTTGAAGGCACACTATTTTTCCTGATATAGCCTGCCACCTGCTTGTCTCTCTGGAGATGTTATTGAAGTACAGTCTGGTATTACACATATCCAGCTTACATTTATTCAATTAGAGGATGTCTATGTAATCCCTCAGTCAGGAGTTTTTATTGCCAAAAAATGCCTTGAAACAGTTATTCTCACTGCCGAAAAACATTTATTCTCATTGTTAGAGGGGTCGCCTCTCAACAGATCAGACTTGTAACTTGCTTTGGTAGTGTCACATGCTGGTCGCAAAGGAGATAGTCTTAACATGGAATACTCCAGCTAAAGCATATAGATCTCCATAAACCTGCAGGTGGATGACCCTCCACAAGAAAAGTTACATACTGCAACTTTAAATGTTGTACTTGCGTGCACAATTGTTTATCCAATGTTAAGATGAATTGCTTTCTGTGAATCCTAGAAGAGTTCTGGAAATGTATTGTACATATTTGACTAATTAAGGCTATATACCTTTTTGTAATAGTGACTGGTACTGATACTCTATTTACTATTTACTCTACTGATTTGGAGTACTTGTGTCACTTTGAAGTCAACAGTACTACTACTGCACTAATACTTCAAAGTACACTAGAGTTTTAAATACCCCATTGCTGCTATTCACTGCTAATTTTAGACCTGGTAATAGCTTTCTGATGAGAACGTGGCACATTGCAAACACTTTGTAATTGAATTGGACTTGTCCTCCTCACGCTCCCTCCTGCTTAATGACATCACCACCTCCTACTCCTGCTGCCGTCATATGGAACAAAGTCACTTCTGTATGAGCGCTTATAAAGTACCCTCACTACTAGACTGTTTTCTACCAGGGCTTCATATTCACTCAGCTTCCATTTTTTTAACCCATAAACCAACATCGGAAAGTTAGCAGAAAAGGATCTATTTTTCCTCCTCTCGCAGCTGTCTTGAGGTTTTTAGGTGCATCTTTTTTTCCAATGTTGCCTGACAGTCGGTGGTCTGTGTTTTCGTTGAAGGAGGAATCTTATCCTTAACTGCGCCTCATTTAGTCTTAATAAACCATGAACACTTGAAGACTTAACAACAAAATGTTATTAATAATTGAAGGATTCAGGTTTAGTAACTGGTTAATTAAGGGGTTGAGGTTAAAATGTAGGTTGTAGGTATCGTTTTACTGGCCAATAATCAGGAAGTGTGTGATTAGCATGCTATGTGTTAGGTTTACTCTGACGGCAAAGCTCTGCAAAACTCTGAAAGTTGTGAAAACCACCTATAAACTGATCGCGCTGTATAATTAGAATGCTAGGAATGCATATGGTAAGTGAGGGATAACTTTGGACCACTGCAAACTGTTTAAAATGTTGAAAATGTTTTTCGCATGTTGAAGTTGGTAAAAATCAGGTACAGTGCCTTTAAGTAGTTACGTTACTAAGCATGAATCATTCTTAATAAACAATTTGTTATTTGTTCATTATGAATATAGTCTTTCTTCATCCTTTATCGAGGCTGGTTAGGTGTAGCTATTATAAAGTGTTACCGAAGTTTGGCGAGTTTGGCGAGTTTGGCTCACAGCACAACTTCAGTGCAACAGTGAGACCAGAGTTTGCTGCCTAGGACTAAATTTGGCGCCAGCGAGGAACCACAGCATACCACACACACACACACACACACACACACACACACACACACACACACACACACACACACACACACACACACACACACGATCTTGTGCATTTGAACACACAAGTGGGGGAACAGCAGTGGCAGATGGAGAAACTATTTTGGCCACACTGAAAAATGGCAGCGATACCAGGCACTTAAGGGCAGCTACAGAGTGGAAAGTTCTCATGGTGGGACTGAATGGGCATCAGGTACCACATGATGAAATTTCAATCACTTTTTTGTATTTATGTTTTTATTTTTGTTGTAATTTTATCCTCTAGATGGAGCTTGCCTACAAAAAAGTATCATTGTATTACAAGCGGTGTTGACCAGCAACCCAGATTATGCCACATATGTGGCATAGTAACCTGTTCCACACTGATGGTGCATTCACACTAGGTTTTGGTATCATTTAAAGCAGGGGTCTTCAGTTACATTTTCCAGGGGGCCAGATTTTTTGGACCGTCCAGGGGCCAGATGACAAAACTGCAGCTCAGTTCTATCTTTTAACTCTAGTAGTCCTCTGGTAGTCCTCTGCAGAACTAGGACTATCAGGTCTAAACCAAGACTAACCCTTGTCTAGAAGAGTCTGTTCAGACCTTATTTAGGCTTCTTTAAGATGTGATTAAGACCTGATTTAGAGCAAACACTGAAGCAGTACTAAACCAAGACTGCCCAGGTAAATGTAAATGGCATTACAACATCTGGTTCAATTGTTAAAAATAGTGGGCTAGCACAATCAAACAAGGCTAAATTTGCTATTTAGTGCACTAAGAACAAACACAGCATTATTACTACCTGTACAGCTGTCTATCCCTACCTCACAATCGAAGATTAAGTCCATTCAAACAGTGAAGCCTGGGAAATGCGCTGTCCAAACTTAAGTTCTCTGGTGCCACTGCACATAGTACTCCTCGTTAATGAGCAGGCTTCAAAGCACACAAAGGATACAACCCTCGTGCATGTTACAGTCACACCAAATCATCAATTAAGCTTACCACAAAACAATCACACTGATATTTCCCTACAGTATCAAAGCACATTAAAAGGCATATCAAATTCTATCACAGTCAATGAAATGTATTGTCAAATGCAAATAAATAGTCCGACCCACTTTATGCATCTGTCCAGACAAACTGCCCGGCCTCTCTTACTACTTAAACAGATTAGGTTCACTATTACCCCACAGTATTCTGACATGTATCTGAGTCAGCTGAGCGCAGAGGAGACACACACATCGACAGGCCCTCCAGTGGATCCAGTGTAAACAGTAGAGCAGTACAAAGATTCCAAAAATGTCTCACAGGCCAGATAAAATGCTTTCTCAGTATGTTGTTTTTGGTTTGTTATACCGCTGCAAGTAAATGGAAGGAAGACAGCTATTTGGGATAAGTGTGTGGGTTAAGTTAAATGTATAGGATGTGGTTAGGCACTGTATTAATTAATAGGTTTCGAGTAGGCTTTGAGGTTGAGGTCTATGCATCCATCAAGTTAAAAGAGCGCTTGACATGGCAATCACTAGTTTGTAGGTATTACGTATATTTCAAGATATTTTATGATAACTAACTTGGGAACTATGTATAGAGTGCAATTTTAGTAATAAGATTCAGCATATCCTGTCTAAATGCAAAATTATTTTGGGCATATCTATTTATTTAATTTCACTAGGCAGATATTCTGATTCTTATTTACAATGTTGACCAAGGAATTTGGCTTATAGTGTACAGAATACCACATTTAATAGTCTAATTAAAGTAGAGATATATAAAAGATGGACATTCTGTTGAAGTGAAATAATGCTGAAATGTTATATTGTCTGTCAAATGATAAACTACAGCCTCCCTAAGGTGCTACCACCAGATGAATAGAACCGAAAGTAAATTGGGAAGCATATTTTTAGCAACTATTATTATGTGCAATACCTGGTAGGCAATATTACAGTGGCTAATTTGTACATCTTGTTACAGTAAGGCTGCGCTATTAATCAAATTTGTATCAAGATCAAGCTTCTGGCATTTCTTCCCAAAGTACTATTAGGGTTAAGTACATTAAAAGACCTTACATCATACATTTGATCAAGTCTAATCAGGCAGTGCTTCTACTGTCATTACTGAGTCTGGTTCTATCAATACTCTGAATCAATGTTCACAACCTCTGCCAAATTGGACACTTCCTCACAAATCAGTGCCAAGTCTCCAGATCTGAGCCACCTCTTCATCCAGCAGCTGGGATCAATATGTCACATCTTTTTTGTTGTTGTTTTTTTTTCCTGTGCCAGGGATTATACTGACCAGAAGTGCAGTGTGGAATACCAGAAGTTTTAGGTCCATTTCATTAGCGTCCTCATTGATTATTAATGTAATCCAGTGGTGTGATTCAGAATGGCTATTTGTGGCAACCTTAAAAATCAAATTGTCATCTTGTAAATGTGTATAAACTTGTGTGTCGGTTAGTGTTTAATGTGGGCAATTATGATGTCTTTGGATTGGAACGATGACAAAATGGAAAGAGCTCAAAGCAAGAGGTTCTTTTCATCCCTAGTTAGAATGTACATTTTGCAACTTGAACCTTCTTCCTTGTTTAAATACATGTACGCTAAAATAGAAAAAGTCACCCCACATAAATAGTTGTTACTTTCGTATGTTTTCCAGATCTGGGACCAGGGTCTTAGGAATACTTATATTGGCTAAATGTAAGAATAGAGTAGCAGTAAGTGCCAGGCGTTTTAGTATGATTTGTTTACTTTAAGTCCATATAGCATGTGTTCATACCACATCAAAACTGGGGCTAACCCGGAACTAAACCTGGGCTAGATCACGACTAAACCAGGACCAGAACAGGATCAAGCCGAGTCTACATCACAACTAAAAGACCAAATTCTGTTAAGTGTGATTGCACCCATAGTTGCTGGAATAGGGTCAGTGACTTTTTAAGATTACTCAAAGCAAACAATTTAACTTCCACAACAACTTTACTACGATAATGAATCACCCACCAAAAAAGGAAGACACTTTTTCCAGTTCCTAGCTCCAAGAGGTTACCCAACTGTCCCGCAGTTCTACCATTATAGTTCGCGTCAGGCCATCCCTTTCTCTAAATGGCCGCATTATCTGTGATGTCATGTTAGGCCCCAACCTGTAATTTCTGAGTTATTAACATGTCATTACACAGTTACAGGGTTACCCCAGTCCCTCTCAATGTGTGTTCCACCACTGAAACATTGTCTTCATAATTAGCTGTTACTCGTGCGGCCTCCCAACCACAAACAGAGAGAGGAAATGCACAAGAGCGTGTGTGTTTGAATGTACCACCACTGATAGCCTTGAAGCGTTCCTGACATGTTTACACAGATGATGTCAGTTAGCTGGACTATGATTCAGCCCCCCCACACAGGCAAACAGGGGTCCACAAGGCCAGAGCATGGGACAGCATGGCAATATGTAAGGCTGAATGATTTGGGAAAGTATCGAATTGTGTTTTTTTCTTCTGACAAGCACTGCGATTGTGATTAGATTTGCGAGTTATGTTTTAGTAATAGGATTCTTTTCAAAGTTCACATTTAATACATGTCCAGAAGAATTAACCAAAAACATTTGGAATGTGAACTGATGAATTAATTCAAGAATCACATTTCTATATTTCTATATTTGACTAAAGAAATTCTTGGTCGACTAAAGACATGTCTTGCCAATCGATTATTCGACTAAAAAGGGAGCGTGGCAAAAGCTGTCAAAACTTTAACGTATCTCTATGTATCTGACTCAAACTGCACTCACAAGACTCAGGCAAAAACAACTATTTATCCAGAAAAAGTACAAGAAGCAATATATTTATATAAAGACAGATTAAACCTGTGAATCATGAGTTTAATCTGTTTTTTACTTATAAATACCAAAAAATACCAAATATTCAGCTAACTCACTAACTTCTCCTTTTTGCTGTTGTCTCATATAAACCCTTATAATCTAGTTGACTAATGCAAGTTTTGGTCGACCAAGACACCACTGACTGAATACTCAACCACACGACTACAGGATTACAGCCCTACATTTCATAACATGTACAGATCTAAACTATAGAGTTAGCAGTGTTATGCAGAATATGACGGAACATTTTTTTGTTTGGGGAGGAAATGATGGTACTTCAAAAATTGCAGTCTTTGTGATTTACTAATTGCGTCCAGCCTTAGCACTACGTAACTTTTCTTTTGGGTAGTCTGGCATGTCGCCACGGAGATAAAGACATAAATTACATAGTGGCAGTTTGTTGTCTTTTCATGTTCAATAATTTTCCCCACAGTTTGCCTAGACTGCATGTTTGGCTTGTTCTGATAAAATTGCTCAAACTATCTTTACATCCGTCGTTCTTGTTTTGTTTGATGCAAACTGCTTCCTTTTTCAGTTCACCTGCAGATGCAGGTCTTATGTGCTCTACTACTATGGTTAATTTGAATCCACTAATTTTGCTGAAAAAAGATTGATCATTTATCTACAATAGTTGCATCCTGACCTTGTGTTCTTGGGTACAACACTTTCCCTTACTTGCCTATATACTTTGGAAGTTCAGTTGGCTCTTGGGTCGCTTTGTCAGCTTTTTCAGTCATGTTCTTTTCTTGGGAATAATGTAAAATATTTTAAGCGTTTGTCAAGTTCTATTTAATTTATTTTTGTAGAGCTCAAAATCACAACATTAGTCGCCTCACATGGCTTCACAAAGCTGTTGATTTAACCAACTGAAAGTTAGAAAATCAAACAGTGAAACCAGAGTTTCTCTAGTTTCTCAGTTACATTTACTTGAGTAACTGTTTAAAGAAATTATACTTTTCAGAGTACTTTTCTTGCAGCATACTTTTACTCCTACTTGAGTAATAGTGGGGAGGACTAACAAGGTTAAGTAACAGCACTTCAATAGTAGTTTCCCCACCTATTTTTTTTTTTTTACTCTTACTTGAATAATTTCTTACCACTACTTTGTTTTTCTACTTGAATAATATTATTTTGAAGTAACGTTACTCTTGCTTGAGTACAACTTTTGTCTACTCTTACCCACCTCTGAGTGAAACATCATTGGTCAATAACAAGAAAGCAGATTAACCAACATTCACATTCATGTCAGTGTCATCATCTTTTTTATCTATGCTTATCCTTCCCATTCCTTTCCTCTCAGATATTTTACTTTCTTGGCTTGATCCAGCCTATGCATTCCCCCATCCCACTGGGGGGACATGAAGCTATTGGCTGCTGGGGTTGATAGCAGATGGACTTCCTTTGGTTGGGCTCACCGTGGTAATCTGTAAACTCCGGTGCATTTGGGGGTTTTTGGTGTTGATCTGGATCCACTTAGGGAGGACTAACAGAGGGAAGTGTCTTGGGAGGTGGGGGGGCAGAGCTATAGACCTTGGCATGCTGATTTGCGAGTGAGGGCTGGGCTAATGGCTCGGGTTAGAACTAAATAGCGTATGGGGGCTGGGATGGCTGCATCCAGTTGCAGCAGTCTTTTACGTTCTGCCACTCTGACTTATTGGCGAGCTTCAAGGAGCACAAGTATTGCAAAGTGCTCTTCTCTTCAATCAATGGGGGTTACTTCATTCAAGAGGGTTTTCACTTGAACTAGCACATTGTGTTAGTAAGATGTATTATGCCCCTCTTAAATTAAGATTAGCACCATCATTAAAACAAACACAGAACATTTTAAAATCAACAACAGCTAATACATGACAAATCATTTATCATTCTTTATTATTAAGCAGCATTATTATGAGAAGAATCCAAGATGATTGGCAATAATACAGTGTATTTGAAATGTATATCCACTTAGCATCCCTTGCTCTTCCAACAGAGGAGCTATGCACAAATTTTATCACTATATGCCTATAAATACACAAATATTTGAAGGTAGTGTTTGGAGTAGGCACCTCTGTGATAAATCTCCATTTATTATTAGCTTGCATACAGACTGGTTCTTTTATATAGAAGATCACAGTCACCATCTCCCCACTGCATCCCAGACAGAGCAGTCCAATCAGGTTTGGGTTTTTCACATGAGAAAGCTCATATGTCATTCAAAACAAACAAACAACTTGTAATCACTTTAATAAACAGATGTGAATTTGTTTGCATCAAATCAAGGTCATATCGATGTCGTGTATGAATTATTTTATTAAATCCCTTTATTTACTCCCATAAATTTTTATAGCTCGTGTGTGTTGATTTAACCTTGTTTTCTGGACTTGGAGTGAGATGGCTAAAAAGTTTGCAAACTTGGCTATGAATGTCCTGACACAGGAGGGGGTGCAGGGGTGTGTCCTGTCCAGAGCAGGGGGTAGGGGCATGCCAAAGCTATACATGGAGTCCAAAATTAGCAGCAGCTGTCAGACAGGACACTGTGGCATGTGGAGTGGACCTGAGCTCAAAGATGAAACTCATGTTCCTAACCTAGCCTTGTAAATAGGTGTTTAGTGGCTCTTGTTTAAATGTTTCAAGAATATTGTGTTAAAATAAGTGTTAATAAGACATTTTGTTTTTTGTTTTTTTTTAATCATTTTTTTTTGTTGTTCTCTTAATGAAAAATGTAAAATAATAATATATTACTAAATAAAAAAAAAAAAAAAACATGTAACTTTAGCCATGTGTTTGTTATCCAGTGTTGTAAGTAATGTATACATTAAAGCATTTCTGTATTCTAAAAAATCAAAATCGAAAACGTCATGACAGATACATTGTTGAATGACCAGATCTACTGCACTGTTGTTTGCTTAACAGTTTAGTTTTTTGTTTAGTTTTGTGTTCTTTTAGACAATCTGTGACAAATATTTAATGATTTACAGTATGTGATATATGTCTCTGTGTGTGTGTGCGTGTGTGTGCGCGCGCGCGTGTGCGTGCGTGCGTGTGTGTGTGTGTGTGTGTGTGTGTGTGTGTGTGTGTGTGTGTGTGCGTGTATGTGTGCATGCTTGTGTGTGTGTGTGTGTGTGTGTGTGCATGCTTTAGTTAACCTCTGTGTTTGCCACCTGCTCTGGTGCATGACAGAGGTATGACAGGCATTCTGGGATATGCTACTGTTCACAAAGAGACACAGGTTCAGTAACATCAATCTAGAGCTGATGCAATTAAAATTCCCAAGAAAAAATATGATTACAGTACAGTGGCATCTGGTCCACTTTCTTTAGTTTAAAGTAGCATGTCATATTTACAGTATTCTGTAAATATGTGTCTATGAGTTAGGCCTGTCACGTTATATATTTAAAAAAAGGAAAAAAAATGGCAGTTGAAATCTGACTACACGTTTTGGTACTTTAAAGAGTGCCAAAATGTCACTTTATGCAGTTATTATTTGGACAATTACGCTTAAAAATAGGTGTTATTATAGTTGCTGCACTTGATATTGCAATTTTACATACTGTATGTCTAAAACAACAATTAAAAAAATTATAATTTTTTCAGTATATTTAATAGCAAGACACGTGGTCTACTTAAGGTCTGACAATTTAGTTTAAGGCTAATAGCAACCAGAAAAACCCTACAGCAATTTAAGAGGGTCCTAAATACCTTAGTTTGTATTGCAGCACTGACAGCAATGATGGTCAATAGTGGTGAGTATAGAAGAAGGGCTTAGTTTATGATCTGAATGTGTTTACAGTCGATATTAACAGCATTACAGCAGCAGGTTTGTTTTCACTACGTGCTGTCAGAGCCTGTGTGATCCATACTTCTCATAAAGCCGGGGCTGCCACATGACGCCGTGGCGATGACAGAAGTGCCCTTTCTTAGCCCAGACACTCAGGGCAAGTGGGGCCAAAGACTGAGAGTGGAGAAGAGGGGACTCTTCTCTCAGGCAGAATGTCAACATATTTGAGGAGGAGGTTAGCCTTCTGTACAGAGTAGGGATGAACAATTTGGGGAAAATAACTAATTGTGATTGCAATTATGATTAGATTTGTGATTTATGTTTTAGAGCAGGGGTCTCCAAACTATGGCCCGGGGGCCAAATGCAGCCCTCAGACCAGTTTTTATTGGCCCTTAGGCCTCGTGCTGAACCGGCTCAAATGATCATAAGCAGTACTTTTAAGAGCAAATTAAACTATTTCTACCACTATAACCTCAAACATCACATTGCATTGTGACCTAAAATGAATGTGTTTCAAGCCTTATTAATACACTCTGCCAAAGCTGTGTATAAAGCACCGCACTGCATTGATCACGGGTCTGTAGCCCTCCACTTCAAATATGTTTTGAGATGTGGCCCTCGATAAAAAAAAAAGTTTGGGCACCTCTGTTTTAGAGGATTCTGTTGAAAGTTCACATTTAAACACATCCAGAAGAACTGACAAATACACTGAAATAGGCCTATGAACTGACAAACATGTAGAGGAATCACATTTCAGAACATGCTTGTATAAATCTACAAGGTTCTATGCAAAATAACGCAGAATATTTTTTAGTATGTGGAGGAAGTTTTGGTACTTCAAAAACTGCAACTGCGTTTTTGATTTGATTACGATTAATTGGGCAACTCTAGAACGGAGACACTGGAAATATCTGCACTTTGGGAGTCTATCAGTTTATCAATACAAAAATGTGCTGTTATGTTGGAAGACGTTTGGTCTTAGCATGAATACTGTACAAGCTGAATGTAATACAGTAGTTGCATAAAAACATTGCCTGGGATCCAGAATACACACTTCTTCAATACTTTACAAAGATGCGAGTCTGGTCATTGGTGAATCTCCCTGTTTTCACATGGGCCTGATTGACAGGTGGATTAGCCAAAAATATCACAGATGGCTGAAAAACATCATGGATTTCTGCAAAATCAATGAGTGAAGCACTAAACTCTGTTAATCTGAGATGAGACAAATTTTATCTTATTTGTAAATCATAGGTGACCAATGAGCTCCTTTGTTTGACCGGGTTTGAGATGCAACAGAGCACGTGGTGATCAGACTGATATCAGTCTGTATAAAAAATGCAGGGTTGGGGTGGGCCATATTGACAAAAATAACTATGCTATACTGTAGTTTTTTTGTAGTTTTCTTATTATAGATAATATACGACATTAGACTTTTGCATATCTTATCTATCCACTACAATTTTGGTATTTTGTAGAGTAGATGATATGTTATGCATATAACAGACTTTCAATCTTCGACAGTAACTTTTGGATGTATCCCAGTTTACTGATTACCAAACTAACTGACCATTTCCAGTGTGTTTTTACAGTAATTAATTTGTTGATTTTTGTACTAGCAATACCACCACATATATCTTAGGTGCTACATAACTGAAATATTTGAAGGACATAAATATGCACGAGGTACTGACATTGGCTTACACTTATGGTGATATGATATGATGCTATTTACTATGAATATCAAGTTGTCTCAAGTCTAGATAGAGATATGCGGAGGATGGACTTGGAGGGAGGTGAATAATGTACCAAATGATTTAGAGGAAACCTCTGCTGTTTAATTAATTTGTATAAAATTGAGTTCATTTACCAAAAAATAAATTACCTGTTAAGTTATCACTGACAGTCTCTGCTGTCTTTTAACAATCACATGTGTCTTTTTGTTTTACAGTCCAAAGATTCTGCCTTGGTTACAGACACATTAAAATGGCAGCTAGCCTCCATATAATTAGCTCAAATCCACTCTACTTTACATAGTGGGCAGTAGAACAATGCTCATATAGGCTTTTATCCACTTGTTTTACCTTCTTCCCTCAGTGTGGTCATTGGGGCCTTAAGTATTACAAAGTAAAATGATGGGGCTACTTCAAACAACATTCAGTTCATTCAGTTTTTTCTTGCAGATTTATCTCTTCTTGACTTATTTGGTTTGCTTGTGCATTTTAAAAGTAAACATGTTTTCAGACTTTCTAGACTGTTTTTAAGATATAATATTGAGTCCAAGTCCATTTAACTCCATTTTTACAGTTTTGAAATGTCTTTCAAAACTGAAAAATTGGCGGGCATGTCCCACCGGAAGGAGACCCTGGGGAAGACCCAGGACCGGATAAGCGGTAGAAAATGGATGGATGGAATTTCTTTAAAATTATATCATTCAGTACATGTGAAACTTTATTTTGCAATTTATTGTTTTATGGTATGTATACATCTAACTTAGTGGACCCATTTCTTTCCATGTAACTGAGCAAAATGCCTTTTCCACCGGTGCAGATAACAGAAGTACAGATGAACTGTATTGAAGTGTAAAGAAAAGTTGAAATGAGACTGCTGCGTGTTATCTGAATGTAATTATGTCGTGCTTTATGCTGTTGCACAGTGAGCATGTTTGTTGTTGTTAACAATGCATTAGTGTGATGGCAAAACTCTGCTCTGGCCTTTGAAATTTGTTAAAAGTCCTTATAAACTCATCTCAGTGAATAATGAGTAAGCAACATATGCATTAGGAAAACCAGGACCACTGAAAACCGTAAAAAATAAATTAAATACATTTTTCAAATCTTAAGACAATAAAAATCAGGTACAGTGCCTAAGTCCATTTTTCTGACAGCCTCAGTCCCATTTACTTGCAGCCTGTACTTAGCTGCTATTCTCTCCAGGCCGCAGTAACAGTCTCTGACATCTGGTGCCCATGTAGCTGTGTGCACTTCACTGTCCCTGGGAAAGGAGGCCATGGGTGCTGGGTTCAGTGTGTGCTCAGTGTGTGCAGTCTGGAGAATACAGAGCTGAGGTCACATTTGGATCAGATGTTTTTACAGCCTGCTAACAGCTCGCAAACGTGCCCTTCCACTACTGAGCCTGATAAAGTCACTCAATGCTCTTTTATCTCGTTTAGTGAATGCATTTGCGATAAAAAGAAAACCGTAAGAAAGATGTTTCGGCTATTTTGCTCCATGTTTAAACCCCCTGTGGAACTCCCTAAAATGTTCCACAGTATGGGATTTAAAGGGCCCATATTATGCAATTTTTCTGATGTATGTTATAATGTTGTTTCCTCCTGATGCATCTGAAGAGAGGAGCTAACTATACTGAAACTAACACACCTATTTGTATACAGTTTCTGTTTGTTAGCTAGGGCTATTGAACTGCAGTGTCCACCAGCAATCCAGCAGAACTGAAGAAGCCGCTTGGATGAGCTGCAAAACGTCTCCACTCTAAGACTTTTTGTCTAGTTTACAGACTAGAATTTTTCTTTTGCTATGGATCATACTGGATTACACACACAGAACCTTTAACGTATTTCAATCTGTATGGATTCAAGCAGGTCAAGTTACAAGTCAGATCTGCAGAGAGGTGACCCTGTTGAAAGATGTTACAAAAAAGAAAACTTTACAGAAAAGTGTGAACATCTCTATGGCAGCAACCCCCCACCAGAAAAGTTGCAAAGTGCACCTTTAATTTCACATGAATTAATCAAATGTTATATATGTTAAATATGTTTTTAAAACTGATCTCTTGAACCACTATTCTACTTTAGCAACTATACTTTTACTTGAGTGTAAATGTGGCTACTTTACCTACTTCTTGAGTCTAAATTACTATTACCATTACTATGACTACTAGCATAGCAACTTTTAAACCAAATTTTTCCCAGTCAATTTTACTGTAGTGTCTTTCAGCATTATGTCTTTGTGTGTTTGTATTTACTGGGCCATTTTGTGGTTTTTCCCTTCTCTGTGGTTAAATTTAGCCAACAGGAAACGTCCCACATATCCTGGTGAGAGAAAGCAGTCCAGTATCTCATGGCCTTAACCTCAGCTCTGAGCTCTACTGTTGTGTTTGTATTCCCAGCCATTATGTCAAAGATAACTGCTTGGTTCTCCACTCACTAATGCTTTTCATTTCAAGTCTTGCCATCCTCCAAAGTACTATTTCCCATCATCAGTCACCTCCTTGTAATATTATTAGGGGCTGTCTCGTCACCTCCGTTTCACCCCGAGTTTAGTCTTGAAGGTTCAGGGCCCATATGATGTTCTAGAGATAGCCTATGTACCCATAGCCCCCTCACTGGACTGATAAACCCTGACCTATGGCACTTATAATAATCTACTTCCCTCCTTGGCTCACTCACTGAAACGCATATCTTTCTCCGCTATGGTGTCTATAGCTCGCAGGTAATACATTGATAAGAAGAAACAATATATAGATAGTTTATGGTTGTATTATTGTTACCTTAAGGGACATAATAGTCCTAAGCATTTTCAATACTCAAACAAATTAAAATAATAATAAATATATATATATTTTTTTTAACATAGCTATTTTGCCATAGTCATCTTTGCTTGTGTCTTTAAAGGTCCAATTTTGAACTATGAGTGAGGAACATCTTTCAGTTTGAACTGTTAGTCCCTTCTTTCACTTCAGTTGTGCACCATGATAGAGAAACAGCTGTCCCAAGTGGTGTCTTCTGCATGTTTCTCATCGAATGTGGCTGGATGGGAAAAGGAATATCACAGCGGTTGTTACATTATGGTTCTCATAATCAAAATAAACAAAGCAGTCCCTTTTACCCAATTAACTAACAAATGCAAATAGTGTTTATTCCGAAAAAGCAGATTGTAGCCATATATTTTCCTCCTTATTCAATTTGGTATCTTTGTATAGTGCATGAAATATTGCATTTACAAGTCAGTTTTGCCACTACTATATTATGAGATATTATTATAGAATTCAAAATGACTTAATTGCATTGATTGATTTCTTTCTTTATTATTTATTTGTCAGGGAGCATGTGCAAATTCATTAATCTTACAAAAGAAAAGATGGTTTGTGCCAGATTTAGCTACTGCTACTTTCCATCTGTGGTCCCCGGACAATGCCTTGAATGTTTAATAAAAAATTGCTGATGATGAAGAAAGCAAAGTATTACCTAATTGAATTGTGTGTGTGTGTGTCTTGTGTCTTACAGGAAAAGCGAAAACGACAAACCGAAATTGAAGACAAAAGACATCAGCTCGATGACCTGGTATTGCAGCTACAACATGTCAAGGTTGGTGTGTGCTCCTTTTTGGATTTAGCTTTGTATCTCTCTTACATATATGTGAATTAAAACTTTAACTCAGAGCTTTGGAAATCCTCCAGGGACTATTCACTTTGTTGGCTAAACGTGACACAGATTCAGAACACTTATTTACACATGGCTTCTATTTCTGTAGTGCTATTTCTAGTACTGCTTTAGGAGCCACTGAGACATTTCAGTGTGTTAGATAACTGTTTACTCCGTCAGACGTTTTATTTATGGAGCTTCAGTTTGCGCCTTTTTTAAGAAGCAAATCCACATATATACAACAATAACATTTATCAAGGCACCCTGAATGCCATTTATATTGAGTAAACCTGAAATTTGATGCACTGTATGCCAGTTTTCCGGTGTGTTTATGCTTATACTGTCTGGTCCTGTCACGACAGGAAAGTACCATATATTACTGAAGAAAATGTAAACAATAAACTCTGCAATGTCATCTTTTTTGCAACATTTTTCAACAGGGTCACTTCTCCACAGATCTGACCTTTAACGTGACCTGCTGTGTCACCTGATTATGTCTATACAGATAGAAATAATTTAAAGTTTTTATATACAAAATTGACTCTTGTGAGCTTTAAGCCATGTTATAATGTTGTTACCTCATCTCTAAAGCAGGTACAGCATTGTTAATAAACATGAGCTGTAATTAATAAATGAAACAGTCAATGAATCATAGAAATTATCATGTATTAAATGATAAGCTGAAATAGAAATGATTTTGACAGACCTAATATAATTCACCTTTAAAATCTGTGAGAACAGATATGGGCTATCATGTAGTTGGATGTTATACTGCATAGTCTTTATAGTGTAGGGTATAACTAATCTTATAATGTACTTGTAATTCTTGATATTCATTTTAGTTGCTAATTTATGAGTCTGTATAATTTGCCTGCTGAAAACAATGAATTCCCACTCAAGAGTCTTATATAGGCCTGTCTAGATAACATATTTTGAAGTTCTATATATTGCTGAAGTAAATATAGACTATAAACGATAGTATTGAACCTAATTTATGACACAACAACCCAAGAGCAGATTTAAACTACAAAATATTTTAAATCTACAATAAAACCAAAATCATGAGGTGAAATAAATATCAGAATGAGTCACTGATTCATAGAAGTTATTAATTCAACCTTTATGGCTTAAATCTTATCATATAGCCAAAAAATAGCCAAAAATGTCCCAGCAGTGCAAAGAAAATGTACAAACAATAAATATTGTGTCAATATACCGTAGTAATTATCATAACAGGCCCAGTCTGCACGGCCAAGGTTTTCCTCTTATTTGAGAATTGAGATTTGAAAAAAAAACAAACCCCAAAACTAAAATATTACGTTGACAATGACAGATCAGAACAAATTTAGCTTTACTTTGTCATACAGAGATAAGATACTTGTTAATTTTGTGTTCTTTCTTAACCAATGACAAGATAAATCAGAGGTCATTTTAGGTTGAAGGTGAGGCAGGCAGTACAGACAAGAGCTGCAGCACGTTTGTCTAAAGCTGATAATAAATGCATTCACGAGAAAACCATTCTGGAGGTCAAGTGCCCATTTATTATACCTCACCCAATATCTGACCACACTTTACCTTGACCCAGAGCCTAAGAACCACATAGAAAGACTTATAACAACATTACCCTAAATGACCTCTTTTTGGATCATCTTGACTGCTTAAGTGTATTGTCACCACATCACTATATTTACTAATCATTCAATATTAGCAAACTTTATTAATCCACAAGGGAAATTATTACATTCAAATCAGAGAGAGTGCTTTTAGGTTTAAACAGACTGGATTTCAGCATTGAAACGTGAGGCTCATTGTGCTTTGACTGGAAAATCATCTTGAAAACCAAGATACCAAATCCTAACATAAACAACTTGGCCATCATGTTTAATGTTTTTTGCAATCAAGAATAAGTCAGCATTATAATTGTTATCAAGAGAAGCTATAACTTTAAAAAATAATATTTATTTTTGGCTCCAAAATGTATCCTATGCACCCTAATTTGCTCTAGTGGACATTTAAGGACAACAAGCAATCCTGTAACAAAGATTTTATCATTATGACACATTATATATTTTAAGTGAAATTTTGTTTTTTGTGCTTCATGTTTATAGCTGCTCACAGCATATAGGAAGACTTTAACTTGTGATATCATTGGGGTAAGGGCAGTGTTATAAAATGGTCTTCAATATTATCATTTATTGCAAAATGTTTTACAACATTATATTGAACTTTAAAATGTATTGTGCTGACAGGTAAAATGTACAAAATTGCATGACCCACGCTTGGTTGAGTACAGTTTGTTTTGGCTGAGCAGTATAGAGAGAGAGACTTTGACACTGACACTTTGGCTATTTCAGAAAAAAAAAAAAAATCTGCAGAATCCAGTGCACACAAACCAGGGGTAATGACTGCCAGGCGCTCCCGCAGAGACGCCTTTTAATTTCAGTAAACACAGGCCCGATGCGCTAATAATCAGGGAGATGTTTATAAGGCTGAGAATGTGGCCAATTTGGAAATGTCAACAGCACACAGGAAGGGGGGGATTTTAACGCTGAAGTAAAACAAAGTGAGAAGGGCTTTGTTTAGATTCTGTCAGGTGGAAAGCAAGTTATTATTATTTGAAGTGAATGTGAAATTGCTTAAGCCAGGTTACAATGTAGTAACATTATAGCACTTTTTGCTCTTGTCAAAGTAGCATATTTAAAAGTGCACTTTGTAACTTTTCTAGTGGGGGTCTGTCATCTGCTTGTCTCCATGGATATGTTGTTTCCTTGACTAGAATGTTCCACAGTATGGCGTTACACATGTCAAGCATCATGGGCACAATAGGTGGCATGCCCAGTACAAGTTACAGGTCATATAACACATAATAATAATGCATATAACACATAATAATAATGCCTTACACTTGTAATGCGCGTTACAGGCTTGTCAAAGCGCTACACTATTCATTCATAGTCATTATTCATTCACTCCACACATTCACACACCAGTGTACGCAGACACTGGGGGTGAGGTGGGTTACGTGTCTTGCCCAAGGACACAACGACAGAATTCATCTATGAGGGCTGGAATTGCACCGCCAACCTTCGAGTCAGTGGATCAAACCACTGATGTTTATGTAGAGAGCGGGATTTGAAACTCCAACCTTCGGATCAGTGGACAAACACTCAACCTACTGAGCTACTGTCGCCCCCAAACACATATTCAACAGTACACACATATTTACAGTATTAGCAATAAAACACATGTAGATGAATGAAGGCAAGCTTGATAAGTTTAATGCCAAAGCACAAAATTTCCATGGAGACCACCAAAAAAGTTAAATAGTGTTCCATTGAGTTCTTTGTGTATATTTTAAACATGTCAAGGAGCATTAACATTTGTGAACAGACTGAAATATGAACTGCCAAACAAGAACTTCGTGGATTTGGCTACATGCGTGTAAAGGTCTAAACTTGAGCATTAGCAGATTTTAAAATGATAACGCCCCGTGGAGACTGAATGGTTTGTTTTCTCTGCAATGAGCCCAATATTACCTAAATAACTGCAGCCTTTACAGCAATTTACATAATAGCACTCCAATATGCTGACAATCAAATCTAGACTAGATTATAAAATGATAGATTGTTAATGACTCAATGTGTATTATTACTATGTCTTAATTAGCTTTGTACAATCATAGAAGGGTCAAATTTGTTAATGGAGATGAATGTTCTCTATAGTTTGTCCTTGTAAGGCTACCATTGCTGTTTCATGTGATAAAAGCTGAATTAAAAAGTTGAGTTGAATTACCAAATAGAAAATAAAAGTGCTCAGTTTTGCAAAAAGTCTTTTACATTATGTATTTCAAATTCTGTCTGCATAACTACCATTAACTGTCAACTGTAATTATGAAGAAATAAGTATTAGGTTAGTACTAGTACTAAACAACATATGTATATAAAGATTAAACTTGTGATTCATGAGTTTAATCAGATTTTTTATTACAACAAAATACTAAATCTTCAGATAACTCACTAACTTCTCCTTTCTGCTGTTATCCCATATAAATCCTATCATTTAGATAAAATTTTTAGTCGACTAATACAAATTTTGTACCAACCAATTCATCCAACCCTAATGAAAAGATCCAATTATTAATGTTTTCTCCTATTATCACTAACCAGTGGCAGAAGTATTTTACAGCTGGGCTCTTAAGAAAACCTAGCACAGATGTTGGGCGTTTTCACTTCTTCTGTTGACCCTGATTGTACCACATGTATTGATGGTGATGGTAGCCAGCCCTGTTCCACCTATAAAATTCCATTCCATTCTCTAATTGGAACCATTGGCATGTATGAGGCTTTATTGAAAAAGTCTGAGCTTTAGTGGCTGGTATTTTCCAAAGTTTAACACCCATTTATAGAAATATTACACTTACAATAAAAGCCATGTGAACCAAAAAAAAAAAAAAAATGCATTGCTGGTGCTCAAATTAGTATGGTCACGATATTGTCATGATACTAAAATTCCAAACTCACTTTTGATACTAAGGAATAGGCTCAATACTCCAATTCCAATACCATGTTGATAATAAACAACACTTTTTATTTAGACAATAGAATGTGATTTTCAACATTAAGTCATAGTACTGTTTTTATATATATGTTACCACGTGGCCTTATATTTCTGTAATCCCTCAGTTGTCCACGTCGATTCCATAGTGGTCCATGGGCAAGTCTATGTGGTCTTATATTTGTTCTGATACAGTTCAAAGTCATTCTAAACCTATTCAGGAAAGTTTCATTTCTGTTCTGTGATTTTTAAAAAATATCTGTACTTGCTCAAATGAGTGTCTAGTTTCAGTACTAGTTTTAACATCAATTTGTATTTGATTTTTCATACTTTTGACAACCCTAGCTCAAATGTTGTACTTACATTTAAAGGTGCATTATGTGTCTTTTGTGGTTGCTTCCATGGAGATTTTCTTTTTCCTGGAATGTTCTACAGTATGGCATTAAAGTTATCTTTATCCATGGTGACCAGCAGGTGATGCCACAAGGCTAAAGGCTTTAGCAATAAAAACTCCTGTAATTTAATTGATGTAAGATAGATGGGTTTAATGCCATACTGTGGAACGTTCTAGGCAAAAGCAATCTTCATGTAGACAAAAGAGGTAGCAGACAAAAATGTTACATAATATTAAGCTTATATATTTTTAATTTGTTTGTAAGATAAGATAATAATATAGTTTGCACTAGGATTGTCAAAAGTATCAAAAATCCATATTCACATGTATAGGTATAGTATATAAATATAGACCACATAGACTAGTAAATGCCCATGGACTATGGAACCTGGACGACTGAGTTATTACACAAATATAAAACCACATAGAAATATAAAAGAAAGTACTATGAGTTAATGTTGAAATCACATTCTACTGTCTAAAGAAAGAGTGTTTTTTTATTATCATAATGGTATCAGACTCATTGCATATTGAGTCTATTCCTTAGTATCTGCATGTAGACTAGTTAATTACAGCATTCAGTAACATATTGTATTATATGTTACTTTTCTTGAATTTGTCATGGCAAATCCAAGCACAACACATTCTTTTTTCTAGTTTGAGATAGCCACACTTGCTCTGCAGGTGCCTTTTGCTCTCAATAAGCAGACAGAAAATGGGTCAAAACTGTTATTGAAAAGATGAAAAGAAAGCATCTGGACAGTGCTATTCTGCAGAAAATACCTAGGATTTGGGACCAGGCAAGGGCTTGACTTTTGCATAAGTTCTAAATAAAAGCAGAAACATTAGGAAAGAACATAATGAGAAAAACTAAAACAAAATGTATATATATATATGTATAATTATAATTACAAATGCCATACCATCAATTTGCTGCAAAACATGTAGCCTACTTTTATCACTTTCTCAGCAATATTATTACATTGACTGCTGCTTTAAAGGTGCACTATGTAACTTTTCTGGTGGCAAATCTGCCACTTGCTTGTCCCCGTGAAGTTGTTCATCTGAAATGTTCCACTGTATGGCATTAAACTTGTCTGTCTCCATGGACACATGAAGGTGTCCATGGAGACACACATGATACTATGGAATAGGTGTCCATCCAACTATCCCAAATTAAAGGACAGATTTGCAGAGAAGTGACCCTAGACAAGTTTGATGTGATACTATAGAGGTTTGGCAAGATTAATCAGCAATATAAGCATAATAACAAGCAAATTGCAAAGACTGCAAGTACCATCATTTCCTCCACAGTATTCAGTCGTATCATGCATAAAAACTGTACACTCATGTTCTGAAACATGATTCTTGTATTAATTTGTCAGTTCATATTTCAGTCTTTTTGTTAATTCTACTGGACTCCTTTAAAAGCATTAACTTTGAACAGAATCCTATTATTAAAACATAAATCTTAAAACTAACTATGAGATCTTTCCCAAATTGTTCAGTCCTACTTTGAATCATTCGTACCAAAGCAATAATATCTTTAAGCAGGTGGGAGACCACCCACTATGTAAGAAATATTACATAGTGCAGCTTTAAACTCTTTAAGAACTGCAGTGTGGTTTGTAGATGTAATCAGCCTGCCCGGACACACTCCCATATCATGAACATTATGCTTGAGTGGCGCTGTAGTAGCTGGGAGAATTCAGTCTTTGTAGTGAGATCTCCAGGGGCCCTGGTCACTGTGGCCTGGGACGGGAAATGGGTGACGATAAGGACCTCTGTGTGGTAGGTTTGCAGACTAGCAGGCTCTAATCTGACACGGCTACATATAAATATATAAACCAACAACAGCCAACAAATAATGTGTTTTGGGATTTCTTTCAATGGATGACATTATGTAATATTAGACTATTTTGAATTCCAATCATAATCATAATCATAACCTCATCATATCTTAGAGATCGACCAAATTTATATATTTTCTTTTTCAAGGCCGATACTGATTGTGCTGATGAGATTGGCAGATATTTTTGGGCTGATATATAGGGCCAATTTTGAGAGAACAGTGTAGTCACATTTTTGCCGTACTCTCTTTGCGTTCAAATACAAATTTATACATGTATTCATGCATATTTAGGCAGCTGGTTGGCCTAAACTAAGTATAGGCCTCTGCTGGGAGATTTAAAGCTGATAACCATTATGCTAAAAACAACGAATGTCGTCTATCTTTATACTGTATCATAATCATCCTGCATTTTGTGTGGACTAAATAAAATATGTACTTACATGCCCAGTTCTACATGTAGTTTTGCTTTGACAAATAGTACAATTGTATGTTACAGAAAGATGTAACTGGAGCTGCAGTGGAATAGTGGTTAGAGTATACATCTTGAAACTTAGATCTCCGTGCTGTATCCTTGGGCAAGACACTCTCCCCACCTTTTCTGTGTGTGGTCAAATCTGCACTAAAACCACTACTGCCATGTCCTTGGGCAAGAAACTCCTCCTATCAGTAAATGTGGTCATGGAGGTTGGCACTGATTAGCGTTTGTGGTCATCATAATTGCATGTCCTATGGGGATTAAAACATGTAATCAGGTCCACAAACCTACTACCCACTTCATATTGCAGAATGGTAAAGTGCTGTGGGAGTAAAGCATGATGCAACCTTGCCTTAGAGTTTGTTATTTGATGTGGAAAGATGACTAAAGTTGTCACTATAGAAACGTGAGTAAATCTTGTGTATATCCTACTGGAGCAGGCAATATTCCCCTCTTCCTCCTCTTCCTCCTCTTCCTCCTCCATAGCAGCAGCAGCACACAGTGGTTATGTGTCAGTGCTCAGAGGAAGTGGAAAGTCTGTAAAACAGCGTGAGAGAGTACAGCAAAGAGCACAGTGCTTCTCAGAGGAAAAACAATTAGACCACTAATATTTATCTTTGCCTATTTAACTACACTGATCTGGAATTAGAAGTTCCTTTCATGTTGGATATTTAAATATACAACTTATGTGAGAATAACTAATGTTCCATAGTGTTCACAAGTATTCTTAAAGGTGCACTTTGTAACTTTTCTTGTGGGGCATCCACCAGCTGGTTGTTTCCATGGAGATGTTATTGCTTTGCCTGAAATGTTAAAGTATTGCATACTGTGTCGTACATTTAGTGTTTATATTACTTCAAAAACATGCACTCCACCATTGAAACTAACCAGGAATAGGAGTTGCCACTTATGCCACTTATCATACAATGTCATCTAGCATTGATGGGGGTTAATTTTTGGATAGATGTATCTGTGAAAGGAATTCAATAACCTTCAACCTATATGCATCTCATTGCTTTTTGGTCATGTGTGTAACAATGTATTTAATCATTGTGTTTAATGTGGACAACTTACTTCTAAAATGTTTGCTATATATAGGATTAATTTTGTTATTGTACAGCTACAGTGCTCTCGGTCACATTTAAGTAGTAAAAGAGAAGTTTTGGCTTTCTTAAGAGAGTATCTACATGTAAACCATTATTAGGCAACTATTAGTGTGCAGAATTATTATGCAACTAAATGAAAAACAAGATTTTCCCATCTCACTTGTTTGTTTATTATTCTCATTTTAACAGGTGAAAATAAACTCAAAATTTAAAAATAAACATTTGTGAAAAAACAAAAAAAAACAACCCTCAGTGACCAATATAGCCACCTTTCTTTTCTTTTCAATAACAGTCGCAAGCCTTCCATTCATGGAGTCAGTCAGTTTCTTGATCTCATGAGAATCAACTTTTTGTGCCACAACCACAGCCTCCGAGACACTGTTCAGAGAGGAACTGTTTTCCTTCACTGTAAATTTCCTGCTTAAGAAGGGTCCAAAATGTCTCAATAGGGTTTAAGTCAGGTGAAGGAGGAGGCCATGTCATTAGTTTTTCATCTTTAAGGCCTTTACTGGCCAGCCACAGGGTGGAGGACTTTGATACATGTGATGGAGCGTTGTCTCGCATAAAAATCAAAGCCTTCGTGAAAGATGTAGACTTTTTCCTGTACCACTGCTTGAAGAAAGTGTCTTCTAAAAACTGGCAGTAGGTCTGAGAGTTGATTTTGAGTCAATTTTCAACCCGAAAAAGTCCAACTAGCTCTTCTTTAATAATACCTGCCCATACCAGTCCCCCACCTCCACCTCGCTGGCGTCTGAGTCGAAGTGGAGCTCTGTGTCTGTTACTGATCCAACCACAGGCCCATCCATTTGGTCCGTCAAGAGTCACTCTCGTCTTATCAGTCCACAAAACCTTTGATAAGTGTCTTCAGATATTTCTTGGCCCATTCTTGACATTTCAACTTGTGTGTCTTGTTCAGAGGTGGTCGGGTTTCAGCCTTTCTTACCTTGGCCATGTCTCTGAGAACTGAACACCTCGTTCTTCTTGACTCTCCAGGTACGTTGCAGTTGTGGAATATCGCAGCACTGAAGGATAATGGGTTCCTGGTATCTTTATGTTTCATTCTTCTCAAATCTTTGGTAGTTAATTAGCATCTTTTCTTCTCGACATGTTTCTTGCGACCCTGTTGACTATTTGCAACAAAATGTTTGAAGGTTTTGTGATCACGCCCGAATATCTTAGATATTTCAAGACTGTTTACATTTTTTTGACTTTTCAGAGTCAATAATATCTCTTTTTTGGTCAATTTTTCCTGAATTTGCTTAATAATTATGCACACCTTGTTATAGGGTGTTGATGTCCTTAGACCACACCCTCCCTTTTTACACAAATGCACATCTCCTGATATGCATTAAATCCAATAAGCATTCAAGTTTATAAAGCTTGGAGTTGGAAATTATAGATAAAATGATGATATGGTCAAAATAATCACTTGCCTAATAATTGTGCACATGGTGTATATATATAAGCCCTTCTACACCTCCAATGGATCAGCCTCTGAAATCCCATTAGATGTAATTGTTGATACAGACATATGCAAAGATAATTTTATGGTTGTGCTTGGCAAGTAACTGTACTTTTGATAAGTTAAGAAATTCTCTAAAAGCACAAAGTAACATCTATACAGTCATACACTTTACCAAGCAATAGAAAACAGAATCACTATACAATGTAACATATGTAAAGTACTGCCTTTTTAGACATTTTAACCATATGCTATTATGGTCACTAAATTACCAGTCTCATATGTCTTACTTCCATCCTCCAACCGCATAGCTGTTAAGGTAACTCCATCAATGTTATAATCAGATGTACTCTCTGTCTTTCCCATTAGACAACCAACCATCCAATGCAGCTAACCTGTGTTTAATTTGAGTGGCATGCTTCCACAAACAGAAGGGGCAGATGGCACATTCTAACAGCAGCTGGTGAAGGCTTCAGATCAGATGGGTATATTTGAATAAGAAAGTATACAGAGACATCAAGGCGGAGGACGACTGTGTACTTTCGTAATTGTTTATATGAAGAGAGCCAGGCAAGGCAGCATTCTGGCAGTAAACAGCTAAAGGTGAGGCTGAGCTGTCCTTCTGTGCTGTGCTGTGGTCACATAACAGAGGTGTTAATGTAAGCTACCATGGGGTTCTGGTGTCCATCTGCAAATACCGAGAGAGAAAAGGATTTCAATCGGTTTATAAGGAAGGAAAGATTCTGTTTTATAGTGAGTTGAGGTGGAATGTTTTGGCAGTCGTAAAGCATTACAGTATAAATTTTCAGAAGTGACATAAATATTATCTGGTTTAGATTTCAATTCCCTTAAAGGACTTGTGGAAAATGTTACTTTTTGAACATTGTTGAATAATGTTATCATACTGTTCTCTCATTAAAAAAACATACCTGGGGTTGTATTTAGCTTCATTCACACTTGCTTCATTAATATGGCATTAACATGATTGATTGAGGTTCAGGGGCAGGACCGTGCCTCAACGTTCTACTGCTTCTCTCCAGTGAACCACAGCTCCCCTCACCCGCACCTTTAATTACCCAGAAGCCCTATCCTGACAACACCGTCTGTCTGTGCACTCTTGACCCCTTTCACCTCCTGTTCATGTTTCAGCCTGAAAACCTCACCATCTACATCTGTTCATATCATCCATCAATAAATATCCTATTGTTACCATTATGTTACTAATATGCTACCATTACCATATTATACCATTATTTTGTGGTTGTTTCTAGTGAACCTGTTTACATGCCTGTCAAAAATCACTTTCTTTGAAATTTCCCTGGATTGTTACATCACACATACAGCCCCTACAAAGTTTTAAAATCCATAAAACATCATACTCGTTCTGAGCATTTCTGTCATCAAATTGTGTTCACTACCACTGCATCCTTATATTTAGCATACCAGTCACGATGCTTTAATGGCTAGTATTTCTCCATGCTTCAGTTCTACTGCTGCCAGTAAATACCGTACTAAGACTAAATCGAGACCAAGTCCGAGCAGTGGGAGTGAGATATAACCATTGGATTAGGCATTATCTGAGTTTAAATAATGTCAAATTAAGGACACAATAGCAATTAAGTGGTCTATACTGCCAACCTTCTGGTTAGGAGGCAACCTTCTTAACATCTTAAGGTACTCTCAACTCTTCTCATCTAATCACATACAATTCTAAAGACCAGTGTCCTTTGGAGAATGCTTTTCCTACACAGTTAACTAGGAATCAGCAGAAAGTATGTGCACTACTTTCTTGGCATTCTTCAACACTGACATTACTCGTAACCTTTTAGTACATCCAGCAGTAACACAAAGGTCTATTGTTGAGCACAGTGAGTCCATGTGTGCTGTGTAAATACTGTGCATTAGGGCCTGCATGTTTATTTGTCTGCTGTAGTCACTTGGCACTCATCTTCTAAATGCCCTGTCTCCTGCTGTAATAGAACTCATCTGGCTGTTAACAAGCGCTAAAAATAACACAAACAGGCAACAAAGGGAGACCTATTTTCTTTCCTCCAGGTTTAGACTGTCATAGATGTTTGCATAATATAAATTAAATAAATAAAAGACTTTGGTTTGATTAGAGTCCAGCCACCATTTTTTGTGAGTACTGATGATGTGTAGAACTTACAATATATGCAGTAGTAAAGGTTCAATAGCTGTAATAGATGTGTACTAGATGTAATAAAGGTGTAAGTACAGCTTACCAAATATAGAAATCATCTTTTACCTCTTTGTTCACCATTGTGACACTTTAATGCCTTTGGTTGTTTGTTACAGCTTTTACATTGCCATTACAGCTGTTAAGTATGTATTATCTTAAATTGATATTCATTAGAGCTTTCTACTATACTATAACATTGTTGCCCTAGTTTGAGCCTCTTTCTAGTAAGATTCTGTCCAATACTCAGCCCACAAACCTACACCCCCAAGGCAGTTTTCTACAAGCATCATGATACAAAACAATATACTACAACTTAAAAACCCTGATGTGATGTGCAGTAGTTAACGAAATGCATGCTGATTGTAATGCGATAGCGCTATCAAGGGGCAGTGATTTAGCGTGGACAGCAACAGGAAGAGGGACTCAGAGCATCAAAAACAAAACTGAAACTTATTAAACATGTTTGTTTTCAGTGAATACAGCATTTCAAAACAATAAATGGTAACTAAATCTAAATCTGTCATGTGTTAGTAGTTAATACCCCTTCTTTGAATGAAAAACATGATCTTTAGAGAGCTATTTCACCTGTATTGCATTTAGTATAATTTTATTGGAGCTGTTATGCCTTTATTATATTTCTTTCATCTTTATAAGAACCATTATGTCTTTGGTACATCTGTGGTTTCTTTATTAGTTCTTTTCCACATTTATGCCTCTTCACAGTTGACCAATCTTACATGTAACTATACAGAAATTTATAAGCTATAATCTCTATCATTACTCTCAACTAATATTATGTTTGTTTTCTTTCTTCAGTCCAAAGCTATGCGAGAAAGATGGCTGCTCCAGGGAACTGTGGTGGAGGAAGAGGAGGCCCGGAGGAAACAGCTGGAGCAGGATGAAGAGCAGGGGAAGAGGCTAGAGGACATCATCCAAAGGTAGGCTCCCCCGCTCTGCACGCTGCTTTGTCCATTGTTTAGACACAAAACCCATTAGATTGGCTTATGACGTCAAGAAAAAGGATGCAAAACAGATGTGCGCCACAACAGCTGAACATCTGCTTTGCATATTAGCAAATGGATGCTAAAGTGGTTATTTAAGTGAGTTAGTGAGTTGAGCATGCTAGGCTAATTTAAAGACAAGAACCTCAATACACATTTTTTCCAGTTATGCTTAAAAAAAAATCGCATTAGTAGGAAAAATTATCTGTTTTCTCAAAGTTATGTGCATATTCTATTCAACTACCTTAGAATTCTATTCTAACTGGGTTGTATTAGAAACCAATTGGTGGAAAAAAAAAAAAAAAAAAAAAACAGGAGCAAGTTTTAACAGCTAAACATTTTCTGAAATTTTGCATTATATCTGTTGGACTCATCCAGGAATAACAAAATAAAAATCATTAAATTATAAGTGGATTACATTACATCATTTGACATTAGGCATTGTCTTGTGCTGATCTAAAATGTTTAGTTAAAAGTGCACTATGTAACTTTATGGCTTTTCTCCATAGAGGTATTGTTGCTTTGTATGACTAAAACGTATCTATCCTGTTGCTTGCCCTGGCAGCTGCAACTGCTTGAGAGCAGCTAGAAAGGCTGCTCTCACTCACCTGCTCCACACACCGATTAGAAGTCTTTTTTACCCAGAGCTTTACAACTTTTTAATGTACTCAGGAAGGGGCTAATCGGGATCTAATCTAATGCTTTCAGCAGAAGAGCTTTGTGAGGAATATGGTATAAGGTAGGGCAGATATAGGCTTAAAACAGTAGGGAGTAAATATAAAATGGACAAGACAAAATCAGGGTGTGATTTCCGAGGCTGAAGAAAAAGTGAAAGGGACATTGGTGTGACAGGGTGTGTTTCCTTTGTTGTCTGGGAGGAGCTTCCTGACTCCCATCATGCACTGCTCTGATAGTCACTTATTCCCTGCTGAAGGTGATGCATGAGATCATAGGTGTTCCAAATAAAGTGCCAGCTCATGGTATCATTGGCAGACTGTATCCTGTGGGTGTATGGGCTGGTATTTAGCGCATTGTGGGGACTACTACAGTATCAGTCTCTGGGAAATGAATGTAAGTCAGTGTAATGTCTCTACAAAGCATAGTAAGTGTGTGTCAGCATGTGTTCTAGTGATGCATTGTGGTTAGGTCTAGTGATGTAACTATGATGTTTTTGGACGCAAGTTAATGGTTACTTCTTATTATAGCTGGAGCTGCATCCGGGTTTACTGACAAAGACGTGGCTACTAATCCGTGCCAGGTGCCTCTCCAACTACTGCCACTTTCACAAAAAAGAGATTCATAGGTGGGGGAAGTGTTTTGCCTAAAGAGACAACAACAAGTACACTGATTGTACTTAAAGCGGAAATAAACACTAAATCAACAATATTTTTTGCTACTAAACTGTAAATTGTCTTTCCATAGTTCAGTCTAATGTTCCTAGTTCTTTTTGACAATTTTAGTGCAAACTAGGTATACTTGCAGCTTTGTAGCAAACAATTTTATAAAAATTAGTGTGTCCTGGCTCCAGTGACTAGTGCAATTTCAAGTAGGTGGTGACATCACAGATGACTGCCCTTATTACAGGTGTTTCTGACTGCAAACACCTGGCAGCAGAGGCAGAGTTTTAAGTGTGGTTACGTGTTAGACCAATTACACTGTTCCTCATACGTCCAGACCCTGGCCCTCCTCCCCCTTCAATTTTTTTTTCAGTCTTCCCGGCACTACCCAGTTTAACTGCTCTATTTGAAATATGGGTCTAGGTGGAGTTTAGTCCTACTTTAAACTTCATGAACTATTGTGCATGTTTTATGTTGATGGAGGAGCCTGGAGAAAAAGTCAGACAGGAGCTGGAACCTTCTTGCTGTGAAGTGCTAGCCACATTATACAGAAAATTACAATCATATTAATATTTTAACTGCTATATTCCTACAGTTAAAAGTGACTTGTCTGCAATAATTTGACCAGTGGATGCACACCAGTGAGCAGTGACTGTAAATCGTATCCAGTGTTGGTTATTTTGCCGTCAGTGAGTCAGCCACCACCTCCTCATCTATCAAAATGTCGCCATGAAAGCGCACTCTGTTACCCTCCGACTACTGTAGCTTATCGCTCGGGCTGAGAAACATCAACAACGTATGGTCGCGGAATAACATAAGCGTCTGGTGTAAACAGGGCAACGCTGAATGGTCAAAGAGCGACCATTATGGGGCAGTGGACAGTTGTGATTGTGGAGAACTCAATTCATTTAGCTGTGACTGAATAGACGCACTGTGCTGAGTGCTTTGATAGAAAATAAGCGTGGTTTTGCTTACATAAACAATTAAAACCACATAGATGAGTACTGAGAGGGCTGGGGTTTGAGGGAAGCTTGATCAAATTTCACTGTTTGCAAATGAGGTCAAAGGTGAAGTTATTTTGATTTCAATCAATATTTATGTAAATCTACAGAAGTGGTTTGGGTTCACTTAGGGGTCCTTAACATTTTCACTGTATATTTTACAAATGTTCCTATACATTTATGGCTCTACAAAGATTGCAGCCAAGTTTCTAAATCTAGAAGTGGGAAAAGAAACTTGACTAACCTAAACACTATGGTCATAAGTGAACCATTATAAAACATGAAAATATCAGGGTGTATTCTGATTCAAGGAATTGAACATGGCATAGCAGCATTTTTTTTGCGACTAATATCATCAGTGGTGTCTTAGGCAAAGCACTCCACCCAAATTGCCAAGTATCTCCAAAACCAGGTAAACATTGTCTAAAGAAGACATTATTCTTTTATGGGCTCTGCTGCTTTATCTGCCAACTATCCACACACCCAGTTTCATTTTTTCTAGAGGAATGGTTCTCAAGTGTGTAACTTCTGAGGCTCTTGAACTCATCTCCGGTGGGTGACTGATCTGTGAGCTCATTGCGTAGGAGAGAAAGGAATGCCCCACTGCCCCCAGCCACTTGAAACTAAAGTTGAGGAATCTTCCCCACATGGTCCACACGAGGCCAGTCTGATCTCTGGGAGGAAGAGCATTCCTCCAGCAAGGTGTGGCATCTAAATTTACACCCAGCGGGACACAGCCCAGAATATCCTATCACCCGGGCAACCGCAGTCTTTCCATTACTGAAGTGGGTAGACGAGACAAAAATGATACTTGAGTAAAATCACTGTTGTCCTCAAATAATGTTTCTCAAATAGAAGTAAAAAGTTGTCATCCCAAGATGTACTAGTGGGTGAAAGGGAGGTTAAAGCAGCACCATGTAACATTCTTGTGGTGACACATTTCCTGCTTGACTCCATGAACACAAAAAAAAAAAACCATACTTCAGAACAGTCTCCATGGAGACCGATGCATTTTGTGCCATACTGTGGAATATTATAGCCAAAGGACCAACATTTTGTACATTTTAGTGCAATAAAAACATTCAAAATGAAAAGCACTAGGTTACACATTGGGGCTTTAAAAATATTATTTGAACACTGCTGTTTTGTTGTATCTAATTTTTGATTTAGAGCTTATCTAACATGAAATATAAAACATTAAATACTGGGGAAAATGTTGGTATTTCCAAAGAATTGCCCATTAATATTAGAAAATGTAATTGACATTTAAAAAAAGCTAAAAGAAACCCACATTCTCAAATCATGCTACAACTTGTAGCTCTAATAGCAAATTGTAACCAAACAAGTTGAAATATCGGCAAATATTTTGCTCAATATTGTTACTTATTTGTAGTAGTACTGTTGCTTGGTTGTTTATTACTCAATCACAAGTAAAAAGTACTAACTCCAGAAGTCTGATTTCTACCCACTATCACTGATATAGGACAGAGGTGAGAAGTGCAAGGACAAACATGGACTTGTAAAACTAAAATCCCGTTGCCCATAAAAGTGCAGACAGACATTTTGTTCATCTCAGTTTTACAACGGTTTAAAATAACGACAGGGGTAAGGGCTTTAACGGCTGAAAGTGACAAAGACAGTGCCTGGTGTGGTTTATGGAGTCTCAACAGTCTGAAGAGTATATACGAGAGGAGAGACAAAGAACAGATGTATATGTGTGGACAGGGATGACATAATGTGCTATTTGATGTTATTGTGTAATATATGGGGTTAATTGGGCTAATAATCAGTTGACCATTTATTTAAAAGCATGTAAGCGCTGTGATTTGATTGGATGGTTGGTTGTGTGTGCTGTTAGTTACTTACTCCTGTTGTTGTGTTCTTGAGCAAAATGGCTCACTCACTTTGCCTCCTCTCACTTTACTGCCAGCTGGGACTTTTGGCTATTTGAAATTTTTTTTTTACGGACTGTTATCATTATGCTAAACTCAAACCTCTTCTTAAAATTATCACTTTATATAATTACAATATTTTCTTACATTATCTGTATAATTGGTGCTGCAACCTTTGATTTTCAACATTTTTACTTTCATTAGTTTCAAATTGATCAGTGTATTGACAGCATATTCCAGGGAGACAAATATGACAAGACATTGAACGGTAATGTCACTGTGGTACTTTAGCCACAATCAACTGTAACCTGGAAATCTCATTAAAGTGGAAGCAAACCCAGTACAGTGACATCTTGTACAGATTGTTATAGACTAACACTGTGTGGAGTGTGGTGGAAATAGCAGCCATTATGTTGTGTGAAGAAGTCCCCAAACAAAAAGCAGGCGACTGGTAGTTTTACACATGTGCCTGTCATTACAAAGCAGCACAAAATAAACACATGGAACTGCCCCATAGAGCTTTTACAATGTGCCACCAAACAGAACCATAGCCACAGCAGCAGTTATAGAGGGCGGCTGTCGTCCTGCCTGGGATAAATGCAGTCATCATTGTAGGGCAGCAGTGTGGTTTTCATAGACCGTGTCCAGTGCACTGACAGAATGTAGGAAGAGTAGGAGACATAGGAGAGTTTAGTCTGGGAACAAGGAAATGTAGTCATAGAAGATATTGAAGCAGTGGTGCGTACATTATGGAGCTATATGGCGCTTCTTTGGTAGTTCTAGTGTTTGTTTTATTTAGAGTAAGTTGTAGTTGTCCCTCTGGTTTAACAATGACAATGCATTGGATTAATATAACATTTTGTAAGATAGTTTACAATGAATAATTTATTCACTTCACAGAGTTGCCTTGGGATAAACCGATGAAAGTGAAGCTGCTAATCACCACTAATCAATCACCCACAGGCCACATTCATACTAGGTAATTTGGGTGAACTGTCTTGCCTCAGGACACAGCAAGAGTTTCCAATAGAGCCACTGCAGTCCCACTGTGACACCTGAGAGCAGTCTCCCATCCACATACTATCCAGGCTTCCAAGATCAGATAAGATCAAGCATTCTTGAAGTGCTATAGCCACATGCGGGTGTATTTCTAGTTTTTGCACACATTGGGTAATTGGCTTCATTATTCAATTACACATTTAAATAGCTTTATACTGTAATGGGCACACCTCTTCACAGATTTGACTCTCTATCACCAGAAAAGTTACATAGTGCACTACTCTAATACTATGGTAAATGGTCACATCTTTATATAGCGCCCTTCCAGACTCAAAGCGCTTTCAACAAGGAACCAAACTTATGGTACACACAAAACCATTGTACGCAGACACTGGGGGCGCGGTTTACAGCCCACTGTCACAACGACAGCATTCATCTGTGAGGCCATTTGCACCGCCAACCTTCGAGTCAGTGGATTTACCTCACAGTTTATACTTGGAGACTACATCCTTGAACCGCCAACCTTCGGATCAGTGGACAAACACTCAGGCTGAACTACTGTCTTCTAAGGGTTATAAACAAATGTTTCTATATTAAACTTATGGTAGTTTAAAACATCAGTCAGCCACGTTCGCACCCAAAGCTGATGTCATGTAGGAGATTTACCTCACAGTTTATACTTGGAGACTACATCCTTGTACAGTTCACTCCAGGCTAACTGTCTTCTAAGTGTTACCAAACTTGTCTATATGGGACAAGCAGCATGTCGCACCCACTGATGTCTGTCCACACTCTGTAATCTTCCTCCCGGGGGGAGAGATGAATAATTGTGGTGCATTGTGGGATATGTTGGAGAACAGTTTATCATAACGTGACAATGAGAAACGAACAATGACTTAGACTTGGATCGTGTGAGAAATCTTACACAATGAGAGATCAGAAGTGGCCAATTTGTAGTGGTAATCTATGTGGTACGATTGGTCCTACCCACTGGCTCCCAAATGTGTAAATTAAGATACTTGTAAATAGATGATGACTTTTAACTTATTCATTCATGTATTTACTGCTCTTATAATTGTTGGTATGTGTGTTTTAGTTCTCACAAGTTAAATTTAAAACTGCATTAAAGTCCCATTGCGTAACATTTCAGTCTAAAATAAAAGCTGCCATTTCACTCAAAGTGTTTCAGCTCTCAAAAATATCTTAGAACACATATATCCATACTGTAAATGGGCTTGCCTCTCCACAGACTTGACTCGTAACCGGTCATGGGTTACAGTGGTTGGTACTTGCTTTGCCAGGAATGCTCCACAGTATGACTTTAATACATCTCTCTCCATCTTAAACCAGATCCTTTTTTTTCTTTACTGAAGATAGATCTAATATCAAAAAGTCAGAGTGTGCTCCTCCTTGTCCTGTCTGATGTGGTTTCCCTCTGTGCAGTAGCCATGGAAACAATGTGTAGTGGGCAGGACCCTGACATCAGTCCATTCCTAATACCACATTATAAAAGTCACTCCAGGCAGTGAAAATCAATACTGGGTACAAGTGCGTGAGGTCACACACTTTTCTCAATTATCTATAATTTATCATCTCGGTAGATATTTGAAAAAAAAACATTTCCAATTTTAACTTAGTTTTAGTCTAATTCTTTAGCCACTAAAATGCCTTTTTGATTTAGTCTTTTTTCATTATTAGTTTTAATCTAACTGTAGTTGTGTTTTATTCTGTATAATAAAAATTCAGAAGCCTAAAATAATTGTATTCATATAAAAAAATAATATATTTTAAAAATTTCAACTCGAATCATTTAATTGGCCCTCTTGTCTGCTTCGTTTTAATTTTTATTATTTCACAAAAAAGACAAATTGTCATAATCTAACTGTGAAAATATATATTAGACAATGACATAAATGTATGGGGTAAGATCAATTAAAACATGCATGTGTGCTTATTGATCTGTATTTGTACATAAAATGTATTTTGTGTATTCTTGACCAAGAGAATACTAATTAAAACATCATACCATTTCACATTCAAAAATACAAAATATAAAATATATGTGTGATTTCTCAGCCGAATACAAAATATTATATATTATTATATTATATATTTTTGTGCTCGAGGTTTCTCTCTGAGAATACTAATTGCAGCTATGATCAACCTGTCAATATGATGTTAGCTATTCTGAGAAGCATTGCTGCAGTGCTTCATTACATAGCCTACTTCTACTATTTAATATTTGTTGCTATGTTTAGCTCACTGGGTAAGGTTTTGGACTTTGATAGCATGGATCCATGTTCAAACACAGAAAAGTAGTAGTAGTTTATTTTCTTTTTTTCTCTAAAATATGCATAATAGATTATTATGTCTGTTTACCTCACAGCTATTTAATTTTCATTTAATTAGCCAAAAACCACGTTTTCCTCATGGAGTGGGCTTGTATAGCTCATCACTTCTCAGACCCAGGCACCAGTTGCTGCACAGTGTGAGATCGTAGATATGCTGTCTGCGGTCACCTTTTTGAGCAGAGGGAGGGGGGAAATCACTGTCAGAGACTGTTGACAGGAACTATAGCTCACTGGCTCAGTGGAGCTGTGAGCGCTTTTACCGGATACTACTCTGGAGCTGATTCGCTCCGGGGAGCGGGGCTTTGGTGCTTCATTCCATGCTTGGACCATGGGCAGTGCTGCTACGCTGCTACTGTCTCAAGAACAGCTGGACTTCGTGTGACTTCTCCTGTCCAATGCAAGTAGGCCTACATAGCGTAGGCCTACTTGGCAAGCATGCCAGGAGGAGCGCATGGGGATTTGGGGACAAGCATTTGGCGTACACTTTCATCAAGCACCAGCACATGTGGATATGTATGAGTCTCAACTCTTAATGTCAGTGAGCCGTGACATTGTATTTATTTCATATTGATCACAGCTGTTATTCATATTCTCAGAGAGAAACCTCAAGCACAAAAAATACATTTGTATTCATAAGTCAAGAAGTCACATATTTTATATTTTGCATTTGTGAATGTGAAATGCTGTGATTTTAGAATTTGTATTTTCTTCAAGAATTCAAGATCAAGAATATACAAAAATATTTAATAATATTAATATTACAAAATATTATATGCACACATTTAAATTTCACAAGCACATCTTAATTGACCACTACCTTAATCCATATAAACACACAAGAAACTGAAAATTTAAAGGTAGAGTATGTTACTTTCTGGAGGTGGCACGTCACCTACATGATTTGACATTTGCATGAAAGCAGCCATTAATTGTGCACGTGTAAAACCAGTAGTGTGTCGACTTAATCCTTGTATCGTGCCTAAGAACACTGAAAGCAGCTCATAAAATAAACTAACCACACATGTTCCTTTGTTTTTGTCACTTTCACTACTTGTATACATGGGTATTACCACTAGAGGGAGCCATATGCAGTGGACAAATGAATGGAGCTTAGGTCATATGTAACTGTTTCGAAAAGGGTTTGATGGAGTCAAGTTGATCACTTAAAATAAGATGTCTCAAGTCGGAAATTTTGTGATGGGAGTAGAAAGTTTTAATTACTGCAGCATAATCAAAGTATTTAATGAAGAAAAATCTGAAAACTGCAGCAGGCAAAGTAGTAGTGGTGCTACGAGTAGGAGGAGAAGAGGAACAATCTCAAAATGACTGCAAAAGCCAAACTCGTAGTAGTAGGAGTGTTAGTAGTAGTATTGTATTAGTATAGTAATGATAATAATAATAATATAATAATAATAATAATAATAATAATAATAATAATAATAATAATAATAATAATAATAATAATAATAATTATTATATTATTATTATTATTATATTATTACATAGGGAATCAACAATTCACAGAAATGAGAATGAGAAACATCCTGGCAGATTACAACAAGCACCATACTTTATTAATGTATAGTTGCATCACCAAACTCATTCTTACCCATGACGCTATAAGGGAAAAGTGTCCGGGAATATAGTCCACTTGTAAATCTTGCCGCTAACTTATACTGCTCAGGCTTCATGCAGCTAACAGGACATGCTACAGTGTTTCCCATAACCAAACAAGGACATGAGGTATGGGCAGACAGGAGTGACCACAACATGCCAGGGAGGAAACCAACTAATCACAACATTTAAATGCAATATGTGATAAATAACGTTTTTACACTACAAATCAACTTTCAAAATAATTGTTGTATGTTTTTTATTTTTTATTTTTATGCATTTAATTTTCTCACTTTTTGAGTGCATCAGATATAAGAAATTATTTTTGAATCTAATAACTATAGTTACTACTAACTGTAAAAGTGTGTAGTAGCAAACGCAGACGATACTCAGCTTTACATGAAAATGGACACCACATCCCTCTCAGCCCTGCCATCTCCTCTACACGCTTGCTTGGAGGAGATAAAGGCATGGATGGTAGACAACTTTCTCCAGTTAAACAGCAGCAAAACTGAGGCCATACTCATCGGAACTCCCCACCAGATCCAGTCAACCTCCATTTCAAGTATCCTTGTCTTTGACCACAACATCCCCCTGTCCTCCTCTGTCACAAACTTAGGAGTCAAATTTGACTCACATTTATCTTTTGAAAACCACATACGCCACCTTTCCAAAGTCTCCTTCCTTCACCTCAAAAACATCGCCAAACTCCGTCCCTCCCTCTCCCAGTCAAATGCTGAAAAACTGATCCATGCCTTTGTCTTCTCTAGGCTTGACAATTGTAATGCCCTCCTCGTCGGGAACCCCGGCAGGAGCCTGCAGAAGCTCCAGCACATCCAGAATTGTGCTGCTAGGATCCTGACGAGGAGGCGCAAATATGACCACATAACCCCTGTTCTCCACTCACTTCATTGGCTTCCTATCCAATCTAGGATACACTACAAAATCTGTCTCCTCACCTACCAGTGCATTCATGGAACTGCCCCTGCCTATCTCACAGAGCTCCTCACCCCACATACGAACTCAAGCAATCTTCATTCATCCACCGCTGCCCCTCGATTGTGGAATGCCCTCCCAGAGTCTCTGAGGGCACCACAAAGTGTCGAGGCCTTTAAAAAAGGCCTTAAGACATTTTTGTTTAAAAAGTCTTATCAGGTTTTATGACTTTTTAACTTGTTTTTTTTTTTTACTGCTTTTAATTATTTTAATATCTGCAATGTAAATCAAATTGTAATGTATTTTTATATGTTTTTACTTTCTCTGGTTTATGGTGTTTTTGTATGTGTCTGTAGCACTCTGAGATTTCTTTGAAATGTAAAGTGCAATACAAATAAAAATTATTATTATTATTATTATTATTATTATTATTATTATTATTATTATGACTGCTGCTTTACAAACACATCAAATTTATATTTCAAGTAATACGCCATAACATTTGATATGCATATTTGGGAAATCCACTCGTAGACAATGGTAAGCAATGTTGCAGAATTAAGTCCAGTTACTTCAAATATGAGACATTATTATATTATATTTATGGCATTATATCCTCCCTGTTTTTCAGACTGGGAGGGCATCTATCATAAAAATATGCCAAATAAATCAATCACTTTGGATACCTAGACAAAGAAAACCAGATTTTAATGCAAATAAACATGAAAATAAAAATAAACATATGACATATCTGAGGTTTATAGATGACAATGCAAAAATGTGATGATATATTTCTTGCTGACTTTTTTATTTTACTAAAGGGTCAAATCCTGATAAATTAGGCATTGTAGCTCTAAATGAATCACCCCGCATAGTTTGAAACAATGAAAAATATGTCACTCTTTTGTTTGAGTAACCTCTGTTTTAAATAGAAGCACCCTTGAATTGTTTAACTTTGGAACTTTGCAAGATTCCAAATTGATTGATATTTTAGAGGTGTTTTTATCCAAACAATACTTAACGGTCATTGAAGGTACTTTTATCTATTGTACTCTCTACATTTTAAGGCACTATTTTGGAGGACCACTCCAAACAAGGACAGCCCATTGTTTTGGATATAAACAACTCATGCACTTTTATGTCATTGCTTAAAGTGCATATGACAGGTTTTCATGTTTTTCTTATCATGACTTGGTTTGGTTGGACAGTATTTCTCATAGTTTTTACATAAGTTAAGAGGCAGTTTGTGGGCAAAAAGTTAAGAAGAAAAATACACAAATATAGGACGTAGGGCTGAGTTCAAAAAGGTGTAACTTAAGCACATTTGTGACAGTATTTCCATAACAATCACCCTGTTCAAGCTCATGGGTGACCAGCAGTGCACATGGCACCAGGACATAGGTCATTTGACCTTCGACCATGTATCTTGGACACTCAGGTCAAGAGAGAGGCAGAGCTGTCAATTGATCAACACCTGGTGGTGAGTTGGATACACTGGAGAGGGAGGATGCTCGACAGAACTGGCAGACCCAAGCATATCATAAGGGTCTGTTTCAGATCTCGGAAGAGGTTGTGGACATAGAGTCCAAGTGGTCCATCTTCTCTGCTTCTATTGTTGATGTGGCCGCTCGTAGCTGTGGTTGTAAGGTCTGTGGTGCTTGTTGCTGTGGCAACCCCCATACTCAGTGGTGGACATCAGAAGTAAGGGATGCTGTTAGGCTGAAGGACTCCTATCAAGCCTTGTTGACTTGTAGCACTTCTGAGGCAGCTGAAGGGGACCAACGGCACAAGAGTGCTGTGGTTCATGCAGTCGCAGAGGGAAAGTGATCCAGGAGTATGGGGTCCAGGGCCCTTTGCTAAGGGATGTCTGGTCCCTGTGTGACCGGAGCAGGAGCTGTTCACATTACCGGCTGCCTTTTGTCACCAGTTCTGTTCATTATTTTTATAGATAGAATTTCTAGGTGCAGCCAAGGAGAGGGTCCAGTTCGGGGACTACAGGATCTCATCTCTGCTCTTTGCAGATGATGTTGTCCCATTGGCTTCAGCGAACTGTGAACTGCAATATGCACTGGGGCGGTTTGCAGTGTGAAGCAGCTGGGATGAAAATGAGCTTCTGTATATTCGAGGCCATGGTTCTTGATTGGAAAAAAGATCGCTTGTCCCCTCTAGATGGGTGGAGATTTCCTGCCTCAAGTGGAGGAGTTTGAGTACCTCGGGGTCTTGTCCACAAGTGAGGGAAGGATGGAACATGAGATTGAAAGGTGGAGCAGCGATGGCATCAGTGCAGACACCGCACCAAACTGTTGTGGAGCTGAGTCGAAAGGCAAAGCTTTCGATTTTCCGGTAAATCTATGCTCCTATCATCACCTATGGACATGAGCTTTAGTTAATGACCAAAAGGTCAAGATCGCAGATACAAATTGAGTTTCCTCCAGATTGTGGCTGGGCGCTCCCTTAGAGATAGGATAAGGAGCTCAGTAACACAGGAGGAGCTTGGAGTTGAGCTGCTGCTCCTTGACATCAAGCAGAGCCAGTTGAGGTGGCTTGGGCATCTGTTATGAATGCCTCTGGGTATACCAGACCAGAAGGAGGCCTCAGGGAAGACACACTGGAGGAACTATGTCTCTTGGCGGGCCGGGGAACGCCTTGGGGTCCCACTGGAGGAGCGGGAGGAAGTGTTTGGCGTGATGCATGTCATATCTGCTGCATATATCCAACCAGGAAGTGAAATTTAATTAAAATTTAAAAAAATTAAAAAAGATAAATAAATTTTTTTTTTTTTTAGATTTTTATGGGAATTAGTAGACCAACTTGTCATATACACTTTAACGTCACAATGCACTGCTACTTCCTATTCAGATGAAACTTTCTAAAAATAATTTGTTTATTTACTAATATTGATGGCTACATGTTAGAATGATGTGGGAATGCCTCTTGTTTATGCTATGGCTTGGAGGTTCAATATGGCACTGTGACGCACACATTCCTGGCGTCCCAAAGGAGTGTTTTCTGAAGTTGAATTCTGGCAGTGAGCGAGGAAGCGGCCCTGGTCCTCCTCCCAAACGTGCTTCCTACTATTGTTGTCACATCCATCTCGTAAAAGTCCAGGAGGCAGGCTAGCTGTGTCTTACTCTGAGCTTGTTTTTAAATTTTAGTTAGGAAATAAGATGGATGGTTCTAGTCATCACTCGAAAAACACAACAAAAGAGTGTACAAACTATAAGCTTGCAATATTAGGTTGTGGTTAATTGTTGTAATTTAATAATATCTGAAGATTAAGGTGTAATAGTAGTAAGTAGTAATGGTAGGAGTAGTACTAGTAGTAGTAGTAGCAGTACTACAAGTACTGCTAGTACTTCTAGCAGCACTTGTAGTAGTAGTAGGAGGTGGCCTGCTTGATTATATAAATTATATCTACAATTATTTTAATCATAACTGATTATTTGCACAGAGACCTCAGTGCATCAGCTGAAATTAAAGTAGGAGACATATCTATGTCACAATTGTTGTTTTTTTTCTTGATTATGTAATTTTGTAATCGGTGGGCAGCTTTTAGTATTATTATGTCTTTATCAAATACCATATCCATGTCAGTATTTTGTCCCATACTCAGTAAGCAGATATTGTGTTTGTAAATGCAAATGAAAACGTATTATGCTAATTGTGTGTATATTGTGTTTTCAGACTGGAATCTGAAATAGAAGCTCTTGAAAGTGAAGAGTCTCAGATATCGGCCAAAGAGCAGGTTCTACGGGAGCGGCTAAAAGAGACAGAGCGCTCCATCGAGGACCTGCAAAAGGTGAGCGAAACAATACATCTTATTGGAAGAATCAGAACAATAGCCATCTGAATTTTTGTATGCTTATTTGGATGGCTCTCTAAAGCAAACTGAAAATTATTTACAATTTGAGTCATATTTGAGTCAATATTACTCAGATTAATACTTAAAAACTGGACTAGCATAAATCAACTTAAAACATTTGTGTGGCTCTTAGGACATCGGAATGTGTAGGCTATTTGTTTTGTATCTGTTATAACATGGTACAATGCCTAATTTCAGAAACTTTAACATTTCTGTCAATTATTATATTAGTGTTGAAAATGTTTTTTTTCTATCTTCTTTTTCAGAGCCTGATGAACCAGGATGGAGGTATTAATCACACTTGATTAAGAGAACTAAATAATTACCATGTCAGCAAGTAATATAGACAAGTTTTAGAATTGTCTATATTACTTTTTAGCCGTGCATGCCCCTGAATGGCAGACTATAGCATATTTCATGGCAGCTTAGCATGGCATAACATGCGCAGAGAATGTGTGTAATGGAATCATATAGCACAGAGTCTATTACATGTTATAAAGTCCCTTCAAGCCCCTTCCCTTAAAGTTCCCTTTTAAGATGTGAAATTAATTGCACCAATTAATTTCACCAGGTAAGTTATATGTAGATGAGTGTTACTCAAACTCTACCATGGAACAAGTGCCACTAGTGCACTTGACTTCTGCAAGTATATGGTGTGTTCTGGTATAGTCCTGTTTATAGCAGGTAATGTCCTAGCTTTGGCTTGCCTGGTGAACCAACACTACAATATTTATGTAATACTTTTACAAACACTCATTGTATAGAACTGGCAGGCAGATGATCCAATCAATGCAAAAAAAGAAGAAAATGGCATAGAGACAAAGCTCAAAACTAAACTCTGTAAATCTAAGGTTAAAAAAAGTTGTACATTTTATTCTGAATTATACAATATATATTATATCATGTGATATACGAGAGGAGATGTCTTCCACAATTAAGAGACAGATGTGACAAATGGATAAGGAGGGACAGGCTGGCCAGGCACAGTTTTAAGCGATAGGCCTACAGTCATGTTTCAGATCAGACTGAAATCTGGTGGTACCGTGAAAGAAAATTTTTTTCTAGTACTTGAAAATAAGAACTATTGTATGGTTGTAGTTAATATGCCTCAAGCCCATGTATGTTGTAGCCATGTGTGTGTGTGAGCTGTATAATAGTCTCGCTGAGGCAGGAGACAATGAACACAGAAGGTGCACCCCCAAAGCCACACCCATCTCCCCCTATGTGACACCCACACACTGCAGTGTGCACCCCTCCTCCTCTCTCATACACACACAGGCTAACTGCAGCTCAGCGAGGCTATTGAAGCTCACAAGGTCATGACGCTGCAGCCGCTGTAGCAGTCTTTATCCTGCTCCATTCACAATGAAACCCCCATAAGCCCCTCTGCTTTGTCCCTGCACTCACAAACTCACACTCAATACCACCACATACACAGTGCACACGACCACAACTGCTGCATAAGCACTACACAGGGCGGTTACTATGGGGCACCGGCAGAACTCACCTCAGATATTGGTGACATAAAATAACCAAGATGTGGTCATTTTGGATTAAACTTACTGAATACATATTGCGAGATATATATGTATTTCCCTGTTTTATATATTTTCAGTTAACCAAATTATTTTTAAAAAATGTATTCAATAGATTTAAATTGCTTTTTTGTATTTTATTATGACTATTGCTTTATATTGACATTTTCTTTTATTCATTTAATATGTACATTTTAATTTTGTAGATAAGAGTCCACTATGTAAAATTTTCTGGTCAGGGGCCCATCACCTGTTTTTCAAAAGCATGCGAGTGTACTCGCTTCTAAGATCACACTGGTAATTGGGCGACAGTGTCTTAGTGGTTAAAGTCGCTCAAGTTCTGTCATTGCGTCCTTAGGCAAGACACTGCACCCACGTTGCCTAGTGTGAATGTGGTGTGTGCGTGAATGGTTGGTGGTGGTTGAAAGGGCCGATGGCGCAGATTGGCAGCCTCTCTTCCATCAGTCTACTCCATGGCAGCTGTTACAATAGTAGCTTACCACCATTAAGTATGGAGTAAATTAATAATGACTACAGTGTAGCACTTTGAGAGGCTTTGTTGAACCTGCAAAGCCCATGTTTAAGGCATTATTGTTGTTGTTTATTATTATAACTTGGTATGGTCACGTCTCCTGCTTGGCTCTATGGAGATAGATGAATATAATGCCATACAGTGGAACATTCCAGGAAATCCATCCATTCCATCCATCCATCCATGTAAGTAGGGCACCCTCCACCAGAAGTTACATAATGTATTTAAATACCAATTATTATTTAAAATGGGGAATTCTATTATGTCATTTGTATTTTGCAATTACCTAACAACACCATAACAGAATTCACTTAACGAGAATCAACCAAATCCTACTAAAATTTTAAATAATTCTGGTGAATAATTCTTGTTGTAAATGTTAGCAATATGATGATGCAATAATTGCATCTATTTATTTATGTTTTTGTGTGTAGTAGTTAGTTTTTAGCAGCTAAACCCAGTGGGTGGAGTCTCTAGGTATGTTTGTGTAGCAGGACGTGGCTGTTGTTCTCCCTGTGTGTGCTTGTATAGATGTGTGTGTGGTCGCTTGTGTGTAGATGTGTGCGTGTGAATATGTGTGTGTCCCTCTAACCTGACTCTGAACATGTGCTGGTTTGCTCTGGCTCACTAGATGCTACAGGCTGCATGTCGGACCGCGGCCACCCCAGCGCAGAGCAGCTTGTCCGGACTGGCCCTCTAGCATCTGGAGAGCACACCACCTCCAGACCTGGTAAGGACCTGGGAGGAGGGGTAAGGAGGGGGGCACCCATTTGAGGGGGGGTACAGACACTATAGAAAAGTCCTGGACACAAGCCAAGATGGATCATTAAAGGACATGACGTGCTTTTAGGGCGCGCGTAGGTGATTTAAAATATTTGCTTGTAATTAATTGACAGTTATGTATTGTACAAGGAGTTTAACACTATGTGGCTGGTAGTCTATAAAAAGCATCTCTTATGTTTGAGGGAAACATTTTTCAATTAACTAATTAATTTAACAACTAACTACAAACAAAGTGTGCCAAAGTGAGATTTCAGAGGTCCTAACTGAAACTGTGTGCAATGTTCTTGAGTTCATTTGAGGTCATTTGAAATTTCAATTAAAATCTAAAAGACAAGAGGCATTTATACACAACTGTGGAGAGCTTTTGTGACAGACTTACAGTCAGCGTAAACATGTGCCAGCTGTAAAGGGCTGCCAGGTCTCAGACAATGTAATGAAAGGCTACTGTTTATTTAACCACCAGAATATAATCAATGACTATCACAGTTAAAATGGCACCTCAACAGCTTTGGTATTCCTTTATCTATGTTTTCTAGCATATTTATTTAATGTTTAGGTTCATATAACTTTTGATAAGATCACTGTGTTTCATCCTCACGGTTCACTCCCTCCACTTTCTCTCCCCAAACCCTCACGTCCTCCCCTCCCCCTCCACTGTTTCTAACACCCCACCCTTGTGACACCCATCACCCTCCTCCTTGTTCTCCCTGTCCCTTCCTAACAGCAATGTTTGCCATGGAGATCAACGTACAGCGTGACCCACACACCGGGGAGCAGCGTGTCCTGTCAGCCAGCCGTGTAAGCCCCTCGGAGGCAGCCACCCGTGGGGTCAAAGTCTATGATGATGGGAAGAAGGTGGTGTATGAGGTGACCTCCTCAGGGGCGGTGTCTACCACCACCTTGGAAAATGGATGGAGCTCCAGCCAGGTGGAGCAGCTGATCCAGCAGGCTGCTCGGCCAGTCATCCACAGAGGGGACAGTATGAGGGGTCATGTGACCGTGAGCCCTGCTCCAGCCATGCCTCTTCAGGCTAATGATGACCTGTCACCCCCCTCCTGCGCCCCACCCTCTATCCCATCCAGCCCCCCAGCACAGGTCACCCTGCAGAGGGAGCCCCAACTGGGCATGATGCCCCCGACCTCTGCCCCCATCACTACTCAGCCAGGTGCACAGCCAGGCCCAGACCCCCAGGCGTCCACGGAGCACCCGGTCACTATGGTGTTCCTTGGGTACCAGGATGTAGAGGACACCAGTGAGAGCCGTAGACTGCTGGGCTTTGATGGCGCGGTGAAGGCTGAGGTGGTTCTGATCGATGAAGATGATGAAAAGTCTCTGCGGGAGAAGACGGTCACAGATATCTCTGCCATAGACGGGACAGCAGCAGATCTGGTGTCAGGACGTCCCGCCACGTCTGAGGCCGTCAGCACAGAACTGTCCTCAGAGGGCCGCGAGCCAGACTCAGCCTCATCACCCAATGCCAACCAGGAAGCCACAGCCCCACCCCCTGGCCTGACCCCACCCACAGGTACAGACAAGAGGAAACGCTGCCAGTGCTGCATCCTCATGTGATTGACTTCTCCCCTTTTATTATGATCCCGCCCCTCTCCTCTGTCTGGATGGTTACTAACTGAGCCCTGCCTCTCTTTGCTCAGACTGAGCGGCTGTTACCCTCTATTGTCTGGCCTTTGACTCACACCTCCATCTTTGTCACCAGGCCTAGTGTCTGCTCAGTCCATATCTTTCATGTTTAGTGCACAGGATCAAGTTGTGGTTCTGCTGCACAGTGCACAAACAGCTTAAACCAGGTCCATTCTCAGTGGTCCGGGACTATGGACAGTCAGCCACTCTGATGTTAAACTAACACTTTTGCTCTAAGGACAATCAAACACTCATCACACATGATTAGATGTAATGTATAAAGGTGGGTTTAAGATGTTAGCATCTGGGTATAAGGTCCTCCTCATGCAGGAGATGCTATTGTCTTACTATCTTGAGTACATGAAAACCTGCATGAAGGAGCGTCTTCACAGGTGTTAGATCTCCACACACTTCCTCCTGATGCAGACTGTGACCACAGCGGAGAGGAGACTTGTTGCCTTGGTTTCGTTATGTGCCTCTATATTCTTCCACATAGTTAGGATAACATAGTATAACTTCAGATTGAGATTTATTCTAGAGTTTATTTTAGTTTTAGTTATTTTATTTTTGAAGACCACTGGATTGTTTCGATGGGAACCTGAGGTTTAATTCTAGTTGATAATAACTTGACTTCACTTCCAAGAACCCCCTCTTCTGTTTCTCAAATGTTTTTTTATCCTCTATCAATTCCAGCTATTCCACTGCACTTCCTCCTATTCTAGTAGTTCCTCTCTGAGCTGAAGGAATAGTCAGGAGCCAACGCTGTATAAAGCCAACTGTTCTTATGCTGAGCAATGTAGACACAGGAAGCCACGGCAGCTTAATAAGAACACACTACCAGCCATACAAACAACCGCACAGCCAGTTTAAGTGAGGTTTTTCAAATTCAGTTAAGGCCATTATAAGAGCAATATGCTCCAAAACAAAAAACACTGCCAGTACTGCAATGATCAGAGTCAGGCCTACTTTAAAAAGGTGCTAATGATACAGCATGTCACCATTAAAATCATCTCAATTAGAGCTGCCCACGGTGTCTCGTTTTGAAATGAAAAAAAGCTTCACTACACTGTTTGGCTCAGTATTCATTATGAAATGTAATGCATTTACTGCATAGCAGTGTCTATTCAATGACTTATCTTTCAATATAGAATTATAGAAAAAAATTAACTCAAAAACACAAGGCTGAAGTATTAAAGGTCTTGTCCTGTGTACAACCTCTACTTCAGTAACATTTAATCTTGTATAAAATCAGAATGATCTAAAAGAAGTATCACTACAGTAAAAAAAAAAAAAAAATGCACATTATCACTTTTACGTTCAGCTTTAAATCCCAGGGCTGTTATTGGTCACTGCTGCTGTCAGTCAGTCCTGCTGGCTGTGTGACTGGCTCAAGCCAGGCCAGAGGTCTGACCATGTGTAAAGAATATAAATGTATATAGAATCATAGAACGTATTTAATTTTTCACAACTCGAATCATAGACATAACTGAGATTAGAATGGGTACAATGTTGTACACATGTGTGAGTTTATTTGGATTGACTAATTTCTCTTCTTTGCTGTGTGTAATCTCACATTAACCCAGTCCAACAGTTTAACCCTCTGCTGACCACTGCACTGACTGACCCGACAGCTGCTCCTCCTCGAGACATCTCCAGAAGAATGAACTGCATGGTACCAATGACTTTAACACGCTTGCTCTCTCTTCACGCCACACTTTCTCCTGACACATACTGTCCATTTTGCATTCTGTCTGATCCTTAATCTGTCAATATGCTTAACCAAAACACTGTAAAAGAATTTGTGACACAACAAAATTTGGCAGGGCACAACTAAATTTGATTGTTTTCTGTCTCTGTGTAGGCCATAATAAATGTGTGCATGAATTTTGTATTCAGATATTTACAAGAACAAATTTCAGACAATTTTACATTACCCCAAATTTGTGCAGAGGCAAGAAGCACTTAATTTGAGATTAACTCCAAACGGTACCTCTTTATAATAACTACACTTTAATTACAATTAGTAAAGCTTGAACTCTGACTTAATTCATAATGAACAAATTGATTATTAAGAATGATCCAGGTTTAGTACCTAATGAAGACTGAGGTTAGGATTAGGGTAAATTAAGTAGTTACTAAGCCTGAATCATTCTTAATAAACAATTTGTTCATTATGAATTAGGTCTATATTCATGATTTATTCAAGCTGCTTAAAGTGTAGATATTATGACGTTTTACCCTACAAATGTTTATTTAAGTTTGTTTATTTTAAATATCAGGGCTGATGGTCAACATAGTATGGGCTTTTTCGTGTATAATGTAAAAACATGGTTGACTAGCCCCACTGCCAGTCTTGCAGTACCTCTACCTGTCTGTAGGGGTCTCTGTTCTTCCTGTCTGCCTGCCCTTGTGGTTGTATGGACTGTTATAATGATAAGGAGCCATTTTCTACTGTGTCTCTCTCTATATATATCACTCACTCTGTCTTTGAAATAAAGCAGACTTCTCCAGTGCCCTGCTGTCTCCTGCCTGTTGTTCTTTCCATCTCTCCCTAACATTCACTTTTCATTGGCTGCGAACCAAACACACCATGAGCTATCTCTATCTGTGATACTACTACCCACTAACACATGTCTTTAGGCTGCGCACAGGGATCAGACTGGGTTGGATGTGTCACCAGAAAACACAGAAATTATTTGGGCTTGAAGGGTAAAGACATTCTACTGACAGATTTTTTAAAGAAGACATACTGTATCTGTGTAGTTATTCCACACATTTTGTAGATCTCCAAACATCTCCAATACTGATTTTTCTCCTAAGATAAACAAATACACATACAGTAATAATTTCCCATACAGCAGAACTTGGTGGCACTGTCACATAGTGCTTAGATGTGTTGTCTTGCACAATGTAACTTTTCTGGTAGGGGTTCTGTTACTTTCTTGTCTCCATGGAGATGTTATTGTTCTGCCAAGAATATTCCACAGAATAGTATTAAACTTATCAAACATTTGTACAAATACAAGCCTCTCCACAGATCTGACCTGTAACTTAAGTTTAATTCCATACTGTGAAACATTCCTGGCAAAGCAATAAAATCTCCCAGGGAGCAAGTAAATGCCGTACCTTTCATCAGAAAAGTTACATAGTGCACCTTTTTTTTTTTTTTTTTTTAAAGTACTAACATTTTGTTAGCCAAAGCTTGTTCTATTAAATCACACTAATCCTGTTATCTGTAAAGGAAGGTCAGATGTGGCACTAGCTACCATGACCCCAGACATTTATCAAAAACATTCTTAACCCCGCCACCAATATTCATCATAGATTTCGCAACTGATCTGTCAAAAATCCAGAACAGTTCCTACATCATACATTCCACAAGCGCTTTAATGGCTAGAAAAATTAATAACATTTAGATTTTAAAAATGTGCCTGTTATCTAATGTACCAGTTTGTGAAGTTTGTCTATAGTCATAATACAGAGTAATACATTCAGAACTACAGCAGCAGGTCTTGTCAAAAGAATAACCATATGCATTTACAGCATGCTCACATTTTAGAAGATCATACGCTTCCCCTTGCTCTCCACACTCCCCTTTAATAATGATAACCACAATTACAGACATATAATTATTTTATTCAGACTGTACAACACATGACTCCATTCATTAAAGTGTATATAGAAATCACAAAGACCCTGCAATGACAGCTGTGGAAAAGTGCAATAAAGGTACAATAATTTAATTATGTTTCATCATAGGCTACATCCCATCACCGGGTGTTACCGTGACAACAGCAAATGGATGTGAAGCTCCCATTCTGACCGGACACCCGCACACTGCCATGGTGAGTCTATCAGGTTTTGAAAAGTATGCTTCTGAATGAAAGCGTGAAGTTGCCACACAATGAGACAATGTAAGAGAAGAAAGGAACTATAACAGGGTGTCCACAGTGTGAAATTGTCCATTGGCTCGACCGCCTTCTGATTAGTGGCACTGTAAAAAGTTACCTTACAGACATGGTACTTGAAATAATTTTTGCAAGTAGTAGAAAAGGCTGGAATAGGTCAAATATAGGCCTAACAATATAACAGTGCAGTTGATATCATAAAGGAGAACAGACTTAGGCAACGCTTTTCATTGTACAATTTGTTTGCAGCTCAAATAGTCCGAAATTTTATAGCCTAGACCTGATATGAATAATGTGTGACTTATTAAACTTGCACTATGTAACTTTTCTGTTTGGTTGTCCGTCTCTGTGGAGATGTTTATTGTTTTTTCCAGGAATTTTTCACAGTAGCCTATAGGCCTATGGCTTTAAATGTATCTTTGTTGTACTCTATAGGCACATTCTTACTTAACAACATGCATTCTGCTGTGGCCTTGTGATGTGACCTGCTGGTTTCCATCGAGATGGATGGATAGAGAGATAGAGAGGTAGATAGCTCAATAGATAGATAGATAGATGCATGAAAAGATGGATAGATAGAAGGTTAATGCCATACTGCAGAACATTCTAGGGTACTAGGCAAAACCATGACATCTCAGAGAAGACAAGTGGCAACCAGAAAAGTAAAAAAATGTACTTTCAAGCAAAGTTGGGAAGGGATATTGGCTAATGGCAACTGGAAATTATGAGACTTTTGGTACCATTTCATCCAAGTTGTACAAGTTGTAGAATGATCTTAAGTAATAGCTGGCTTATGTCATGTAAACGCAGATCCCATCTGCTGTCCAAAGTTTTTTATATATTCTTGGTGCTTTTTATAACACTGCCCTGCAAGCAAAAGCATGGCAGCTCAGAAATAGCCCAAAATGCTAAATGCTAAGCTACCCAAAAGTGCACGTCCCCCTGGCCCCGCTGCAGTGACCGTGAGGCGGAGAGAAGGGGGCCACAGTCCCACACAGATTGTTCAGCCCTGAATAAATGAATGGAAGGCTGCGGGGAGTAACGTGATCCTCCGCTCGGCTGAATGTGATTGTCTGTGGAACAGGACAGAAAGCACTCCGGGGACCGCGCGAGCCCTGCATTATTCAGCGCGCGTGCCTCAAAAAAAGAAAAAAAAAAAGAGTGAGAGGGAGTCAGAGATAGAGAGAGAACACGAGGACAGAGAAGAGGGGGAGAGGAGGAAGAGAAAGGAGGAGGGACGCACCGCCGGTTGGAAAAGCTGGCGCGTAAAAGAGAGCTCTCCTCTCAATGTCACCTCATCCATTGCGCGCATTACCGTTATTTCCGTGTTTGACGGGCTTTAATGAGCTTTCGACGAGGTACACAAGACAAAGAGACCGAGAAGAAAGTAGTGCCTTCCTTCAGGTCGTCTACGTGGGTCAAAACTAATCCCGTTACTCGGCTATTATCCCGGCGGTAAGAAGCTCAACGCATCGGCGGTGGATCATTACGCAGGTAAATAAACAGCGAAAGTCAAGTCAAAGATCCAACGTGCGCGCAGATATACTTGCATGTTTTCCTTACGGAGTAGTAATCTGGAGTTTTAGCGGGAAAAGCAAGGCAGTCTAGTAGTGAAAGTGCTGCGTAGCTTGGGGATGTTTTGTTGCGCTACAGTGAGATGATGTGTGCGCGCTGGCGGGTATGAGTGTGATACACGGGCTGTAATTACACTGATTGGTTTAAAGTGCGATAGGACACTGGATACATGGACACCCACCTCCTCCTCCTCAGGGTTTCCACGGGGACTCAGCCAAAAGAGGTCAGTGAACCAGACTGCTGCGCCGCCGGTTGCCTGTGCTGCAGCGTCTCAGCTCTAACCCAGTATTAGCAGAGGCGACCTTAACCTGGTTTTGTACCTTGTGTGAGTGATAATGTATCATGCAGTTTCATTGCTCACAGACAAAACGGTGATGATAAGCTTGCTGTTAAAACGGCAAGCACCCTGAAGGCTATCATGTTTTGTGTTGTTTGGATTCAGTGATTATAGTGCTGTTCATTCTTGGCCATTTTTGACACACTTGATGCAGTAAACAGCTGAAAGGGACAAAAGATTCTGTTATTTTCTTATAACATTCTCTTAAGTGACTGATGAGTCCCTCTTGATGGCTGATGCTTTTTCAAGGCCTTTTTCTCGGACAGTTTGCCACAGAAAGCAAATCATTTCTGTGAGGCTTGTTTGATTGCAGAGTTGAATTTCTCCATCAACAGGCTTGTATCTATTTAGTAGCCTTTTCTTCTATATTTGTTCCAAATACGGGCCAACGATACAACTTTAATTGAACACTTTATTTGTGCAAATTGGCCTATTTGAATCTTTATCTAAGAAGTAGGTTACTTTTTTTGGCTACTTTTCTGTTGCAGCCTTGCAATTTTTCTGCAAAGTAAAAGGTTTTGGCTTATCTTGTAATAGCTGATTTGGATACTGAGAGAAGCTTCAATCCTGTTGTAAAGATTTTGTAAATTATAGGACCAGTGAGCTCTATGTGCTAGAACCAGTAAGAAGGTTTTACTAATTTACTGCACATTTTGCCATTGCAATGTATTTATTTAAAATGCTTCTGTTGGTTGGGAGAAGAGCTGATGAACTGATCACTCAAAGTTTGGTTATATAGCACCTTCTAACAGCCTAAATAGTGCTCAAGGTCCTTTACAATAATACAATAAAATCAACAGTCAAATAAATAAACATCCTTTGTTTTTAACAATCAGGTAAATTTGCACAAAACCGTAATGTATTTGAACATGGTGACATTTTAAAGCGCTAATGTTCATAAGCTAAGTAAGCTAAGTTAGTAATCAAATTGTAATATAATGTGTACTTCAGATGGAAAGTAGCAGTTGTTAAATCTAGTACAGGTCATATTTTCTATTTTATACATAGTCCCTGACAAACTGTTCACTATAAACACTCATCAAATTAATGCACTTTGGCTGATGTGTTGGTCCACACTGGCTTCACTTCAGACTATCCATTGTAATCTATAATTTATCAAATAATCTTATTGTGCAATTAAATGCATGATAAAGATCCATGTTGCATCACTATATGAAGCTTAACTGTTATACTCACCCATCTCGAAATCTTCTCTGGGCCCGGTTGCAATGTTTGTAGTAAACAAAGTCATTACAGCTGAAATCTGTGTGTTGGCAACAGGGCTGGTGTTTGAAAGGGATAGACAGTCTTTTTAAATCTTGTGAAATAGATGGAGAGTAGATTCAGTCTTTGTCTGTTTGGTATGGGGTGGCACACATGCAGTGACGTGCAGTCAGGGGAGGCAGGTGAGGCCGTGCCTCACCTGTCACCACAGAGAAAAAATAAATGAAATGGTTATATTTATCCAATGATTTGTACTATAAAATTATTTTATATTTAACTTTGCAATTTAATTATTTTTTTATGCAAAATCGCTGAATTTTTACATTTAACGTTGAAATACTGAGAAGAGATGTGCAGAGAGGCACCGGCCGTTCATGCGTCACATGGACTGACTGTGCTGTAGCTCAGCAGTGACGCTGCTGCTTTAAGCGGCTGTGAAAAGACGCTGGGTGAGGCACGTAGTTACCTGGCCTCATGGTAGGGGGCTCTCATGAACCCAGGGATTCTTGCAACTCTCGCAGAATAGGGGCCGCAGAATAGTGACAGCAAGCTACAATTTTGAGTTAGCAAATCAAGTTTAGCAATCCGTTCACTTTTTTCTTCTTGTCTGGCCCTACTTTTTAAATGGAGGAAGATTACATATTAAAGCTCAAGCAGTTTTCTAAACTGGACTTTCGTGCCAAGCAGGAGGTTATAATTAAAGGAAGACCAACACTAATGGAGCTAAATGGTTTGCTCCAGACTATGGGACGAAAGACTCGCTCTTTTCAAACAGAGTGGTAAGAAACGGTGAGAAATTTAATGACTTCAATCCACTGAAAATCGGGAAACCAGAATGAGGATAAAAAACAATACAAAATCAACTTGCTTTTTATTTCATACTATTAGAGCTATTTCATACGGACTTCGGAACTTTTATTTTAATTTTTTTTTTTTTTATTCTGGCCCCGAGTCACTTACCGGGAGAGAAATTGGCACGGGTTCAAATGTACTGACACCTGGTTTACATGTTTGTAAATCTGATTGTGATGACATCAGTGCCTCACCAGCCATGAACCTCACCGCACGTCACTGCACACATGTTAGGCGTATCACGATAATTAGTATATCGATTTATCATTCAGTATAGCTGGAACAACCTTGGAGCTCAATACTTCTCATGCATACATTTTTCTTTCAATACAGGGGAGATTTTGGTATTTGAATTTTTTGTAATATGATTTTGTAGAGGGTTGAATAGTAACTTCTATGGATATTATTATATTATTGATTCATTTGTTGCAGCTCATGCCTTTAATTTGTATATTTAAAAAATGGTTTACTGGGTTTATCATAAAGTAATTTCAATATTACTGTTTAACGTAAAATTTCAAACTCAATTTCGAAACTAAGAAATAGACTCGATACTCAATACTGATTCTGATAATAAAAAACATTCTTTATTTAGAATAATAGTAGTTCAACATTGAATCGTATAACTTTCTTTTATGTTACTATGTTGACCATGTAGTGGTATATAAAACCCAAGAGCATTCTAATGCTATTCAGGAAAGGTTCATTTCTTGTCCTGTGAATCTGGCTTTTTAGTATTGATATTTGTTCAAATGAGTATCTAGTTACGATACTAGTTTTAGTATCAATTAGTATCTCTTTTCCAATACTTTTAATAACCCTACTGTCTGCAAACTAGTGCTGAAACGGAACAACAGATGTCATGTAAAGCATTTAAAATATGTCCAGCAGCATGCATTTACAACATGAAAAGCGATTCTGCTCCGGTCAGTATTTTGTTTGTCACTGTGGAAATTGCGAACTGTTTCTGGAAATACCACAGCAGAGCAAACGGTCAATCCAGTCGACATGCTGCCAATAGTTTTGAACAGTGCAAGGACACATCATGGACAGAGTGTGAGTGGACAGAGGAGCTGAGGATACAGGTGCACGGTCCTTATGAGGCAGGAAGGATGTCACCATGGTAAAACTTGGAGATTATAGTTAAAATAACATTATTTATTAGCACTTTTTATTGCAATAATTTGTATGCTGGAGTCAAAATTGATCTCTTGGTTGCAGGCAGCACAAATTGACACCAATTGCTGCACCATTGGTAGTAGGGTTGCGTGATATTGATTGAAGTGAATACCTCAATTTTTTCAGTATTATTAATGTGAAATCACTGTAAATTACCGAGAGGTTGGAAGTTTACAAAATTAGCTTTTCTATTTTAATTTTTAATCAGCTTTTAGCAGCATTTTTTTTTTAAATTATAAACAATATTCTTGATAATCAAATTTAGCATCATTCAAAACTACATCAGAGATAAGATATTATCAATATTTCAATGCACACCTCTAATTGGTATGAATTGGTGGTAGGAATGTTATGGTGAAAGATATCTCAAATGTTTTAATATCTTAAAATAATATGGTAGACTATATTTAACCGCGCGCTTCTATGCGCCTGAATGGAAAGGAAACTACGTGGACCATGACACTTTCATTTTCAGTGCAGTCAAAATGAAGAAATTACTGTTACAAAACACACAATAGATCTTAAAGATAAATTGTATAAGTAGTTTTTGAGGTCAAAATAAGTCAACTTTGCACTTTCTGCATCTAATTATAACGTGTTTTATTGTCAGATAATCAGGAAGTGCGTGTTGGCATTCTAGTTGTTGTTAGCTTGGGCGGTAAAACTCCTTACTGGCCTCTGGCAGTTGTAAAAAGCAATAACTTTGGATCACTGCAAATAGTTTTAATGAACTGGTTCTGTTTCTTACTTTAGTCTTTTGTAATATGACAACAATTATAGCACTCATCAGAAGTCTTTAGAAATAATAGCATTTCTACATTTGCCTCCATACAATATTGTACCTTGAGATGTAGATTAGAGCTTTTTGGTGTGGCAAAAAAATATATATCCATGGTTGTCTTGGAGCCAGATCATGATTTTGATTTTATCATGATAAAATCAAAATCATGATTTTATCATGATTTTGATAAAATCATGATTTTGATTATAAGCAGTATAGTACACTTATACTGCTTACTGGTTATTTGCTTCTTCTGAAAATTCACGCTACACTGTGATTGGTTAAATTCAGTTCTCACTCACTCACAGCATTGCTTAGGCCCACCAATAGGAGGAGTGGGTTAGAAAAAGTACCTGTGTTTAAGCCCAGAGCTGAATTAAACAGAGGATTAGTGAATCATGATATGACAGTATCACCAAAATTGCCACCAGAATGAGATCACAACTAGACATTTACTGTTTTACTGTTTACTTGTTATTTACATTCACTTCTCTAACCACATTCAGACATGCTAACATAACATTCTGTATTTACTTCAAGTTTATCAACAGTTATCAAATTCAACATTCTCTATGATATTGTCCAGCCCTGTTGTCTATTCCGTTTTCCATCCCCACACCCCTGATGCCCGTGAGAACATTGGACAGGGACAACAACCTTATCGCTGATGTCTCCTTCCTCTCAACCTCTCCCTCTTCCTCGAATGCACACGGACAGACATGTAGGTTATGTAACACCTGGCTGTAGATCAGGCTGATTGAATAATTTCCCAGAAAACAACGATAGGGCTGAACGATTTTGGAAATTGAGATTTTTCAGACAAGAATTGCATTTACAATTTGATTTGGAATTTCTGTTTAACTTTTCAATAGTACGATTCTGTTCAAAGTTTTCATTTTAAACCCGCCCAGGAGCATTAACAATTGAGAGAAGATTTAAATTCGAACTGTTAAATGAATGCAAGAATAGATGCATTTGAGCATGTTCGTAGAAGTCTAAACTACAGGGTTAGCCGCTTTTAAGCATGTGATCTTTTGTGGTTTGTAGAGGAAATTATGTAACTTTAATAATTCCCATCTTTGCTAATTCAAAGATAATTCATTCAAATAGCGATTTTGATTCCCTTGTGGTATATCATGCAGGCATAGTCTAAACTGCAGGGTTAGCAGGTTTTTTATTTGACAAGAGAATAATTTGTTCTTTGCAAAGGAAATTATGTTAGCTAAGTAATTGTAGTCCTTGCGATTTGCGACTATACAAATTGCTGTTTTGATTGGATTGCGATATATATTGCAGTCCTACAATGAACTAGGATGAGAGGCTGATGACATGATTTGAAGTTGCAAGGAAACTCAAGGTTGTTTTATCCATGTTTTGGGACAGCGGTAGTCTTCGCGAGGAAATGGTGGGTCGGGATATGCTTGTTGCTTGTAGGAAGTCTGTTCATCCTCAAAAGGGTGAAGTGTTGTTGACATTAACCTACACATGGCCTTACAGAGTCTAATCTGATAATAGAGCTTCTATGGCACTATTCCAAGAACAGAATTAAACTCCATCTGGTTTAGTGGATGATTGTAAACATTATAAGTGGATGTGTGCAGTAATGTCAAGCTGAAATAGGTTGAACACTATATTGCAATTAAATCAAAATCGCAATTTGAGTTGGCACAGTTATCAAATCACAAAGGATGCAATTTAGTATATACTTGTCTTGCCATAAATAAATAAATATCCTGTATAATAGTAATATATTGTATAGGGGAAAAAAGTTCTTGTATCTGTAGTATTTACCTCTACAAACATGATCTGAAACTCACGGAGTCGTTGCAATGTGCAGTTTGAACAGCATCTTACCAAATCTAACTGTAATCACAATATTGGAAATTTGCAATTAATTTTCAAAATTGTGCAGCTCTAGCCACAACTCTATTGCAAGTGCAGACTTGGTCATTACCACAGTGAACACAATTAAATAATGTCTGTGCTCCAAGGTCAAACTTATTAACTCTACTGGGAAAATACAGCCTCAGATCAATATTACAGTTAGATTTAACACTCATTACAACTAATTATTTTTACCTTCATACTTGTCTGGCTGTTTTCAAATGGGAATTCTGGCTGAGCAATATAAAAACATAATTCTGATCTGATCCTGATCCTCTGAGTGAGTGGCAAGTGAATTTAACCAATCACAATTATGTATCAACTTTCAAGGTACCTTCAGTACCTCCTAAGGTGGCATAAAGCTATTACCAAGTACAATACATGAATTGTGATGTAATCAAAATCGTGACAAGCTCTAAAAATGTGCTGTGATATACATTTTGATATGCCTCCCACCCTGCTTTGATGGTATTTTACAACTTATGCAAGTTTTTTGTTTTTTTTTTGTACAATTTGGTATATCAAAAAGGCATTTGTAACTCTCAGTGAGAAGATGTCTATGTAATCCCTCAGTCATCCACTGTTGGTGTGCAACCTGCCTAGAAAAATGAAGAAGCAGCTTGGATGAGCAATGAAACGTCTTCACTCCTACAACTTTTTGTCCATTTGACAGATTTTACTTTTGGCTTTTACTATCTTAGCGAGAAGGTTGCGTTTGAGTCTTGGGCTCTGTTTTTTCTATAGAGTTTGCATGTTTTCCATGCGAAGATATGCCTCTCTAACTACGTCCCAACATGTACAATAATCCTACCGCAAGATAGTCCTAATGAACCCCCAAGACACTAAAGAGCAGGCCTAATGTATATAAATATGTAAAGGAAAGTAATTCTTATTGGCTCACTCTCTTATTGGGTACCTCTTCAATCTCAGTATGTTTCAGAGGGGATGGATCAATTATCTGTTAGATTATTACCACTGGATGCAAGCCATGGTCTAATCTTTCCACTAGCATCTTAAATTTTATCAGCATGTTTCTTTTACGATATCAGTATACTGGCAAATCTTTCAGGTCATGCTACACCCCAAACCACATATTTCCCAGACGTATGCTTGAGCCATCAGCTGACAATGTGCAGACGACTTGAAAAGCAAAGGCAACACTAGTCTTGTGTGTTTGTCATTAGAAACCATGTGAGCAGGCCTGGGGCAGAACTATGGCTGGGCCTTTGAAAATGATTTTCTCAGTTTTTTTAGTGACAAAGCTTCTTCATGTTTGTGTGCGTCTGAAGCCAACCAGTCTGGCGGAGCATGAATGGCACTTTGAGTCTAAAAGACTCAGTGACAGTGAGACAGGCGGAGGATACAGTCGGATGCTTCATTAGTTATAACTTATGCTTTGAAGTGAGGAGTATTGGATAGTGGTAGTCAGGATGTATTGAGAAGTAAAGTGTAACCACAAAGTCACTTGTGAAACAGAATCATTATCTGAAACTTGTAGAAAGGCTTGTTTGTATGGATGGGAATGGAAATGTAAAAGCTAGTGTGTGTGTGAGCATTATGCACACTATATTATGGGGTATAAGGTGAACATATTGAGATTTTATGATACATTTAGTCATGGGTTTCAAGCATAAGGTTTCCTTCCTGATTTGAAGCATTTGGCATGGCAACTGTCCTCATTTGTTATAGCAATAAACCAATTCAAATAAAAATATATATTTTGAATGGGGAAGTAAAATCCCTCAAATCAGGAAGGAATCATTTGCCTGAAACCCATGAATAGATACTTATGATATCTCCTATCCTGTCTGTCAATTTCAGCCAGGGCCAAATGATTTTGGGGATTTTTTTTCCTTTTTTCTGACAAGCATTGTGATTGCGATTAGATTTGCAATTTGTTTTAATAATAGAATTCTGTTCAAAGTTCACATTTTAAATGTATCTGAAATATGAACTGACAAACTAATACAAGAATCACATTTCAGAACATGTTTGTACAGATCTAAACTGTTAGCAGCTTTTAAGTAGAATAAGACATGATATTTTGTTGTTAGTGAAGGAAAGTGTGGTACTTGCAGTCTTTGTGATTTGCTAATTATGTTCTTTCAAACAGCAATTTCAGTAGTTTTGATTAATCTTGCAGTACTGTTTGAAATGTTGTTCTGTTCTAGGTCAGGACCCCAAAATATCCATGCAATATCCAACAAAATTGATGCTGGTTTATTTTGTGAATGGGCCTAATTTCACTCTAATATACAGTTTTGTACAAAAATCATTACAGTATCCGAATAAATAAATTATATCTTGAGATTATTTCACAACCCAGAGGTTCATGCTCTACTTAGCTGCAAGTTTGTTCTTTAGTTGGTGCAAAAAAAACAAAAAACAAAAAAAAAGAATGGATGATGGAAGCATTTTTTGGACATTGTTGCTTTAGAAAGTATGGATTTAAAAGCTTTTGCTGATCAAAGGTTGCGATTTCTCATTTGAAACTCTCATTGTGTCTTTTTACATAACTCAAATGAAAAACATTCCATGATGAATCTGCAGAAACCTTGAAATATGTGTGTACTGAAAGTAGTTTTGAAACCAAATCATCATCATAGCCCTTTAGCAATGGTAGAACTCTGTCTAGCATTGGCATTTCCCTACAATGCTTCTGACTTAACTCCTTATATCACAAGTAGAACTCCTTAAGTCAGCACCTTACAAAAATCTTGACATTTGTTGGCAACATTGAAAATACTTTTTTTTTTCATCATCACATTCCATCTGAAATCCTTTGCTGCCCTGTTTTGATCCTTTTTTTCCCGAGAGGAAGAGAACCCGAGCTATGCAGGAAACCCAACAATACAAACTGACCCACGTGACAGCCACGATACCCCACCTCTGCCTCCTCCATTGTCCAAAACGCCCAACAGAAGTCATTCATTAAAGATAAAGCATAGCCCCCTGCACCTGCTATACAAATGCTGTTTACTGCATGTTTGAAAAGACAGGTGGGCGAATATAGGACATAATTATGCTTAAATACATGAAAGCTATTTGGATTATTGCAAAAAGGTGTTGTGCTGTGGGGATTTGCAGTATTTTGGGGAAGATTAAGGCACAGAGGTAGGAAATGTCATAGTGGATTTGAGCTAGAGGTGAGTACAGGACAGAGACGACTTGTCATTATTCATTATCACAGTGGGAGATAGACAGCAGAGGGGACAAGCATAGTAAGGACATATAAAAGGTGAGGTCAGGTCCACGTCACTCAGTGGGATATTTTAGATCCGGATGTGCTGAGTTGCTGTGCTTCTATGTCTATCTAAATGTAGTGTCTTCTAGTTCAGGAGTAAATGCTTTTTATTGAATCTGAAAACATTAAAAAAAAAAAAAAAAAACAGTCAGCAAATGTGCTGAGGTTGTTGCTGGGGGTTTGTTCCAGTCTTAATTTAACAATTTTGCTTCAGAAATCTAATCTAATCTAATCATCTAATCTGGAAAGTTGAGAAACCAAGTATGGCAAATTTGTTAATTTATGAACCAGCCTGCAATAAAAACAGAATAAAGTTGTCTAATTTTATTACTATCCCTAAAAAAATCATCACAACTCTCCATTGTAGACATTTCAGTAGCCTTGTAAACTCACTATGTGGTCAGTCCAAACACTAACCACAATAATAAAGAAGACGTCACTTAGTTGAGTGAATTATGGAGATGGGTGGTGTTAGAGGATGGCAAGAAACCACTAATTCAAATGGCCATAGCAGATAAGGAAGCTGTAGTGAGAGTTACCAGGAGGACCATAAATAACACTGATTTATCAGGATAGGAAACTGCTCCTGGTTTGTACCCAAATGGAGTAACGGCCCAAAATGGTCAGGCTTGTCTTAGAGGTTGACAAAAGGTTAACACAGTACTTTTTGGGCAGGGTTACATTTGGGTCAGTTGTGATAAGGAAGATTTGCAGTAATAAATGTGCCAGCAAAATATAATAGATTATTGGGATTTCCTTGGTTATCAAACTATAAACAATGATTTGTTATCTACTGGAAAACTTGCACATATCTCATCTTGAATAAAAACTGTAATGATTACATCAGTTAACAATACATTTTATTTATCAGGTTTCAAGATACTTAGCATTCTTAAGATATTTCATAATTTATAGCCTATTGCATCATTTTGTCAAGATGTTTGGTTTGCTAGCTGTTTTCATGCTTGGTGAACCTTAGCTACTTCCTCATTCTCAATACTGCAGTGCTAATCAGGTGCTTTCTCTAATAGGTAGGTGATTAGCACACTGTTTTTCTCAGCATATAGCAGCGCATGGCTAGTGGTGCACTAATGCTATCAGGAAACTACTATATCTGCTATAGGATTTGGTATTGTGCAGGCCACGGGTCATTTTAGTATCTTACTTTGCAATGATAACTGTTTTAGCTTTCATCATGCCACATCGTAAAGTATTTTCATATAATTTGTGGCCATTTGGTTCTAGTAGCCTGGCTTGATAAAGCTGTAATCTATGGTAATAAGTGTCAATGTTATCCCTATACAGATTGAAGCTGCTATGAGCCTTACAATCTAGTCAATGTATATTAATCAAATAGTTAGCATTACAAGGTATTCTGACTAACCGCCCTGCCAAAGTGCAGAAAAATGGATAACATAGTTTATATTGGTTACTTACTCAATGTGGCCTACTAAAATACAAGCTGTAACCCATTTCCTCCTGCTTAGAGTATATTCACTAGTTATGTCAATATATATATATTTCTGCAGAATCTTGAAAACCTCCTACAATTCAACTTTGTACGTTCAGTGAATAGGTATTGTCTTTGAATTGACTTGCCTTGTAATACATAGAGCAGTGGTCACATTTCGTACCCTGTTCTGCCTGATTAACAGCAGGACATGACTGCACTCTTACATAACCTGCTGTTGCTGATAAAAACAATGGGGAATGAGATCAAATAAAGGGACATTGAAACCTAAAAAAATACTCAAGGGAGGCTGTGTATAAATCTTGTGCTAAATTGACGTCACAATACAATGGCAATACAAAGTTACTTCCTGGTAAGATAACTGAAATTTAAAATGATATTTTTTTATCAATTAGAAAACACATGAGGATTTACTCTTTTAGAACTGGCTTGGAGTTCAATAGACTGGAGGAGGGGTGAGAGCTACATTCAGCTACATGATATAGGATAGGTCCATGGGCTGCCAATATTGTTCAATATTGACTAGCAAAACTAGTTTATATAATTTGAAATTTTCATATAGTGACTAAGAATGTACTGTTTTAACAGCATGGAAATTTCCCAGTTGTCGAAAGAACTTTTAAGTCTTCTTCAGCATCAATACTGTGTACATTTCCCTGCCTATCTTAGTATTTTGTGCTCTGAGGCCTAGTGCGCACAACTCAAGTGGGCTTGACAAGTGTGCAGAGTAGCATTAGTATTCAGCCCAGACCCTCACTCCAGCCCTTTGTTGGCAGTTCTTGAGGCGCTTTAGTTTAGAAGATGTGGGCTTTCAAAGTGTCATGGAAAGCTTTGGGACCAATAGTTGCTATGAATTCAGACATACTGCACATTCCTCAGCAACTCTCAAAACTCAAAAGGCAACTAAACATGATCCCAGTCTGGTTGTTGTTCCAAACTCTCGGACAATTGGTAGGTGGAAGATGCATTGTTGGTGGCTTTTGTGTTTTCTCTGTCTTTGTCTTGAAGTTCACTGGAGTTTTTGGTACAGGCCATTTTGAAGTTCTGACGGGTTGTTTGTGTTAGCTATTGCCTAAACATGGGGTACTTTAGAAGGACTATGCCTGAGATTTAATTGTTGCTAGAACTAACCACTAATGCTATGTTTGGTAGTTCAATCCCTGTCATTGGTACACTCTTGTTTGTTATTGAGCAAGTCCTATTACCTGGTGTGCACAACATGGATGGTATTGAAAACTCTTAATATATCACAGTGATGATGTGACCTAGTTAACCTCTCTAGTAGTAGGTTGCCTGCAGTTTGCGTTTGTGCCAATGCTGGCATCCATATTTTGTACTTCCTGTGTTGAGAATGGGTTCCGTGGATACAAGTTAGCAGGGCTTTCTGGTTTCCTGCTTAGAGCCAAGTCTGTTGTTTGTGATAGGCTCCAGTCCAATCATGTGCTTCCTCGCTTCCACCATCACTTGATCTAATTTGTGTTTGCAACAAGTCGTAAATCTTCTTTGGTATCTCCTTGATCCAGTAGGATGTGGATATTTTAGGAGAAACCTTCAGTGAACAGTCATTAAAGGAAGTTCATACTAGACAAATTATTATAATTGGATAAGTCCTAGAATGATGCTTATTCATTTTCTTGAATAGAGTTCCTGTTTGTTTTCAAAGTTTAATTATATTAACACTGATTTGATAGTTTGTATACTGCATTTAGGTTTGTCAAAAGTATCAAAAATCAGATACTAAAGTACTACAATTTAATGTAGAAAATTACATTCTGTTGTTTGAAATTTTAGTATTGTGCCAACACTCATTGCATTGCACCCTATCTGGTTAACTGTATGATTCTGCGTAAAGTAACCACATGGGCTTGGATTTATATTGTACATGAATGTTTGAGAAGGATCTCAAAGTGCCATTATTTGTTCATTCAGTCCCCATACTTGATGGTGGTTGTACTTGCCAAGGCAGAATTAGCACACTATTTACTCCCAAAAGTCCAGCTAGCTCACGCTACACCTTCTGTGCTGTAAAGTAATAGTCTTAAACCGAGTTTAAGACACTTCGAACAATATTAATCAACTAGGTTACCAACTCAACCGCCACAAATCATTTTTTCATACATATGCAAGGTGTGTGAAGTGTCTTGGCCAAGGAGGGGATCAAACAACTAACCTTTCAGTTATACGACAATCACTCTTCCACCACTCCACTTCCACTGCCTCGTCATACTATATCCAAGAATCAATGTTTTTGTTCTTAAGACATCATTTGAAACGCAAAGTTTAGATTCCTTGGCCTTTTTAGAAGTGCTAATTATTGTTTTTATCACATCTATTTGAAAATTATATTTTTTTAATTAGGCCATACTTGTTAATTGCACAATCCATACTTTCCTTAGTCACATGCAAACTCCACATCTACATGCACATTCTAATATCCCTTGTCTATCATGTCCCATGTTTGTGATCAATCCTGATTAACTGCCGTCCAACCACCCGAGGCAATATATATTGACCCACAGTATGTGACCCATTTCTTCATTCACAACAGGCACATGATCTCACCAAACAGCCCCACAGCTGTCATATTATCTATGCAACAACAAGTCCATCCTTTTAATTCACAAGCCTGTTGAAAATGTGTTACAACCTGCCCAGGCTCTGTTTCCCCAGTGTGTATGCGATAATTGGGTTACTGTCCCAATTTCCTGTGACTGATTTTTCTTCATTATATGGCACATTAATTCAGGGACTGGGAATCCTCCAAGAGTTGTTTGCTGGGTATCTTGTGCCTGAAATCCAGACAGGTTTTCTCTGTATATTTCACACAGAGGATCTTACAGTGTGGTAGCCACCTCACCTTTGTTCAGTTTCACACATGTTGGTGCGCTCTGTGGACTGACCCTAGTGATCGACCCTAGTGCCTAGTAATTTTGGGCCGGCCTTGTCCACATACGCTGCATCATTCACCTTAAAGACACACCATGAGGCACCTGATCAGCTGATCACCAAACGTATTTCTATGGCAACTCGCTTCAAACGGACAGAGCCCCGTGAATACCTCGTCAGATGAGCGTGGCAAACAGCAACTCTGCGGCGCCCAATCATACAAATATACGTATACAATCGCTTTTTTGCCCTATTCTAAGCACTGTTACTGTTACAGCAGACTGTGTAGGTTGGCGCAAGGTCGGCCCTGTTCACACTGCACTCGTCTTGCTCCGGAGTGCGGGTGAGGCCACTCCGAGATCTCCAGTTTCAAGCCCTCTCTGACCGGCCGTTCAGTGCAGTCCAGAATGTGACTGTTGCGTTCACAGCGGCCCAAGCGCACCGCTCTTGGATCGAATGCTCTTTTATGTCAACCTAACTAGTGGCAGTGTGCAAATGGCATTTATTTCAGTGACAACAGAGCGTGAAACAAAAAAGCTCATTCCTCATATCCTTTTTGAACAAAATCAAACTTCTCTCACCACAGAGTAACAGCATTTTTATTTCACTAATTAATATTGCAGAAATCCACAATTTTGGTCAATCCCCTGTGGTATTTTTTCCCTTTCTTTTTTCCTCATAAGCAGCCATATTTGTGTTGATACAAACTTACTAGATACTACAGATACTAACTATAGGGCTGAGAAAATAATGTGATTTACATTAAATATGTAACTTAAGATAGCGATAGGCTTGTCAGAAGTATCGAAAATCGGATACTAATCAGTACTAAAAGTGTTAAAACTAGATACTCACTTGAGCAGGTACCGATACTAAAAAGTCAGATTCACAGTACATAAATGAACCTTTCCTGAAAAGCTTTTGGATGATCTTGGATGTTTTTATCACTGTGGTATCAGAATTGGTATTAAGAGTATCAAATCTATTCCGTAATATCAAAATTGAGTTTTAAATTTTGTAAATTTAAAACTCTTTTATCATTGTGACAACACTAATTGTGATAACACTACTATTGTAATATTTCATACAGTAAGGATATTGTAAGTTCAGGTATAAATAAAACCAAAACAGGAATTCATTAATTTACTATTTAAACTGTGCTACAATAAAAACCTGTCAGGGATTAAATCAAGACAAAAACTATTTTGAAAAATAAATAAATAAATATGACATTGATATAGAAATAAAGCTCAAAATTGTAATCTAAACATAAAAACCTAGTATAAAAAAGTACCTACACTCTAGTACTTAAACTATACCATCCAAATGTTTAACCAAGCTCTGTTGACGTGTCAGAACAAGGCCACCTATAGCTGTTTTACCATTAGTGTGGCTGTAAGTTGGTTTACAAGAGAAAGTTCATTCACTGAGGAGGTACCATGTTGTCCAGTTCACAGCCCAGGCATTCAGCGCTATTGTTTCACTGTGTAAAAGCCATTGACCTGTCCGAGGTGTAGCCACCTCTGTGAGCCAGAACTGAATAGGCTCCAATGTTTATGACAGCACAAAGCATGTTACTGATAGTTAGCAGCAGCAGACTGGCCTTGGGTTGGGCAGGTAATGTTTTAAAAGGCTGGCTATTACTACGGACAGTGGAGAAATAGTTGTGCATTTGGGCTGTCTTCATATTGATTGATCTTGATTTTTGATTCAACATTATTATTCTTTTCAAAAACAAAAATTAATAAGATTGACAAGATAGAAAAAAATGGTCAAATTTCTTCTTACAAAGTCTGAACCATATGAACCACAGGATTGATTGTCAATTTCTCAATTAAAAACACCCAAGCATATCACTGCCAATTAGAAATGACAAAAACTGGATTGTAATTGAATTTGATGCTCAGCCTTCATTTTCTGCGCTATTAAAAAAGTTGACTTATGTGGGGCTCCTAGAACATGTTATTGTAAAGTAATAAAAAGCAATAACAGACTCACAACTGAACACAAGCCACTATATAAATATAAATATATATACATAAACTGCCAAATGCATAGACATTTCCCTAAGTACAGTAATCTTGACAGCTATAGTTGTGCACATTTGTTTGAGCATTAGCAGTTTGTTTTGTCACCTAGTGGTTGATCACACATGCTCTTCTTAATTGGAGGAAAGTGTTCTCAGAGATGTAGCTTTTGTAAGAGGAGAAAGTGAACCGCGACTGAGGTCAGCTCTAGTTTCCATTGGGCTGATCCTGTGACTCAGCCAACCCACAACTGCATAGGTACTCTCAGCTTGACTCCTCTGTCATCACCTCCAAATGTATACACTGGAAGTCAGTCAAAAACTTTACACCTTTGAATGTCACGTTACAACTGGGCATGTGTACTTGCAACTATTTTCACTTGAAGGAATTGTGAGTTCTTCGAGTTTGAACACAAAATTAATGTACCAGAACTGCCCTTATCAAAAAGTTACGTTGTGCACCTTTAATGTCATCCAAATCTACTGTGCACCTGGCGCTAGTAAGAAAGTTGCATGCACTTACAGATTAATGAACCAAATGCAAGGAACCATTATTCTCCAGTTGTTTTCAAATATGTTTTTTGATTTAAACAAAGTATGCTTGTAATATTTATCTGTCATTGTAAGAAAATTAGACAAAGTGCATGTTTTGGCCCCAGAACTTGATTTATAATACCGGTAATTGAATAATACTTTTTCAGTACCAATTGATGTATTGATCATGAAATAGAATGGCAAAACAGAGTCATAATATCCATAAATTCCATTAAATATATCTTCTTTTGTAGTTTTTTTATCATTCATTTGTGGTGACACTGTAACATTCTATAGTGTTCTCCCAAGACCTATTAATTCAGGTACCAGTTCTCAATATTTTTTGATTGTTTCTGTACTTTTTGAACCCAGAGCTATGCTACATTATTTTTGTTTTAGCACTGTTACTTGCATTTTTGTGTAAAGTAACTGTACCCTTGCTTGCAGCTAACTCTCCTATTGCCCAAATCCCATTTTAATGATGACAGCTCAAAATACCAAAGTTCTTCTGATCACAATCCCAGCCGCACCTCACTCATCTCCTCTTCATCACCGCCATCCACGTATGCATGCTTCTTTTGTCTCTATACCTGTGCTGAGTATAGAAAGTTGGAGGGAAAGTATAGAGGAGCCAGCCACACACTGAGTCAAGCCCAGACCAGAGCACAGGCCCTGGGCTGACACAGGAAGGGAGGAGCAGAGCGCACCGTGGATGTTTTTGGTCACTGCTTGTTAGGATTTCACACAGGGGGCTTTGTGCACTGCAGCAGAGCCAAGTTTGTGTTTTTAGTTTTTTTGGCTGATAAAATCTTTCTGATTGGTTGTGAACAGCCTTATAACACCTACAGATACACGGGTCTGGAGAGTAGGATTAGAAAATTCAAGTTGGCCAAAAAAATTAATGAAGGCTCTTGTGCTATGAGGCCGGTGCTAATATAATCTGACTATATTTACATCATTTACGAGCCAGCGTGAAGTACCATCAACTCTACTTGTCTTTAGTACAGATTTGTCCCACTCTCTCTACCAGCATCTGCAGAAATGAGCTCCATACTCCCAAAAACACACACAGCTAGCCCATGACATCACGGCTTAGCGAGCAGGCGGCCGGCAGGAATGTGACTGGAAAAGGAGAGGCTTTGTGGAGGAGAGGAGAGGAGAGGAGAGGAGGGGGACGCAGGAAAAGGAGGAGAAGACAGCAAGGAAAAGGCTTGGCTTGGAAAATGTGCGGCACTCCCACAATCTGGTATAACGCAGAGCTGCACCGAACTAACACACAGCTCAAGACCTGAATATAGCAACTCATTTTATTACTGGAGATTTTTCCTGTTTATGGAATAAGCTATTCTTTGGCAGATATTATTAGTCATAGGTAAGTACTGACGATATACTGAATTATACTGAAAGAAATGTGTTGATAATATTGTCATTTTTGGCTATATAATATTTGATTGCTATTCTGGATTTCAAACTAATGTGCTTGCCTTGGATAATAGATAGTTGGTCACTGTAATATCTATAATTATGCTAAATTAAACTAAATGTGGCATCAACCATCATTATACTGTAGTGTATTATAAGAACAGACTAGTTCAGTGCTTTTAAGTATGATCAGACAAGCCAGTGAAAGAAGTACTCAGATCTGTACTGGAAAATGGAAGTAAAAGTAGCTGGTTTATAGTTAACAGTTTGTCAACTTGTACAATATTAATAGGCCACTTTGACAACTTTTCACTGCTTTTCAAACTACTACTTCTTATACTACTTCTTGTACTGCTATAATGCTACCACTTGGACATTTTACTTATTATTTACAGAAGGTTACTTGAATTCAACTGTATCACATGACCTAATTTGGTTGTGGTTTGAGCTGATTTTGAGCCCCTGATATAGACTCGGTTTAGTCTTGTTTTAGTCCTTTTCTAGTCCAGGTTTAGCTCTGGCTTATTCTCATGGTACGTTTTGATGTGAACGTACCATTAAACGTGGTTAGACATGATAATAACAATGTGTAATACAATAACATACTATATTAAATATTAAAATTAATGAATAAGCCAAAGATACTACTTTGAAAGCATTTTATTGAGTCCACTGTATATCCAGCATCATACTTGTGCTGACTTCACTTGCCTTGCTAATGTTTATCCCAGGTGCTAGCCTCTGTGTCAGCCCACCCATCTTTGTTTTTGTGATGCCTCTTACTGCGCAGCTCCCTTGACGTGGTCCATACCAGACTCAGCACATTGGCTAAAATCATGAATAAGCAGCACTATATTACAACTCAGCCTGGCCTGTGTTCAAAACTTTACTGTTTAGATGTAGAGACAGTGGACTAAAGAAGTCTTGGTCTCTGGTTACTATATAGGATCAAGTTTAGCCAGCAGGAAACAGAGCCGGACCCATGACTTGTGTGGGAGCTAGTGTGTGTGTGTGTGTATATTGGAGAGTTGGGTACTACTGCTAATATAACAGGCATGGCAAATATGTGGATAAGCGGGACAAGCAGTTGTGTAAAAAAATGCTGCCGTTACATTTAAAGGAGTAACATAGTGTAATGGGCTAATGCTATGGTGCACTGGAGGCTTACACTGGGAGGTTTGATGTGGATTTATTTTGGTAACATGACATAATGGGTGGTGACATTGCAGGAGTGTGTCAAGATGAACAATGTTTATATTTGCTCTGTGACTTGGTGACAGGAATTCTAAAATGTTAACTTTGCTTTAGACCATATTATATTTTTATGTGATAGGTATGTTTTAATTGAAAAAGATAAATGCAAGGTTGAGCATTCAGTCTGATGTCAATATTTAAAAAAAAAATAGCATAGTTTCATTAGTTTCATGTGGTAATGACAAAAAATTAGCTTAAAAGATGACAGAAAATTCAATTTCAAAATGTTCTAGGCCTATTTGAGGTTGGTAATGAATAAGCATGGACATTTAGAATCATAAACACATTTACACAATGCTTTCTTAACATGTGAAGTAGTTACGTAAGTTATAATGCCTTTTTATTGAATGTTGAATGGCCTTCAGTGGGCTAAATTAACTAGCTGTGTATTCATGTTTTGTAAGTGTCTTCATAAAGCGCCCTTGAAAGTAAATACTCTGGCAGTACAGGGGCTGCATGAATAAGCCTGCACAATAATCCATTTCCATTAAATAAATTGTCACCCTTTTAATATGCTTGACGTTGTTTTACCATTGTATACTCAAATACTTTGTGATTTAATCATTTAAATGAATAATGCAGGGAGATCTCTCTTCCAGTCAGGTCAATGGCCATTCATTTGAACTTCTGGTAAATACTCTAGTTTACCCCCCCACGTCTCTGGCATGCAGGCAGTGGGTCTATCATCTTTGTGTTCATATGTGTGTGTTTGTGATTTTGTGCATCGCAGTAACACTCTAAACATTTCCAGATGGATTGGGAATGAGTTGGAAACCAGCCCGAAATTTCAACGCAATTCAGGCTTTAGTAATTACGTCTTGACTTAGATGCACTTGGGATAACTTCTGATTGTAACCACCAACTTGCGTCTTATGACATGTCTAGCCATAAATCCTAGGGCTAAGCCTGGAGTCTAATAGTCTTATCTGAACCTCAACATAATACCAGGGTTTATGCTGTAAAACAACACGCAGTTTGGATGTTTGGAATAACTAATCCCAGCTTTGGACACAAATCCTTCATGCTAGGTTGCAATCGAGCTAACCTGCTGTCATTTTCTGTGTATTTAAGAAATCAGAACAAGCATAATCTTTTAAAGGGTTTAGTTGACCCTTTTCAAATTCTAGCCAGGTTTTGGATGCTGGTTAATGGGTATTTGTTTTTTCCAGGAAGATACTAGATGCTAGCTTACCTGCTAATTTATCAATGGGGCAATTTTATAATGTTAACTGTAGTATTCAAACCCTAAATAATATTGTGGAAAAAAATAACAGTTTAATTCAAAAATTTTGTGGATTTTACAATACAATAGAAATATGTTTTAGTATTATTTGGCTCAATGAATAAGCATGTAGGTAGTACTTTTTAAAAGACACGGAGATTTGTGAAACTGTCCCTGAAACTAACAGAATGAACATGAATGAAACAAAGTACATCTTCAGGCATGTCTTTGATGAGAGCAACAGTGTAACATGGTAGTAAGGGTTGTAGATGACTAAAGAACGAGATCGATTAGTTGACTAAAAAGAGGGGCATGGCAAAAGCTCTCAAAACTATTACGTATCTTTATGTATCTTACCCAAACTGCACTGTCAAATCCAAAACAGAAAGTTTAATGTGCTGTGTGTTTTTTTGTTGTTTTTTTTTTATAAATAAATACCAAATCGTTAGCTATATATAAATCCGTACACAATAGCCTGTACCTTATACAATGATTAGTCGACTAATAAAAATTTTGGTGGACTAAAACACCCTTGACTGATTAATCAACTAAACTACAGCAGACTACAGCATTAATGGTACTCTTGTTGCCTTTTTTGTTTAGCTAGCCAGGTGCCATTGAAATCCAATTAGCACCTATGCAAGTCTTCTTAATGACCCACTAATTCACAAGTAATTAAGTAGTTAATGATTTATAAAAGCCTGTTTTTAAGTATATTTGATATTCAGCACTTGAACAGTTTGCCAAGCATGTTTGTACAGTATCTTTCATCACAAGTATTAAAAGTCCAGACCAGATTTGAGGACAGCCAGTTATGCTAGGAATGTTAGCGCACCTCTACTGGAGACACAGGCTCTCCACATCCAGCTAGGCTAACACGTGCACGCTCCCAACACCACATACACACAAACACACAGACGCTTGTTCCATTCATGTGCACGTGTAGGAGATTAATGCTGCGTATGGGACATTCCTATAGAACTGTTTCTCCAGGCGGTAACAGGATATGCTCTCCCTCTGCACTGTCCTGGATGCTACATGGACACACACACATTCCTTCGTAGCACTGTTAAAAATGCACCACAAGATTAAACATAACAGAAGTGATGACCTCCGCGGTGGGGGAGAGTACAAAGGAGTGCTAGCCAGGACTCATGCCTGATAATAACATTAGGCTGCAAAATCATTGGAGGTAGTGTGAAATAGGGAAACGGAGGCAGGGAACAAATCTATAAATCTATACTGCATTCTATGGACACAATTTGCAACACAGTAAGCCTATGTCAATGTGTGTTAAACATGCCATGTGTTTTACAGTGTATTAAATGGCATTGCAAACTAAACAGAAGATTTCTTTGGGGCTAGATGACTAAAATGCTCTTGGACATCTTGGGTTAGATTCCTGTACTGTGTTTGGACTTTTTGTGGGGAGTTAGCTAAAACATGCATCATTGGCTAATACTCTTGACCAAAACCTAGCTCAAGATCTGGAGATGGATCTTGGGGTACTTCACTGAGGTTGCCCACTGCCCTTGACAGTTTGCACCAACGCCCATTGAGCTATAAGTCAAGCAAATATAAGACATCAAATCAACTCCAAAGCAGGGCTGAGAAAGTGCTATCTTCAGAATTCTTACATTAATTCGGAATTCTGTAGCTTTTCTGGTGGAGAATAGTATACCACCTGCTTGTCTCGCTTTTATCGCTTTGCCTGGAATTTTTCACAGACAGAACATTCTGATTAGGCAAAACAATAATATCTCCATCCAGAAAAGCAGGTGGCTCACCCCACACATTTGTACTTGATTTGCATAAATATATTTTTAGATCTAGAATATTATAATTGATATCTGTTCTATCCAATTCCAAGCTAACGTGTTTCAGTTACAGTGCAGAATGTTTATCTATGTTTCTCTCCCCTTCGCTGTTGAAGGATGGTAGTGCTAGGATATTTTTGTTTTGAGCTATTCAGAAAATGTTAACAGCATGTTGTACTTCCATTGGTCAGCTTTCATAATATAAAGTTCTCAATGAACTCGAAATCACATTTTCTCTGGAATGTTTAAGATAATTTTCATAATGAGTCCATTCTTCTATACAATTCCTTATCTCTTTCTGCAATATGTTTTTTTTTTGTGTTTTTTTTTTACCGTAATGACCATATGAAGTCATTGATTCTCATGTGACTAAGTCAGCTAGGTCATCGACAAGCCTTAGGGAGTTTTCTACATGGGACAATGATCTTTAAGTGTAATTCTAAGGAGTCACAGAGGAGAGTGGAGATTCGGGTGCTTGAGCCAAGAGGAGCCAAGTGAGGGCAGGGCAGAGTAATCCTCCATGTGACCACTTGACTGACCACTGTGTGTGTCATCGGCATGGCAACACACCAGGAGGAAACGGGAAAGGAAGGAAGGGAGCAGCGGGTTGGGATGTTCAAGTAATGTGTGGATGTAAGAAAAGAGAATGCAAGATGGAAGACGAACTTGAAAATTATTCATTAAAATAGTGCAGTACCACATTGGTATTATTTTATTTAAATCATATTGATAATAACTTAACACAAAAATAATAGTCCAGTTCATCCAATATCTGAATTCTGCTCCAAACCACATTGCTTTTACTAACACTGGGTTTAAAATCCAAGATTCTTGTATTTGTTTTACAATTAACTGTAGAATTATATAGCTTTTAATGCAACTGCGACTTGTTGTACTGGAACAACAGTTAATACTGAAACTGAAACTGCTACTTTGTTTCTATTAATGTTAGTAGACATACCTCTGATACCATTAAAGCACTTCTCTACATTCTTCTATTCAAAAAACTCTGCTCTACCGTTCATTGTTGCAGCTGTTACTCAATGAATAAGATTGCATTACGTCCCACCTTTCTTCATCACGCTATTATTTACCACCATTTTAATAGTTAGTCATGGTATCCTCTCCGGTTTAGTCTGGAACACTCTCTCAGTGTATTAAAGGTGAAATGCGGTGAAAAAACGACTTCCTCTTTTATGTCAGTGCATGTTTTAAGTGAACACTGAGCAAATTCAACCCAGTGATCCTCATTAACTCCCAACACACACTTTCACATGCTACAAAGAGCCAGGTCAACAACACTTTATGGACGTAAACAGATCCTTTGAAAAGAGGGGTAATGAATGCAGCCAGTAAAACCAGGGGCCGGCTATAGGTTTTGTCAGTGGCCCTGCTCCAGAGGTTGTCACGAATACAGGCCCATAAAAGTAGAAGTATGTGTGTGGACTGTGGATTGGCTTTTCAGTATTTTTGGAATGCAACTTTAAAAAGTAGAGCGATAAAAGCTCCAATGCAGGAAATAGCACTATTTTTAAACTTGTCAACCTAATTATGTCACTGAGGGAACTGTCTCTTCACAACATAATGGTCACAACATATATTTATTTTGTTGTCTGTGATAATGGGGGCATATTTCTGAATCATCATTTATATTTATGTTTAGAAATATCCAAAAGTACCCTAAGATTAGTCACTATTATAATAGACAACCGCATCCTATAGCTATATTTTTCTGACTGCACCTCAAATTCTGTAGTTTTTAACCTTAAATGTTACTTAATCTGCCCCCATCCTTGGCGTCCAGAACTGTGAGGTCCTCTGAAGCATCGGAAAATTTCAATCTGAAATTTGAATAATGTAGTTTTAAAGTATTATGAGTTCTATTTTAAATTAAATAATATGTATTAAGGATCATCTGTTTATTTCACAACACTAAAGAATGCCATGAGATATGGTAAATGGTCACATTTTTATACAGCGCTTTTCCGTCTTCAAGGCACTCAAATCGCTTTACAAAGTACTCAAATCGCTTTACAAAGTACTCAAAGCGCTTTACTATCAAGAGCAGTGAGATAATTTATGCACTTAATTACATTGCATGGCTTTGTTTATTGGTGCTCTCTAGTGGCAGAAAGGAGTAATAACAGCATCAATGACCACGATGCAGTGCAGACAGTTAAGTTGTTAGTTGAATAATATAATAAACATACATTTCTGTCTAAAGCTCATAGTACATATTTTACATATTTCTATTAAATCAATGGTAATATATATTCATAACAAAAAAATTTTGACTCTTTGTCTTCAGAAATCGTGGCTGGCAGCTGAGGATGTGAGTGACCCCGTCTCCAGAGAGCGAGCCCTGAAGAGCGTTAGTTTCCAGGAATCAGTCAGCGTTATCACTGACAGGCCTGCAACCATGGAACTGGACAGCCAGCAGATCCAACATGGCTGCCTCAGCATGTCACACAATGCAGTCGGTCTGAAAGAAACTTCTGACAGTGAACTTGTACAGGTGAGATTGTCCAGTCAGCACAGAATTACTTCACTTTTTCTAATAATCATTGCAAAAAATCACCCCTTTTCTATTGGCCTGCTTTACTTTCAGCATTAAATCTTATAGGCCAGCGCTATGTCACTTTTTCTGATGTGTTCGTCATGTCCATGAAGATTTTAATGATTTGCTTAGATTATTCCACAGGATGGCATTAAACTTATCTATCCAACGTTTTTTCAATTACAGATAAACATAGTTGGTGTAATCCCTTAATTGTCCAGATTGGTTCCGTAGCAAGGCAGGGTTACCTCTCCACAGATCTGACCTGTAACTTAGACCTGGTGGCGTTACCTGCTTGTCTCCATAGAGATAGATATGTTTAATGCCATCCTGCAGAACATTCCAGGCTTACGAGACAAGCAGGTCGCAGATCTCCCAACAGAAATGTTCCATAGTGCATCTTTTATAGCCACTTTTGTTTGTGTCTAGGAGATCTGCTACTTGGACCAGGTGTTAGATGCTGCCTCGGATGAGCACCCCAAATCTCCCAGTGTGGATGGCTTTAGCCCCTCTCCCTGCTCTCCTGTCAATCACCAATCACACGAGGAACGCTCTCCTATCCACACCAATGGGCATGTGCAGGAGGACTACAGCCAAAGCAAGCCAAAGTTTGAACTGCGGGCATTTCACGAGGAGAGGAAACCTGCCAAGCTCTTCACCCCCGGGGACGAACAGCCGGTCAGGGTGACAAGGAGACGACCTTCAGAAGAAGTAAACAGCTGCTGCCATATGTTTCAAGATGCTGTGATCACAATATCGTACAAAGTATTTGTGGTTTTCAGGCAAATTATTCCATCTTGATTTGAAGGATTTTGTGAGGATTTTTTCCCCCTTCAAAAGATGTAATATATTGATTGATTTATATTATTCAAAAATATTAGATAAGAAACCTTATATTTCTGAAGAATCAGGCAATGATGAAAAGAATAACTATTTCAGTTTTGATCGTTAAAAAAAAAAATCTGATTGGCTTGTTTAAATAAAAGTTTACCTGAAACTCACAAATATGTATTTAAATAACATGTTCTATATAATTGTTGGCGACATGGTAGTGATTAAGTTTGGAAGCTGTCTTCGTGCCTGAATGTGTTTCTTATGGGCTCTCCTGTTTTCTCCCATTAACATACACAGTAGGCCAGTGTTCCAGCTAAGTAACGTTTCTTTAGGGTACTTATCACAAGATGGTCCGACTCCTGACAGAGCACCCCAATACAAGGATGGATTAAACACAGAGATCAAAATGTCCCAATAAGTCTACCTCATCTACTTCCATATATGGTTTTGATTAATTACTCGCTGTTTGTATGTCTGGATTCAGGTGCAGGAGTTGGAGCGTGAACGCCAGGAGCTCATCAAAGACCAGGCTGTGAAGAAAAACCCAGGAATCGCCACTCGCTGGTGGAACCCCCCTCAAGAGGTATAGTCTGCATTTAACTAAAATGGCTATTGATTATGTTGATTATACATATCCCACTGTTTGGATAATCTTAGCTCTATAATGTTTGATGCTATGATACTTTGTATTTGCATAATGAAAGGTTCCCCTGGAGGAGCAGCTGGAGGCAGAGCAGCTTGAATCCTTAAAGAAATACCAAGAGAGGAAGCAGCAGAGACAGAGTCACCCCCACACGTACACACAGGTAAAAGACAAGCATATGTTTACATGGAAAGAGTTCTTGAATTTTTCACACTTCTTTTTGCTTTCACCCAAGATTTTTCATAATCAAAGTAATTTCTGATAATAATAATAAAAACAAACAAACAAACAAACATGTGTATGGTATATACCTACTACGAAAAGTAAAAATCTGCTCATCAAGTCATCCCTCACTAGCTCAATCTATTACGGTTTGATGATTTAAAGAAATCTGGTACAGGACCTTTAAGAAGGGTTCAACAAAACTATATTGCAATAATTAATAGTAGATTTTTATTCCAGACAATATCCCTAAAAAAAGCATTATTAACATGTGTTTTGTAGAAATAATAATAATAATAATAATCTAAGTTTTACTCCTCCTTGTCTCATCGCAGCCTCAAGTGTCTGGCCCTGCCACCATGGTGAGCTTCGACCCCCAGCTCACCCGAAAGGAGGACATTGTGGAGGAGCAGATTGATTTCAGTTTGGCCCGAAAGCAGTTTCTTCAAGAAAACAAGAAGGACATTGCTCCTCACATCTACTCAGCCAAACCCTTCTCCAAACCACGCACCAGCCAGGGCAACAATGACATCATGACAGAGACCGCAGAGAGCCATGTGACCTGGTCTGACGAGGGGATTGGAGGAGACTTCACTTGCGCACGGGCTGTCATGACCATCCTACCCGAAGACGAAGAAGCTAAAGGCCAGTACCAGTCCAGCTTTCACCCTGAGGAATCGGACTCTGGATTGGATGAATTGTCTGTCCGCTCCCAGGACACCACCATTTTCAGCTTGGATAACGTGTCCGACAGCGGCGCTTCACTACCCCCTACCCCTCAGCCTCTCACCCCCATCTCCCCTCCAACTCCTCAACCCGCCACCCCAGTCAACGGACAAAATGGCAGCAGTCCCTCTGAAGAAGATCTCGACTACCACGCTGGAGTTCTTGTGGAAAATGCTATCCAGAACGCACTAGCGGCACAGAACGGGAACGACTGGCAATCATTGTATTCTGACTCGAGTGCCCCGGCATCTCCGCCTGCTTCTAAACAACCCTCATCAAGTAGCCCATTGCCAGTGTCTTCAAGCAATAGCGTCCAATCTTCAGTCTGCTCCAGTCCAGAAGTTAAAATACAAGAAAAACGTTCAGAAAGTCTCCAAACCCCTTCTCCTCCAAATTCTCAGCCAGTATCTCCACCAGCACGACCCAGAAATGGTGGGCCAAGGATCAAAATACAATCTTCTTATGCCAGAGCTCTTGCTGCATCTACTCCCGCTGTAACTCCAGCACCTGTCCCAGTAGCACCAGTGACCAGACCCACCCCAGTCTACCGTCCCCCATCTCCACCCAGCCCAGACAAACCAGAATTCAGCTATTTCAGTAAATACTCAGAAGCAGCAGAACTTCGTAGCACGGCAGTGGTGACAAAAGGCCCGGAGGTAGAGCCCGCGAGTGGGCCTTTCCGTTTGAGATCCAAGAAGCAGAAAACCTTGTCAATGATTGAGGAGGAGATCAGGGCGGCGCAGGAGAGGGAGGAGGAGCTGAAGAAGCAGAGGGAGAATCAGCCGACAGTGGTGGTGAGGGGCAGCGGAGGAGGGACCAATGGCAGTAATAATGGGCCAGTGAGGACGGGAGTGAGGAAAACCACCATATCTCCTGCAGATAAGATGAAGAGTAACAGTCTGCCAACCAGGCTCACACTGACAGCCAAGACAGCTCCAGGTTTGGAAAAATAAGATAAATTAAAAGTAGTGTAGTCCATAGTATAGTCCATACTATAATAGTCTGGACTATATAAATTTGGTTCTTTTTTAATATTCTTAATTCCAACATTTTAATTCCGGCTGTGAAACCAATAAAAAAATTTTATTTATATTAGTTGGGGAGATTAGGGGGCGGGGAGAAAGTTTTTAGATATTATTATTTTTGTAATTTATTAAGCATTTGAGTTATTTTTCTAAATATGGTCTTATTTTAATATCTTGATGAAATTTGAAGTGTGATGTTTTTAAAAGTGTAAAACATAGCTTAATACTCAAAAAAATGTCATGCAGCAATATGCTTAGATAGACTTGTTCAATGGCAGGTCAAAAAGGATCACTAAATCTCCGTAGAAGCTCTCTAAAATATTTAATCTCTTTTCATCTCTTTCTTTTTTCATAACTAACTTGTCTTTTGCCATGGATCAGACCTGGACGACTGAGGGTTTACACAGATATCTTCATAACTAACATTATTTTCTTTTTTTGCCATGTGTAGGAAAGATCGAAAAAGTCCGACCCGCTCCTCCTGTCTCGCCCTCCCCGTCTGAAGGAGCTCTGTCAGACGCTGGCAGTGAGGACTCTTCTGGGTCATCTCGCCCGAAAAACTTCATGCAGACGCTCATGGAAGATTACGAAACACATAAGGTCAAGAGGAGGGAGAAGATGGAGGACTCGCAAGTAAGTCTTTTTCTCTTGTCCAAATACATCATTTATAGGCACTGTTTCTGGACTTTCCTTGAATAATATGCCCCATTAGTAAACCATAATAATTCTCTCATAACTCACAGTAGTAGTAAGTAAGCACATTCATCATTTGACCTTTGGTCTTAGAAACTTTCCTTACTGACCTGCTGGCATAAGCAAACATTGTCCATCACCAAAAGGGACATTCCCAGACACAGGAAATGAAAGTTGCTGGGGATTTCTCTGTTGTACAAGTTGTGCTAGTCTTTTTTGATGTGGCATTTAGAGCAAGGCAATGGGACAAAACATGTGTCAAGATTTTGTTCCTCATATTCAGTGAACATGAGTTTCAATTTGTTCTTATTAACAACAAATTAAAATGGCTTCCTATAATTTCCTGTACATAAACAAGACAGACCTTTCAAAAGGGCCATTCATATCCAAAATATTCAAATTGGTTCCTCTATAGTTCAAGTCTGAAATCTGCTGCCAACTGCATCTAAGCATATCGCTGGCTATTTTCACATGGACACCAAAATCTGATTATTATCTGATTTCTGAACATTTAAGATTATTTAATTAAACATGTAAAAGCTCACGTGAGCAATCAGAAGGACCATTATCATTAAGAAATCAAATCATTTTTGCTGTTTATATGTAATTTTAATAATCTCATTGGCAGTTTTCAGATTGTAGAATGTGATGATGTCATACTCCCAGATGGGGGAGGGGCATTTCTCCCTATTGGTTACACTGTACTTAATCATGAAATATCCAAAAGGTAAATTCACAAATGTTGAATCTGATCTTTTCTATTAGGGACTAGAATCAAGAACTTGCTGTATTTCAAAAATTTGCATCTTACCCATATAAATTGTATCTGTCCCCATCTTTATTAAATATCATTGGTCTACAAAATGTTGTGATTTCATCTGAAACCCACCAGTAACTAAAAAACTGTTAAAAGCAGCCACTGACTATTAGAAACAACTTGATCACTAATAAAATTCAGTTAATTGCACAGCCCTAATGGCATTGCATAAAAAGTAAAAGTACTACCCAAAAAATGAAACAAAATACAAGTCACTTTAGTTGCGCATAACTGAACATTTTGCCACAATGTTCTTTGCTTTTTGGTCTTTGTTTTACTGTTTTGTCAATGACATTCTGTGTTGTTGTTGTTGCCTCTCTTCGTCACGCGGTCAGTACGCCCGCTTGCTGTTGGCCAGTAAGGTGACCCACGAGGTAGCTTTACCCCCTACAATGTGTCTGCACTCTGCACTGTGAACTGTGACCTCTACCCTACTCGCAGACCTGGCTTAGATGCAAGATATTATACACTAATTGCACGTGAAACCAACCTCTCCTGCCATAGAATTATATGTTAAACTAAATAAGGACAGGGCGATATGCAAAAAAATATATCAAGACTACATTTTTTGGCCTATTAAAAAAAAATCTAAATGACTTTCAATATACATTTTCTGATCATAAATGTTATGGATATTTAATTATTAACATTTACCACAAAAAAAAGTCAAATTTCTTCCTCAAAAGCCTGAATTCTGTTCCAAACCACATTCTTTTACTGATAGAGGCTGTAGACCTCTTGATTGAAAAAGCCAAGCTGATCATTGACGATTTGAAATAACTGAATCTGAATTTAAATTGTATTAATTGTGCAACCCTAAACTAAATTAATACAATGTATTTTCCCTAAAATCTTGTGTCTCAATCCAGGTCTGTTGGTGTATCACTGTACGCCCTTTGGTGTTGGTTTCGCATGTGCTTATTCATCAATTTGGTGTGGCCTTTGACTCTATTTACACACAAAAAAATTAAGAAATACAAAGTAAACCTTAGTCATAACAACCCTCGCACATTTTACATAACATCTCATAATGGTATAGATTGGGCATAGTTATGGGCAATTATGGATTAAAACAAAACAATTTGAATTTAAATGTATTGTGTTAGATTAGCATAATAAGAGTAATACATGTGCATGTGTGCCTTTTAGTAGCTTAGACAATGTGATGTGTGCATTTTGGAGCTTGTATGTTTTTGTTTTCTGACCAACATTTTTTTTTTTTTTTTTTAAGAGTATGTAATATGATAGCGCTCCCAACAATTCAGTTCTTTTGTTTTTCGCCATGATAAAAATGCTTCAGCTATGTACTCTTGTTCATGAACAAATATGAAGAATGTACAGACATATTAAATGGAGAATTAATTTAACCTGAATTTTAGCATGACTTTTTTTTTTCCTTAAAGGTCCTATATATTACACAACATTGACTCTTGTGAGCTTTTAGCCTTGTTAGAATGTTGTTACCTCCTAAAAACATATCTGGAATTGTGTTTTGTTTTATTCACACATGTTTGAGTAATCCTATATTATTAGTCTGTCTACATCTCTAAAGCTCAAAATGCTCTGTTCGACCTTGTGATATCATGAAGCGGTAGTTTTCAAGGTTTTGCTTTTTTTCCAGTAGAGATTGTCAATTCCAGGACTGAAATTATCCAAATAAAACTGTTAAAAACACAATAGAGCACTTCCTATATTACAAGTTGGAAAAGAGTGTTTTCTGTTTGAGAGAATAAGTCCTCCTAAATATGCAGGGTTTGTATGTTAAACATGTGTGAATGACACAAAACACAACTCCGGGTATGTTGTTGATGAGGAAACAACATTATAACATAGACCAGAAAACAGCGTAGTATGGGCCCTTTAAGTTCCTTGGTGTTACCATCGTCACTGTCAGGCCCTTGTGCATGCACAATTTGAAAATCACTGACCTGTTTTTTGTGTTTGGGTTTCAGTGGCTTGAAAAGCATTGGGTAGTGTTTTTTATGTATTCATTTTTTTTTCTTCCATGTTTTTGTAGGTCCTGGAAGCTACTCGCGTAACCAGGAGAAAGAGCGACATGGCGATGAAATGGGAGGCTGGTATCTACACCAATGAGGAAGGTCAAGAGGAGGAGGAGGAGGAGGAGGAGGAGGAGGAGGAAGAGGAGGAAGAAGAGTAAAACTTTGTTGTGGACAATGCTGAGAGAAAAAAGCAGACTCAAAGAATGCAGAAGGACTGAGATGGAAGTGAACAGTATTTATTATTTTACTTATAGTATTCTGACTATCATTGTGGAAATGAATTGACTTTTGGACCTAAGAACGAAAACTAGTATGTTGCAAGTATGTGGGAGACTATTCTAAATGGTATCTTGAAAGATGTGTTGAAAGAAAACATTTTTGGAAAGTTGATCTGGGAGCATAACTATATACACACACACACACACACACACACACACACATATATATATACACACACAGTTGCCTAAAAGCTATTAAGAGAGATTGTTTTGCGGTGATATCAATTCACTCCACAATTTTTTTTATATTGATATTGATAATTTTAATATGAAAGATGATGAAGAGAGCAAGCTAGTCCATTGTTAGCATGTTGCATTGGTGAGGCTACATCCATTCAAGATAGTGGAATGGACCAATGGCAAAAGTGATTGTTGAATGCACAATTTGTATATATAGGGTCTTTTCAGAGCTGCAATTCCAGTAGGCCTTAGAGAAAATAGATAGATGTGTCTTATAATCACTACAGTGGCTTGTGACAATGTCTATGAAGTAGCTTGATGGGAAACAAATGAATTGCAAAGTTAATGTTAAGGGCTTTTTAAGTGTTTCTATACTTAACAGTCACTTATTTTAGCTTTATTGGTAATATTGCTTTGTGAACTTTCTTTTTTCGATGTAAGCAGTTTTTCATGTCTATAATACCAAGGTAGGATTGTCTATTCCGTATGCATATAAACCTGGAGGACTACTTGCTTGCTGGCTATTCTGGGAAAAATATTGAAAATGTTTTGTAAAATTGTCATAAAGAAAGTTTGTAGTTTGAGATAATCTTTTGAAAGTTGCCTAAATTTGCAGTTTAAGACATGCTGATTGTGAACATTCAACTAAACGCCTTTTTGATGATAGCTTAGAACATTTTGTTTTTTGATGTTGTGTTTTTTTTTTTTTTTATTTTTAGAGTTGGACAATAGAGTGGAGAGTTGTCTGTAAGAATTAAATTATGCTATTATTAATATGAATTATGGATTGAAAGATACAATATTTCTGAACCACTGACAATGAATGATTACAATGTGTTTTGGGTGGTTTTGAGCCTTTTTACATTTTTAATTCAAACCAAAGGTCGCCATTTTGATTGTCTACCAGTTTTGTTTGTTCGAAGTGTCCTTTAGCTGATAATAGTGTATTAGTGAAACCTCTTGGACTAGGCCTGTGTATTTATTTTGACAAGACCAGAGTCAAAAAAAAAGTAAAAACATTCTACACACTACACAGAATCTCCATAACTACTTTAGTAATATGTATTTGAATCAAAGTATTAAATAGACATGCTATTCTAGCTAGTTTTTGTAGAGAGGTCTGTTTCAATGTTTCAAGCAAGTTTTCTCTAGATATAGGACCTAAATCCGTTTGATAACTTGTTGCGATGGGCTATTTGGTTACAATGACTGCCACCTACTGTGTTGACTTTTGCAAAACGCTTTTTGTATATTACAAAGAAATAAAATGTGTATTGTGTCTAAAAGCTCAAATTCAGGACAAACAAACTGTTGGTCGATGTAAGATTTCAGAAATTTCTTACAATTTGATGTTTGAATTCATGATGCAGAGATTATTTTATTTATCATTTTTATTGCAGGTTGCTTCACCCATTGGGAGTCATAGTATACAATGTGTGTGTTGAAGCGACTCTATATTAAAACAGTATAGCCTCTGTTCCTATGTTAACCACTTGTATGCTCATAACCTGCTTTTTCTTTAATAGCACATGTAAGCCTCACACTTATACACCTGCTATTACATACTATGAATATTTTCTCAATAAAAACAAAATACTTTTTAATAACTGTGTGTTTTTTGTGTTTCTTCTTGATCAAGTATCTTATTTATATGGGCAACTAGGTCGGTAATTAGCCCTACTATAATACTAAAAGCAGCCATAATGACAGTGGAGGAGAGTAACAAAAGAAAAGTAGTAAAGTACAGTGCTTATTTCATTACATTTGAGAGCAGGTATCTCCTTTCTACTCCATTACATTTTTGAACACCACTGAAAATTAGAAGGCTTTTCTTTAATTATAGTTTGAGACCTGCTGAAAGCTGAGGGGTTTATCTTTAACGCGTTTGTAGTTTGAGCAAACAAAAATATACAAACAGCTGGAAAAAAAAAAAAACATTGTTTCTGTAATTCAGCATACATCTTTATCAAAAAACTGTTTATTTGAAACTCTATTAGATACTTTACCTTATACTCTTTAAATACATTTTAAATGGATGATTTAATACTTATACTTAAGTAGACTTTTTCATGCGTTTCTTTTACTTGAGTATTTTTTCCTCTAGTATCTGTACTTTTGCATTACACAACACAACTACTGAGTACTTCTTCCACCACTGCATAACAGTCACAGCAAGAGAGATGTTTTCTAGTCACCTGTTGTCTTACAAATGTTCTGAAAATATTGCACAGCTTGCTTGAATGAAAGCTAGACATTAACACATTAACATCCACAGGAAACAAAGAAAAAATTTCTAGAATTTTTAAAATCTTGACCACCCTTATACACTGCCTGGCCAAAAAAAAAAAGTTCACACACTCTAATATTTTGTTGGACTGCCTTTAGCTTTGATTACGACACACATTCGCTGTGGCATTGTTTCGATAAGCTTCTGCAATGTCACAAGATTTATTTCCATCCAGTGTTTCATAAATTTTCCCCAAGATGTTGCATTGATGATGGTCGAGTCTGACGCTGCACAAAGCCTTCTCCAGCACATCCCAAAGATTCTCAATGGGGTTAAGGTCTGGACTCTGGTGGCCAATCCTTGTATGAAAATAATGCATCATGCTCCTGAACCACTCTTTCACAATTTGAGCCTTTTGGCATTGTCATCTTGGAATATGCCCGTGCCATCAGGGAAGAAAAAATCCATTGATGGAATAACCTGGTCATTCAGTATATTCAGGAAGTCAGCTGACCTCATTCTTTGAGCACAGACTGTTGCTGAACCTGGACCTGACCAACTGGAGGAGGCTCGTACCTATTTGCTTAGTTAAATCCAGGTGGTGACATTTTTTTTTTTTTTCTGGCCAGGCAGTGTATGTTTGTGTACTGTTCTTGTGACTACGGTAGTTGCGAAATTCTGGATGTTTTCAGTCTGATGTTGGCCATATAAACACAAATACAACTGGTCAAGGTGATGAGAGCAGAGTCATAATGTTGTCAAATGTGAATCACCAATAGCTGAGGCAGGAGGGGCCCTCAGAGACAAATTCAGCATAGGGCCCTTTGAAAGCTGGGACCGGCCCTGCCTATCTCTAATGTATGACAATAACATTAAGTTACAATCAACTTGATATTCATAGGCTACAGCAAAAGCAACAGGTGGCTACGTTAAAAAGAAACAAACAAAGCGTGACTGTGAGTTCCTCTGCAGATTTCAGTTTCTGTCTGTCTGTGGTTGGACAGAGCTTGAGGAAGTGGGTGTGTGTTGACTGGATAAGACAAGCCCTGTTTTAGGCTTGTTACTCTCAAGCTCCGGAGTTATTGAGTTGTTTCCTTATTCGAAAGTTAGTTCCACAGTGAGTTTAGCAGTCCTCCATCCAGGTGCCAGCATGGCTCTCCCGGCGGTGGCCCTCTTGCTCCGGGCGTGGCTGCGTCATGTGTGGCCGGTGGTCTTATTGGAGGAGCTGGGCAGCAGTCTGTTTGACACCGCTCTACAGATGGTGGTTCTGGACCGCTCTGCCAACGCCACCGACCCGGACACCCACAGCTCTAGCCACAGCCAGCAGATCGCCATGACCAACTTTTACATGGTCTACAACCTCATCATCAAATTCACTCCCATCATTCCCGCGTTGCTGCTGGCGCGCCTGGGGGACCGGGGATGGAGACGTCTGCCCGTGATAGTGCCGCTGGTCGGTTACCTCGTCTCCAGACTGGCGCTGCTGTTCGTGGTCGTTTCTGGTGCACCTATCCAGCTGATGTACGGGGCCGGGGCGCTCTTCGGTCTCTCAGGGGGGTACGCTGCCTATTGGCCCGGTGTCATGACCCTGGCGTCACTGGCCTCCACTGCGTCCGACAGATCCAAGGTAAGGCCTGCCCATGCCCAGTAGTAGTAAAACATGATGCACTGAAATGATTGGGGCTGAGTCTTGTTCACCTGGTTTTGTTCAGGCCCTGATGCGAGTGGAGCTGCTGTATGGGATAGCAGGCCTGGTGGGCAGTCTGGTTTCAGGACACCTCTTTCAGCTGTACACCTCCAGTATGAGACATGGGATCATCCTGTTAATTATCAGCACAATTGTGGCTGTGCTCTGCCTCCTAGACGCTGTGCTGCTGCTACAGGTTAGTGCACCACACTTTTGTACTGTGGTCTTAGGGTTTCTAGTTCACTTCATGCTTACCCCAAACCAGAAATAGGAGATAAACCCAAAACACTCAATCGTAATAGTCTGTAAAGTAAATTGCAAGGTATCACGATTCAGTTGAATGTAATCCTGTTACTTGCTGCGTATACCTGACCATCTTGAGAATGAGCAGATTGAGCAGATTTGGGCCTGGTGAGTAGGCGGATGGGAGACCTCTGTGAACAGGTATTTCAACGGGGAGGCAGTGGCTCAGATGGTTGAGCATAAAACACGCCTCTTCTAAAGACTGGCAGATCTCTTAACCCATCTGTGCATTATATCACTGGGTTTTCAGTTGTGTCCTGTGTGCACATCCTGGGGTGTCAGTGTATAAATTGTTCCTTCATGTATAACTACACAATCAGATAATTTGATAGATCAAGTTTGCTTAATATTTTTGCAGGTGACAGATGTCTCCAGCAGAGAGGAAGAAGCAGAAAGCTACGGCCTCATCCCTCCTTCACCTCACCATGACGCTCCCACTCAGAGAAACACACCCAATATCACTCTGCTGTTCATTGCTGCCATCTTGTACAGCTCTGCAGTGGGTGGGGCCATAAACGTACTCGGGGCCTTTGTGCTGAAAGAGCCACTGAGTTGGGATGCCACGCAGGTAACATTTTTTGCCTCTGTATTCTATATGTTTACGCAGTATTTTGGGAGGATTTGATTTTGGTGTTTTTGTCTCCCCCTTCAGGTGGGCTATGGGAATGCAGCAGGCTGTATGATTTTCATTACCAGTTATGTGGGGCTGATAGTGTTGCGTCGCTACTTCAGTGAGACCACTATCATTATGATCGGCATGCTGTCGTTTACCTCGGGGATTTACTTCATGTCCTTTGTCACAGCTACATACATGTTTTATCTGGGTAAGTATTAAAGTATTCCTCCTCATAACATTCAAGGAAATATTTTCGGTGCCCTACAAAAACAAACCTAGAAACAACAGGAGAAGTTATTTGTCATGACAGGAAGACAGACTGAAACTAAACTGAACTTCCCAAAATCATAGCATCAACTTGTTAATAGGACTGAACAAAATTTCGAAAATATCTTGATATTGTTTTAAATTTAAGATTACACTGATACTCAGTATTCCAGTCTGGCATATCTCCAACAACAATAGCTATATTATCAGATTTTCAAGACATATCCCACCTCTAGTTGTTAATATTGAACAAGGCACTGGCTCCATGTACACCAAACAAAATAATAAGTGATGTATTCTTTTCTCCTCAGCTCGATCACTGAACCTGCTGGCTCTCATCCCTATGCCCACAATAAGATCTCTGCTTTCGCAACAAGTCCCCAAATCCTCATGCGGTGAGTAACGGACTTTATTGTTCATTTGACAGTGGTGAATTATGGAGTTTAAAAGTAATATATCATGTCAGTTCGTGCTCCAGTTTGTTAGCATGATAACCCAAGAATTAAGATATCTTCTTGCATTCATTTTACATCTACTTTAGATCTATTTACAGAGAATATGGACTTTTGAGATAAAACCAAGCTACAAATGGCACCATTCTGAAGAATACTCATGTTTTAACCACTCATTGCTGTTTGTCTAATGAACAACTAGTAAATAATTTGCCTTGCTTATGATGTAATGGGTGCATTCACACAATCACTACATTAAAACTGGGACTAAACTGAGACTAAACCTTTGTAAACCAGAAAATAATTCAAACTGGGCCAAAACCAGGACCAAAAAAGGGCAAATGTAAAAGCACCGTAAGACAGTGTGTTATAGAAATAGAAATAATCATTTACAGTGTGATGTGATGTTCATGACTCTTTTGAATGGTTCTTTAACGTGAACAGTTGGAACCGGACCTGATTTTTTAAAAAGAGTTAAGCATTTTTCTTTCAATTTTTTATGCATTTAATACTGATTAACACTGAACCAACACAAGAATCAGCTCAAAGTAGGCAAGCACAGTAGGCAAAACGAGTGAGAGCTTTGGCATCATGATAACAGTTGTTTTGTTTAGTTGTTTTTTTTTTTTTTAATTATTATTATTGTAGTGCATCGTTTTATTTGGATTATGCATAGTTTCAACTACCACTCTCAGTTTGAACCATTTTAAACAAATCTTATCCTCTCTGTGATTAGTTTGTCTAAATGAGTTCACACATTGTTTTTTGTCATATAAATAAATCGTAAAACAGCCAGTCTTTTGAAAGGCTCTTTGAAATTAACGAATCCAAAAGACTTGGATCCCAGGGAGCCTTATAAGCCATCACCAGTTTACAGTAATGCAGTCTTTCACTTGTTCTATTGTTGAGTTATCTCTAACAGGAGTGACACATGCTCACAGTGTATGGCTTATCTTGTCGAGCTAGTTTTTGTCTGTGTTTCCTGTAAAGAGCTAGTTTATTTATAACTAGAGGAACTGGATTGTGGATTAATATTAGACAGAGGTTTAATTTTTCTCTTTGATTGACACGTAAGATTGTTTACCTTATATACAGTTGGCTGAGAATGGGGAACTATGTGCAAACAACCGCATGCCACTATCCCAGTTGTTATTTCTGTGTCATGGTGCAATATTTACAAGGCAAAAAAAGCTAACTGAGCAGGGCTAACTGCTTAAATTAAAACATGTTCCTGTGACTCATGGTTGAAAATGAGGTACAGGCCCTTTAACCCCTGGTGTTGTGCACAGGTATGACTCTGACCTTGCTGCAGCTGCTTCTGAAGTTTGGGGCAGCAGCCTACATCCCTGCCTCTACCAAGATCTACCAGGACACGCTGGACTGGTTCCCGGGTTTTGTGTTCACACTGTCGAGTGCCTGCTCTGTGCTGGCAATGATACCCATCAGGTGAGATACAACAAATGATACTATAATGACGTCAATGAAATAGCAATGGGTTTGGGTTCGGTTTAAAATATAATGTAATAGAACTTCAAATGACAGTTACGATTAAATTATCCATTGACACATAAATAAAGACCTTAAATTTACCTCCAAACATTCCCGAACTCACACTAAGACCTAAACTCATGTTACGTTCACAAATTTGTATAAAGACACATTTTTTAATCTGTTAAAATTATTTTAGTTTATTTCTTTATTTCTGGAATTTCCCCACTGTGGGACTAATAAAGGCTTATCTTATCTTATCTTATCGTATTTCATTTAACCAGTCTAACTTTAGCTTTATTGACTAGAGACCCCCATTTGTAACATCAGCTGTTAAAGTGTTCAAAGATCAATTCATCCAGGTAAAATAATTAGCATAACTTACTTCTGTTTTTTATTATCCATTTCTTTTTTCAGTATCGTGGGATGCAGAACCCAAAAGTTACAGTATGAAACTATCCAGGGAGACTGAGGCTGTCGAACACGGCACAAAATGGCAACCCACCAAAAGGAACAAAGACACAGAAGTGGCTGGAGGACTCACTGTTTCACTCACAGTGAAAGTTACACAGACCCTTAATGCTCTGTGAAGGTACTTATGTTGCCTACACAGAAATGTGCCGTAATATGGTACCAACCGGCTGACTTTGAGTACTACTCATCTCTGGCTACATCGGTACAGCTACATCCCATTTACTTGAGTAACTTTTTAATAAAACTGTACTTCTCAGACACCATACTTTTACCTCTACTTGGGGAAACACAGTAACAGTACTCCTACTTCTCACAGTAAGTTTACAAGTGGCAAAAGCCTTGCATTAGTTTTTCTGGGATCACTCGTGTCACTTTATGTATGATTTATTTTTTCCTAATTTTTGGCATAATTTTTGTACATTACATATTGTTTTATTACATTCAGACAGATACTTTTCTAATTACTATTACATGAGCTGTTTTCCAAAATACTTTTTTACTCGTATTTGGGTAATTTCGTAGACCACTACTTAGTAATATTATTTGAAGTTACTATAGTACAATCTTTGGATATTTTCCCATCTGCAGACGTAGCAACAAACTCTTCTGTCACCAATAGGTAACTTAAACAGCACTTCAAACATGTTCCTGTCTTCAGTTTCCAACAGTAGTAACAGAATACCAGCCAAAGTTAAATCTGCCAACTGGACAAAAAGTTGTAGGAGTATAAGGGTGCAGCTGACAGATTTAACTTTACGATGGATAAGACCTGGATGACTGAGGGATTACACAGACAGTAGTACCAGAGCATAACACAATGTCTAGACTCTAGAGGATTTATTCTCTCATTCATCTAGGATTGCTTCATTGTATAGAAAATGTTTCAAAGGTAGTCATCTGGACAATGTTTTGAAATGAAGACATTTCGATTTCCACTTGGAAGTCCAGATGACTATTTTTGAAGCCACAACATCACACAAATGTTTTGATTTGTGTGATTTTAATGTCTTTCTTATTCTGTAAAGCACTTTGAATTACTATGTGTACAAATTGTGCTATACAAATAAACGTGCCTTGCCTTTTCCACCACAATGTCCAATGAACTGTGAGGTAGATAATCATTAACACATTTCTCAGCCAAATTTATTTACAAAGGAAATCTGAAATGGTGTGTAAATCTTAATTTTACAAGAAATTTGAAAAAGCACATTTTAAACAATGTAATAATAAAGTGTGTCAACATCAGTTTAGTTCATTTGTACTGTTATGTATTCACTGTAAAAACTTGCACATAATATTTTTTCTGTAAGGACTGAATATAACATAACATATTGGACATGGTGACATTTTATTGTATTTTACTGCTAATGTTAGTGATGAGCTAAGTTAGTCTTATAATGTAATGGTAATGAAATGTGTATTTTTAATGTGTGTTCACCTGCCATGGGACTGCAGCTGGAAAGTAGCAGTAGCTAAATCTGGTACAAATCACTTTTTCTTTTGTATGATTAATGAATTTATACATGGTCCGCTGACAAATAAAGAACAGATTAAAATAGAATAGAAGAAAAAAAGAAAAAAGTTCTGCAGGTCAGGAGTACAGAGAACTAGAGTTTTCCTTTGTTACTATATATATTACATTAAGCTGGACTTTGTTTTTGTATGAAAGGCATTGTTCAATTTGCACAGTTTCTTAATGGTGCACTTTTATAATTTTGAGCACAAATAAATTATTTTTAACATGTTCTCTCTCTCTCTTATGTTATGCATTTCTCCGCAAATAAAAACAGATGAACAGATGAGTATGAAATGCATTCATTGATTTATTATTGGTCCGATATATTTCAAAATCATTTGAGGTAATTGCATCAAAACAATATACAAGCTTATTTATAATTACAACACGATGTTATGCACATCCAAATGTACAGGACTGAAACGTAAACAGTGCACACTGAGAGGAGGCGGAAAGGACACAAGCTTGACTGAGCTCGTATAGGTCATGTGACTTTGAACTCTGTTTGATTGGCTGGGTTTAACCTGTATTAAAAATCTATTAAGAGGAAGACAGAAGGAAAACGGGGACATTTGGCTTAAAAAAGTGTCAACATTAAAAAACTTCCCAGCTCAATACCACTTGAATCTGTTTATCTGTCAGACTCAGACCTGGTTATTAGAGAAGATGTCAGCTACATTTAGTGCAACAGGAGATCAGCAGGCACACAGTATCACATGGGCTTTACAATGGCTATGGGTAAGATTACATAATACAAACTGTTCAAAAACTATAGTGGGGTTCCTCTCAGCATCTGCGGAGGAAAAGTCAGACTATATTGCGTTTATTTCAATTTGGTTATTCCATATTTACAATACATCATAGTGCAAATCCTTCTTCGCCTTGTGTAAGTATGCCAGATGCTGAGACAAAACCCAACCTTCATTTCTATACAAAAATAAACTGGCTTGTATGGTTATATTATTGAACAAAGAACGTCGTATTGACACTCCACTGGGTCAGTATAGTTCAGTGGAAAGACCTTAGATTTACTTATTATTATTATTTATTTGTTTATTCACAGTACAATGTATTACAAAAGTAAATAAGAGCCAAGTCATGTAATGTATTTAAGAAATTTTAACAGTTTTAAGTATTTTACAAAAATAATTTTGTTTTCAAATTGATATTGTTTTTATTACACTGACAACTTAAAATGGTCAATCTGTTATACTTAGGAAAAAGTGACTCTGAAAATTAAACAGTAACTAGGCAATTCACTCAAATATATTTACTTTAGTTTTGATATATGCACATATTATTTTAAACATTTGCAATTTGGGTTTTGAATAGTTGATGGGTAGTAGTAAATGGTTAATTATGGAAATTAAATGTTCAAAGAAAATATTTAGGTTCAACATAAGTAGCTACATCTTTATAAGGGATTAGAGATTAATTTAATACAGTTATTATAACTATTGACTTTCATTTAAATTAGCTCATTTGTGCTCACAGGGATATAGATCGTTTGCCCGGCTTTTGTTGTTTGCCCATAATAAGGCGAAGACAAACATTTTGACACAAAATCACACTGTAATGCTAAGAGATACATTCTTATGACAACACATTAAAGGTACACTATGTAACCTTTCTGCTGGAGAGTATACCACCTATTTGTCTCAGTGTTACCGCTTTACTTTGGATGTTCCAAGGAATAGCCTTTAATCTATACTCCATACAACTCAAAAGTAGATGACATGACAAGGTGACCTCGCTGGCAGTAAGTAACACATGTTTTCCAAGTATTTTTGAGCCATAATGAAATACATGCAACGTAGTTTAAAGAGCCCATATTACACTATTTTCTAATCTATGTTATAATGTTTCCTCACCAAAAACATACCTGAAGTTTTGTTTTGTTTCATTCCCACATGTTTAACACACATACCCTGTATATTCAGGCTTCTCTCAGTCCTTCTCTCAAACAGAAAACACTCTGTTCCACTATGTGGTGTCATGTGGCAATACAGGAAGTGTTCCACTGTGTTTTTAAACTCCACACACCTTTGCAAGAATCATTTGGATGATTTCATTCCTGGAATTGCCGATCTCTACTGAACAAAAGGTGAAATGTAGCTGTTAACTTGAAAATTACCATTTCATGACATCATAAGGTGAAACAGAGCAGTTTGAACTTTTGAGATGTCTAATGACGTTGAATTCTAATGTCTATGATATGATATTAATGATGTTAAAGTCTAATGATGTTGAATTACTCAAACGTGTGAATGAAACAAAACACAACTCCAGGTATATTTTTGAGGTTTACAACAACATGCTAACATGCTAAAAACTTTCAGTCAGAGTCAGTTTTGCATAATATAGGACCTTTAATGCCATACTGTGGACCCCCTTTCTGCTACCTGCTACCAGAAAAGTTTCATAGTGTACCTTTAAAAAACATTATTTAACAATTATACTGCAATTTTAAGCAGAGCTTTTCGAACCTTTTCCAGTTCAATGCAAGTTTTCAATCTATAACATAGGCAATTATGCCTATGTTATAGGCAAACAATAGCTGCAAAATGTTTGAATCACTAGAAAATTAGATGTATTAAAACACGCTCATTTTATAGGAGAAAGACACTGACTGAATATAGAATAGAAAATCAAATCACAGACTGGCCTATAGATGCTACAACACAGACTTTAGTCTTTAGCAAAGAAGCAATGCTGGTAAACAAATAATTAGCACCACTTGTGCACAAATGCCACACTTGAACCTAGATAAACATGTAGTAAATGTCTAAAAGCTTGTAAGAATTACTGAAGGCAATTATTAAAATATGGAAAGTGTGTTGTATCAATTCATACATGTGCTTATGGTCCTTCCCTTGTTTTCCCTGTTGTCACATTTTTTAGTATGAAACATAAAAATTACAAAAAAAAGAGGAAGATATTTCAAAGAATCAGGAAATATTGTCATAAATAAGTATTGATATAGTTATTCTGGTTCAAAAACAAGCAGAACACAGAAATGACCTCACACTGTACTCAGAGATGTTGAAACGAAGATTACACATTATCAAAGGGGTCTTCTGTTTTAAGGCAACATAGTGTAAGCAAGGGGGAATTTGCCGATGATACTTCCTGAATGAATTGTCAGTTGAGTTTGTAATGAGAAAGACTGGGTCATACTGAAGAAGCATTGTTCATGTGTTAGAATTTAGGGATGTAAAACTTCCTTGGTACACTCACTTCTCCATTTTAATAGAGAAGAAATGTATAAAATTGATTGTTTGTGTGTGCTTTGAAATCTTAATGAATCTAGAACACATTAGATTTTTAATATTTTGAAATTTACTATAAGTAGTAAGTAGTCTGGCCAGCCAGACCTCTATTAATTTGGATTCACTTTTTAACATGTTTTGGGTGATGTGAAATCTTCCACGTAAACTTTTCACAACTGATTATGTTTTTCAACTTGTCTACATGTTATATGAATGTACTACTGGAATTGGCCTTAGTTTTCAAACTAGTTTTATATGTCTGTCCAATTGCAGTCAGGTTAGGCAACAGCACATTCTTTCAGCCCTTTTTGAAATCTTAGGGCTATTTGGACTAGACAGGGAGGACAGGAGTGTTAGGGACTGAATAGAAAAAAGTCTGTATAAATCTGTAAGATGTACAAGATTGAAAAAGCATAACAGACCCTTTTAAGTGGCATTGCCCAAATAAGCTGGATCAGAATATGAAAATTAAAAAAGACTAAAAACAAAATAGAAATCAGGCCACCTCACATATGAAATCAAGAACCATGGTAAACTTCTAAAATAATTAAAGGGCCCATATTGCGCTATTTTCTGATCTATGTTATAATGTTGTTTCCTCATCAAAAACATACCTGGAGCTGTGCTTTCTTTCATTCCCTCATGTTTAACTCACATATCCTACATATTTAGGCTGAGTTCTTCTCTCAAACAGAAAACACTCTGTTCCACCTTGTGATGTCATGTGATAATACATGACATGCTCCACTTTGTTTTTGAACTCCACACACCTTCACTACACATTTGGTTAATTTCAACAGTGGAATTGCCAGTCTCTACTGAACAAAAGGTAAAAAGTCGCTGCTAACTTGAAAACTACTTAATGACATCACAAGGTGGAAAGGCATTTTGAGCTTTGGGGACATAGACAGATTAATAGTAAAGGGTGTACTCAAATATGCGTGAATGAAACAGTCCATAACTCTAGGTATGTTTTTAATGATGCAACAGCACTCTAAACTCACAAGAGTTAATTTTGCGTACTATAGGTCCTTTAAGTGAGAATTTGGTAATTCAAGCTCTAATTCATGTAATTAAGAGAGGAGATCTGAAAAAAAAAAAGTTTATTAATGTGTAATGCTTCTTTTTTAATAATGAGAATATAGAAAGAGCAGATCCACCATGGTGTCCGCGTCTCTGAAAGCCCTGTAAATGACAAGTGGTGTTGGCAACCGTAAAATCACACATTTAGAACAATTGTAAGAAAACCTGTCTGTACATAGTCGGTGTGTTCATTGTCCCTGCTGTTTGTGAACTTGTCTGTTACCTGCTTCACTGTCTGGTGGTGTCCCTTTATTAGACACAAAGACAGCAGTTCAATATGCCACTCGATGGGTCCTTTTCCTTGGCATGAGACAGAGTAATGCACAGGGAGGAGAGAGAGAGGGGGTGGTATGTAAAAGTTCAGTTTGTCTCACTGGTTTTGTCCTCAGTCTGTTTGTCCTGGAGAACTGCAATGAGAGATTCCCACGCAGACTGGCACTGCGCACACACAGGACAAGGGCAGGGAAAAAGTTAACCATTGTGAAGAATTTGAGCAATAATTCTTTTTGCTTTAATAATTAGCACCAATTTTTTTTTATAAAAACCACGACGCATCCAAATTCAATTTAAATATGTTGTGTTTTTATGTTTTCATTTACCATATTTTCTGGACTACACGTCGCTCCAGAGTATAAGTCACACCCCAAGCCAAACTGTGTAAAAAAGTGAGACTTATAGTCCGGAAAAAATGGCATTTATTTCTTTGATTTACATTTTTGACACTTGTTTAGTACCAGTAGTATCTCGACTCTCGACTGTTTCTATTCCACAGAGGTGCTGACTGAATTGTTAAGTAATTTTGCAGTAAACCAGAAATATTTATCACAATCTGTAAAATCCAAAATTATCTAGAATTTATTGTCTATTGTCTACATTTAGTTTTTTTTGTTTTGTTTTTTAAGAGAGTTTGTCCATACATTATGACAAAGAAGTATCTTGATTATTTTTGTAGATTCATAGAGCCACAATGTGTGTATCTACACACAGCTTGCTTTTTTCTCATTACATAAAACGTGCTTTGTTTAACCAACTGACTTGCGGTACCCTTGTAACCCCCTCCAAAGTCAAACAGCCAATACAAGTTGTGTATTGTAAGTCTTTGTTATCAAATGAATGTACGCCATGTACGAGTTGTTCTATTAACTCACTGTATGTGCCATAGGTTTATATCACAGGGTCAACAACAACAACAACGACAACAAAAACAACAACAACAAAGACAACACAAACAAAGGGTTAAAATCAGAACAATACATTAGAACCACTTTTACTACAACTAAATAGACTATTCTGATGGGTGAAGAATTGTAATACTGAGTTAATTGTAACAAGCAGTTTACCTTCTCGTAGTAGCTGATGTTTTTGTCGGCCATGCCTGTAAGGAGCTGTTTAAAGTCCTGTCTCTTGTTTCTCTGCCAGCGTTCCCAGTCGGCCTTCAGGTCCGCATTAAAGCACTCCACTTTGTCCTGGCATTTCTCCACCTCGGCTGGAACCTATAGCAGAAAATAACAGGAAGAACTACCACTACTGGACTCTCCAACTCTACAGCCTATGCGTGGCATAGGAGCTAAGAGGTCCTGGGGTTTGGGGAAAAGAGAGTGCAGACTGAATTTTTGGAGACACACAAGTGGTAGAAGACCCATCAAAAAGTTACATAGTGTATCTTTAAGAATGACTATATGATGGTCTGTTTATGGAAGACAATAGTGGAACCCACTAGTAATTACATTATACTTACGGGCGTTCTATCTTCTTGTCTCCGTAAAATAGCTGCCTCAAGTCGACCTTCGTACTCTGCTTGGCACTGGTCTCTTTTCCGTAGAACATTCTGTAAATAACAGATAATCAGATCAAATGTATTACGTAGTTAGAATTCTTGGGAGATGTTTAACAATGATTCAGACCTTAAACTTCCTCTTCCTGAGGTTAAAACCATGTCACAAGGAGGTTTTCTGCCAAGTCATGATCTTGTCAAATATGTCTTGTTCTATATTAGCCTGTCAATTTTTCTCTATGATTATGATATACTAACTAGAACATACCAGCAACAGTGCTTCCTGCAGGTTTTTTTTTGCAATTGTCGTGAAATAAAAACATTTTATGGTAATAATTTTATCTCATACTATTTAGGGTTGTCAAAAGTAATGAAAATCAGATATTAATCAACACTAGTTTTAGTAAACTAGTATACAGCCATGTACCACTATGGAACATACATGGACAACTGAGGGATTACGCAGATAAAAGGTCACATGATAATATAAAAGTAAAGTACTGTGATTTAATGTTGAACATTACTTTCCATTATTTAAATAAAGAATGTTTTTAATTTTCATCGTGGTATCGAAATCAGTATTAAGTATTGAGTCTATGCTTTAGTATCAAAATCAAATTCAAAAGTTTAGTATTGTGACAACACTAATACAATCTGTGATGGAGTAGTGTCTTTTTGGCCCTATTAAACCTTTAGGAAGGCCTTTTTGATAATTTTAACTATTACTTTTATATACTTTTGAAAATACAATGAACCACATAGTGTGATTTTGTTATGACAATCAGTACATCATTATTGTCTCAAAGAGAAAACAGAGCTTCAGTCCAACTCAAAATCTTGAAATGCTGGTCTGGAATGTTTCACAGTATGAAATTAGACTTGCATATCACCATGGAGACAAGCAGGTGACGTCACGAGCTCACTTTACAAGTCATATCTGAAGCACATCCACAATAAAAATGTAAGTATTTTTCACAGTTAAACTGTGTGATAGTTTAATGCTATACTGTGAAACAGAGACAATCAGAAAAGTAAAACTGATGACTGAAACCCTAACCAACTGTAACTGAAATTTGCCTTGGCTATGACCACACAAAATGTATAACTAACCAATATCTCACCTTCATGGATTCTATGTAGAGTACGTATTCTCTGAGAACAGGGAGGAAGTCCTGGCTCATGTTTTCACTCAGGTCCTCCATGGCTCTGCAGCATGTAGACACACTGCCTGCTACTCCCTCCAGAGGGCGCTGCAGCTCCTCCTCCACTGCTGCCCAGCTGCTGTATACTGAACCGTACTCCCGGAGCTCTGTTAGGTACTCTGAGGAAGACAAATTTCAGATTTCTGAAAATGTTGGGAAGGAAAATCTATTGTTTTGAGTAGACAAATATAAAATTTCAACAAAGCAATAGAATATATGGTGAATTTATCAGGTCTTTACCACACTGCTCATACAAGCATTGTCCACTGTGCAGGACTACATTGATTAAGTATATCTACCTGTTAATTAAAGCTGGAAGATTAAATTGCAATCGAAACAAAATCACAATTTGAATGTACACAAATTACAAATGCTGTAATTTTTGAAGTACCTTAATTTTATCCACGAATACCAAAATATCATGTCTTATTCATCATAAAAATATACTAATCCTATAGCTTAGATCTGTACAAATATGGTCTAAAATGTGATTTTTGTATTACTTTTGTCAGTTTATATTTCAGTATTTTTGTTAATTATTCTGAACATATTTCAAATGTAAACTTTGAACAGAATCCTTTTATTACAAAATAAATCATAAATCTAATTGCATTGCTTTTTAAAACATAAAAAAAAAAAAAAAATAAATAAAGATCACACTTTCCCAAATCGTTCAGCAGTACTGTTCATATATAACACATTTTGAGTCATATATTGTGCAGCTCCCACTGATAGGAAAAAAGCCCAGTAATATAAAACAAATAGAAATAGATATTCATGACAGTAGCTTGGAATAATTGCCAAAGCAGCCATCGGTTTTTATTTGGGTTTACCAAATAAAATCTATTTGCATGTTATTTCAAAGAACATGCACAACTGCCATCCTCTCTTCCCACTTTGGACCAAACCAATGTAAACTACTGGACAGATGGTGATAGCCAGCGTTTCACAGAGACGAATGAGTACTTATTTACACTGTAATTTATCACACCATGAAGTAGGTCAGAAGGGAAATGGTGGCAGTGCACCATCACTGTCCTTTCTATGTCTAAAGTAAACACTAAAGCAAAGCCAAAACCAAATACAACTGGTACTCACCGATTTGAACAAAATAAATAATTACTTTTCATACTACAGAATAAGAGTTCTGTATATAAGCCCATGTTAGTGTATGTTTCAAATGTATTCTCATTTTACAGGCAGATTTATCAATATCACTGACTTGTGAAGTTACTGGAGCATATGCTAAATATTTTTCAAATCGAATAAGAAAATATAGAAGACACACTATTGGTCCAATGATTTGCGTATGTGGTTTCTATTTTATATACCTTTCCTGTATGAACAGACATGCATAACATCGTAAGTATAGGAAAGTTTTTTACAGCACTATATGGAACTCAATTTACTTGACATTGAGGAACTACTCACTCATAAATACTATGTACAGACAGAAACATCAAGTGTCTTTCCCAAGGATACAATGTCAGTATCCATCGCCAGTAGCAAGGATGTAGTGCGGAATTCTGGGCATTCCGGGTACAAACTGTCTTGATGGGCCTCTAAAAGATATTTTCTATATGGGCCCCTTCATTCACGGGGTCCAGGGTAAACAAGTACTCATTACCCTCCCAGTCTGAATATGAACCACCAACTCTAATGTAAATAGTAACAGCTCATGGTACCTGACTGCTCCTTTAGTATCCTCTGTGCAATGCGGTCCATAGTTCCCAATTTCCCACTGAAGGTGTCCAGGTACTCCCCCATGGCCGTGTACTCTGCCGGGCGTGCCCTCAGCTTGTACCCCCCGGCCACGTACTTCACCGACTCACCCACTTTGGTCAGTAGAGCCAGACCCTGACGCTTGTTCAAGTCCTGCAGGGGGAGACATCATTCTTGTTATAGGATTTGATTGTTTACGTCATTCCTATATGCAACTAAAATGCTGACATGTTTTTAAAGTGTGAATACATTATATCCATTATATGTTAGGCTGAAGGCTGGTCATCTCATTTTGTACAGAACGATGTACTGAAAATAAAGACCTACATTTAACTTGTCTCACAAAATGTTAGGCTATTTTTTAGACCATTAAGTTTGATATGAGACAAATTACATCATTCCAAATGACAGAGTCCCTGTTCACTGTAAGAAAGCATAATTTTCAAGTTTTTTAAAGCAATAAAAACACATCTATTGCCATACTACCAAGTATGTAGTGGATCCCCCACCATAAAATGTTGCATACTGTATCTTAAAATTTGCATAATAGATAATATTAGGTAGAACTTAAAATGTCTTATTACAATTTTTTATAGACTGCAAATATAAATGTTACAGTAGCTCATCATCTCTTTAAAAGATATTTTACATTTTTTTATTTACAAAACCCTAACCTTTGCCGTGAGGAAAGCATTAAAATGTGGGTTGAATGAGAGGACAGGATGGTCAGCCACTCTTTTGAGGAACTTGTCCAGAGCTTTCATCCTGGTCTCCACAAATTCTTCCGAGAAGCGGTCCACCACACCCTTCATGACAAACTTCTCTGGCAGTGGCTGGATGGGCAGACAAAAAAACAGGCGAGCAGACAGTTTAAATGAAGCATGTAGAGACAAAAGTGGATGGATACGTGGTTGTGTGACCTACGGGGACCAAGTGCGTGGGTTGGCTGTCGTCCAGCTTGATTCGGAGCCAGTCGAAATCCTGGTAGCGCCGCCTCACACTGTACTCTGGCAGGTCAAACTCTATCCTTGTCGTCTGTAGAAATCACAAACAATGAATGAAATTTCAAATGCTCCTAAAGCTTTCATAATGCAGTGTATGTAGTACAGTGGTGAGTCATTTACGTTCAAGTGCAATAATGTAATGATTCAAACATGACCAGGAAATGGGCAATAAAAATGAATACAGTAGTCAGAGTTTGGTAGGTAGGTTGGTAGAGATGCACCAATATGGAAATTTTAGACCAATACCACTACAATGGCAGTATATATATATATATATATATATATATATATATATATATATATATATATATATATATATATATATATACACACATACACATATATATATATATATATATATATATATATATATATCATATATATATATATATATATATATTATACACACACATATATATATATATATATACACACACATATATATATATATATATATGTATGTATATGTACATACACATATACATACATATACATACATACATATACATATACATATATATCTCCTCCTCACCCTCCGCGGGTGGTCTTTATCCCCTCTTTTTCCACGCTCGGGACCTCTAACAGAGGCCTGGGAGCTTGAGGACTGAGATGTCTGATGTTTTTCCTGGAATCTACTGTAGCCACTCCACCAGTTTGGGGGTCACTGCCCCGAGTGCTCCGATGACCACGGGCACCACTGAGGCCTTCACCTTCTAGGCCTTCTCCAGCTCTTCTTTGAGCCCCTGGTATTTCTCTAGTTTCTCATGCTCCTTTTTCCTGATTTTCCCATCGCTTGGTACTGCGATGTCCACCACAACGGCTTTGCTCTGTTGTTTATCCACCACCACTATGTCCGGTTGGTTCACCATCACCATTCTGTCAGTCTGTATCTGGAAGTCCCACAGGATCTTGGCTCGATCATTCTCCACTACCCTTGGAGGTGTTTCCCACCTTGACCTTGGGGTTTCCAGTCCGTACTCTGCACAGATGTTTCTGTACACTATGCCCGCCACTTGGTTATGCCGCTCCATGTTTGCTTTCCCTGCCAGCATCTTAAACCCTGCAGTTATGTGCTGGATTGTCTCAGGGGCCTCTTTGCACAGCCTGCACCTTGGGTCTTGTCTGGTGTGGTAGATCTGGGCCTCTATCGCTCTTGTGCTCAAGGCCTGCTCCTGTGCAGCCAGGATGAGTGCCTCTGTGCTGTCCTTCAGTCCAGCTTTTTCAAGCCATTGGTAAGATTTCTTGATATCAGCCACTTCAGTTATGTTCCGGTGGGACATCCCATGCAGGGGCTTGTTCTTCCATGATGGTTCCTCCAGCTCCTATGCGCTCCATTGTCTGAGGAATTCGCTGAGCACGTCATCTGTTGGGACCTTGTCCTGGATGTACTTGCGGATCTTGAATGTTTCATCCTGGACTGTGGCTCTCACACTCACTAGTCCTCGGCCTTCTTCCTTACGGCTCGCGTACAGTCTCAGGGTGCTGGATTTGGGATGAAACCCGCCATGCATGGTCAGGAGCTTTCGTGTCTTGACATCTGTGGTCTGTATCTCCTCCTTTGGCCAGCTTATGATTCCTGCTGGGTATCTTATTACTGGCAGGGCGTAGCTGTTTATTGCCTGGGTCTTGTTCTTGCCATTGAGCTGACTCCTTAGGACTTGCCTTACTTGTCTGAGGTATTTGGCCATGGCTGCTTTCCTTGTTTCCTCTTCAAGGTTGCCATTTGCTTGTGGGATACCAAGGTAGTTGTAACTGTCCTCAATGTCTGCTATTGTCCCTTCTGGGAGTGAGACCCCTTCTGTGTGGACTACCTTCCCTCTCTTTGTCACCATCTGGCTACACTTCTCAAGCCTGAATGACATTCCAATGTCTGTGCTGTAAATCCTGGTGGTGTAGATCAGTGAGTCGATGTCTCGCTCATTCTTAGCGTACAGCTTGATGTCATCCATGTAGAGGAGGTGATTGATGGTGGCCCCATTCCTGAGTCGGTATCCATAGCCAGTGTTGTTGATGATTTGGCTGAGGGGTTTCAGACCTATGCAGAACAGCAGTGGGGACAGTGCGTCTCCTTGGTATATGCCACATTTGATGGTCACTTGTGCAAGTGGCTTGCTATTGGCCTCAAGGGTGGTTTTCCACAACCTCATTGAGTTTGCAATGAAGGCTCTTAGAGTCCTGTTGATGTTGTACAGCTTCAGGCATTCAGTGATCCATGTGTGTGGCATTGATTCGTAGGCTTTCTTGTAATCAATCCAGGCAGTGCACAGGTTGGTCTAACGGGTTCTGCAGTCTCGGGAGACTGTTCGGTCTACCAGGAGCTGGTGTTTGGCTCCCCTGGTATCTTTGCCGATGCCCTTCTGTGCTGTGCTCATGCATGATCCATGTGCCCACTTATCTTAGCTGCGATGATGCCCGACATGAGCTTCCATGTTGTGGAGAGACAGGTTATTGGCTGATAGCTGGATGGAACTGTACCCTTTGAGAGATCGTTCTGGATCAGGATCGTATGCCTTTCAGTTAGCCATTCAGGGTAAGTCCCATCCATTAGCAGCTGGTTCATTTGTGCTGCCAGGCGCTCATGGAGAGCAGTGAGCTTTTTTAGCCAGTAAGCGTGGATCATGTCAGGGCCTGGTGCGGTCCAGTTCTTCATACCTGAGACTCTTTCCTGGATGTCTGCCACTGTGATGGTGACTGGATTCTGTGTGTCTGTGGTCTTCTCTGAGAGCCACCAGCCACTGTGCATCGCTGTTATGTGATGCCTCCTTTTCCCATATACCTTTCCAATACTGTTCGGTTTCCAGCCTTGGTGGGTCTGCTCTGGTGTTATTACCCTGCCACTGAGCATACACTTTCGCCGGTTGCGAACAGACGGTTTATTCGTCTGGATTCATTATCTCATGTGTACCTCTTTAGGCGGCTGGCCAAGGCTTGGAACCTTTGTTTGGCAGTTTCCAGTGCTTCAGGTATGAGCATCTGGCAGTACCTCCTGGGTACTTGTTTTTTCATTGCACCTCTCTGGGCCTCTGACAGTTGGCTCACTTCTCTTCGCACTGTCTTGATTTTAGCCTCTAACCGTCGTTTCCATGGTGGGTATTGTTTCTCATGGCTCCCATGGTTCAGCAGCTTTAGCAACAAATTAACGCTTCCTCCTGTGCAAAGAATGTACAAAAATCTAGAGATGGGCCCATATGTTTTTGCCGAATTGTTCAGAATCGAGAACGATGACCAATGAGCTCTGCTGATATTTCTAGGCCAATACAAGGGCAGATTCTGATTCTTTTCTCCAAATTGTAACTTTTGAATATACTACAAAGTCATCCACTGTTCACGTTTAATGCACACAGTGCCGGCCTCAGCTGGAGATTTAAGGCTGAGAGCCAAAAAAGTACTAATATTGGCCTGATACATTGGTCTATTTCCACAAACAAAAAAGAAAAGTTTGACAGAAGATTTGCATAGGCCTGGCAGTAGACCTGTCAATTAGAAAGACCCAAACTGATCATTACCAATTTGAAAAAGATTATATTATATATCACAATTCAACTAAAATTCAAACACCTTTTTAAAATAACCCTTTTTGTCACTCTGCAGCAAGACTAAAGAATATTATTAACCTTCACACTTCACACACCTTCACACCTTCATCTGAATCATATCTGAATCATACTGATGTTTTAACAATAAAAAGCATTCATTCTGCTTTGCTCACCGGAACATAACAACAAAGACAGCATGTATGTATAGAGGAGTGCATTAGGCTCCAGACATGAGTCATTCCTGGGTCATAAGGAATTATATGTGTATTAACCTTGAAATGCAGCTGATAGAGCAGGTTTTCTTCACTGGACCCCGCACACATTCGATTAACCCTAGAGTTTAGTGAGGGCCTGTAATATTTGTCTAAGTCCTCAGAGTCTTTCAGCACACAGCAACTGTCACCATGACGCCGCACGGCTGCTCCTGTCTGCAGCCGCTGCCCCACTCTCACAAGGCAAAGTCCACACAATATTAGGTTTCAATCTACTGCAGTTGTAACGTCAGTGGAGACTTCATTACACAGGGCATTCTTTTAGTTTTCTAACTTGAAATGTTCACTATGTAACTTTTGGGAAGGGGGGGTCACCTTTTACTTGTTACTTGGCTCTGATGTCATCCCCTGCTTGAAAAATACATTTAATCCCAGACAGACTTATTTTTAATTAGATTTATCTAATTAAAAATGTGATGATATATTTAAGAGGATATTGAGCAACATTGTAGGCAAATATCATCCCTGTGGAGACAAGCCGATTTCTATGAGAAAAGTGCCATTATCTCTTAGACTTAGACAATACTTTTCTCGACGTCCAGTCAGGTTGCTTTCATGGATTATTCATTCAATTTCAAGTGGTCAGGTACTCTGTAGCCACAGCTGCCCTGGTGTATACAGACAAAAGCATGGCTGTCAATCTGTGCCTAAGACCCCACCAATCACCTCCACTCACTCATCACTCATCTGGGTGGTGTCTAGGTCAAGAACAGGTTGTACTGCCTGTGTTTGCTAGGATTTAAAAGCTGAGCTTTGGGGTCGGTAAACGCTCTAACCACTGTACCACTACTGCATCACTCACAAGCTGTGTGTGCCCGTGTGTTGCTCAACCACGTGTTTTTCATCGTCAGTAAACTAGGAATAAGGTTGTGTGTAATGTTAAACGCACTATCCAAACAAAAGGTTATTTGGAGTCTGGTTAGTTATGTGTACTTTGATAAGACAGAACACTGCTGCATGGTGGTGTGAGTAGGCAGTTGCTAACCTTGGTGGAGACTCTGTAGGTGATGTAGGTTTCCATGGTGGACACGTGCTTCTTTGGGTCGTCCACCGTCACAAAAAGGTCCTTGGTTTCTGAGGAGGCATCCCCGTCCAGCTCATCATCCAACTGGAGCCGATTGAACAATGAAGACACGGAGGCAGGGCTTGATGTCTCCACTGGCGTACCATTGGTCAACCCGGCATCCTGTGGACAGAGAGTGACACTATGAAGACAAAAACAAGATAATTAATATATTGTTGCTGTGCTTTTTCAATATAGCTCTTGTTAAGCTACTGACACAATGTGACAACAATTTTATTCTCACGTGCCAAATTGAACAGGCAGAAACTGCCAAAGAATTTATGGCATGAGTTCAGTATGACCAGTATGACCAGGAAGGTAAAGAGTATGCATTTTTAAAAATCCAGCGAACAATTTATTTATTTCTAAAACAGCAATACTACATTCACCTGAAATACTACATTAAGCAGTATGTACACAATTCTGACCCTAATGACCTTTTGGCCAAATACATGCTATAAACAAAGACATGGAAAACTGGAACGAATGTGGAAATTGTGAAAGTAAATACAAAGTCTCAGTGACGATGGCTCAAGAGGAAATATTTCACAAAAGCTTTTTTGGTCCCAAATTACATGCAGCTGATAATGTGATTTCATATTTTATAAGCAGATCAGGTCTTGTTTAAGTCTCGGGAGTTGACCAATTTCTGTAATTTGCCACTTATTACTGCAACTTACTTGAAGAAACAGTGTGGACAGTTTGTTGAACATTAACTAGGGTTAAGAATGGAGTTGATGCCAAGTAGAAACACATTTATTTTGTAGAATAGTAGTGGATTATAATGTATTGAAGTTGAGGACTGAAGGGCAAGTTAATGGGAAAAAGGTTATTTCAACCACAACTTTTCCAGACTAAAACTGGCAAACTTGCAACTTCCTCATTCAAGCTCTGTCAGAAAAAAGAGCAGTGTATGTCCACACAGCTGTGTAGAATCCAAACAACAATGCAAGGGCAGCAAGAGAGCTTCCCTCACTGCAGCTCTAACCTTCAGTAGTGATCACAGTTTGCAAAATTGCATTACATAGCATCATCACATCACAAATGGCTAACCACAAAACCCCAGAGCTCAGGCAGGATCTGAGGTTATAAAGAGTGAATTTAAAACTATAACTTATCTAATTTAGTAAGCATGTCACCAGGCACACGCTGTGCAAATGCAACCGAGCATTTTTACTCATAAGCTACTTGACCATATGAAACCAGTAAACAGAATAATCTAGTTACTAAAATACGTTAGCTTTAATTGACATTAAATCAGTTATTTTGGCACAAATGCACTTCTGTCACTGCAATCAAAGGTGTAATCTCCAGCAGTTTAGGGTAGCTATTACATGACAACTCAATACTTAAATGTTATGACACAGTGACAGATGGAAACATGTGAATTCATGAGTTTCACTAGTTTAGTCCGTTTAGAACCGTTGCTATGCTTCGCTCAACGCTTAGCGTTAAAACGAGTTTGTTATTTGTTTCTTTTACTTTTTGTAGACTAGACTGTACCTTGTCCCCGCCAGCGTTCACGATGACTTCTGGCCCCGGGGAGAGCGGCTCGTCAGCGGCGGACAGAGGGTGGGTGATCTCCGTGATGGGCTTCTGCCCTGAGCTGGCCAGGCCCTTCGGAGCACCGACACTCATGGTGCGTCTGGCGGGAAGACGAGTGTCGGGAACAGGGGCGACGACTGTCCGTCTTTTCGCGGCTGAAGAGCAGATCGCGGACAGAAGAAGGCGTTTTCTTGGTTTTCAGGGTTTGATCTCTGGAGATGCTACAGCGCTGTTTCGAACTGTCAGCTGACAAACACAACGCCACTCCGGAAGTTAATCTCAGCAAACCGGAAGTAAACATATAGGTCACGTGACAGTGAACGAAGAAGACGAGATCGTCTATTGAGACAACGGGCAACACGCCTCCTTTGTATTACTTCTTAATGGTTTATCTAATTTATAAATAAATATATCACAGAGCCGTAAAGCTATTTAAAATACTTACATATTTATGGTTAGCTAGTTAAACTTTTTCATTATGAGTTATGACAGTGTTGAGTTGATCAACAGCGTGAGGCATTGTCTTTTTCATGTCCTCGTAGTCAAGCTAAAAGCCGGTGAACCAGCGCACAATGCGTCTGTGCAGTCTCCCATAATCTCTAGTTTTTATGCCGTTTTAAACCGTATATCATCGATTGCCTTGTGTACACTAACACATAAAGTGTCATATTTCATATGTGGATACAAGCAGTCCCTCAAACACCGCGTTTTGGTGTATTTATTGACAACTAACCATCATTGGCTGCTGGGCTGTTGCGAGGAACTGAACTACTTACTCTTCATAGACTTTGTTGTGACCTTTGTGAATTTTACTGATATGGCTGCTAATGCTCCAGGTAAAGTTATTATGTGTCTTATAATCTTTTCCTTTCAGTTTGTCTTTGTTCATGACCTGAAGTATTTCCACTCCTTTAGCATATTCACATTTAAAGACTGTCTGTTATTGAGTAGGCTACACACGATTAACCGACAAATTAAGTATGTGAATAACGTAGAAATTCATGTGTATTTTAATCATTCTACACTATATTTATGCGTCCTAAAACTAGAATGAGCTCTTCAATCTGACTTTATCCTTAGCCTTCCAGAGTAAGGCCCGGGTGGCCATCATAGCTGAGCTGGAGAAGGAGAGGAGACGTCTCATCCAGACCAACCAGTCCATGAACACCCCTGGGGCCAGGTAAGACTTACTGGAGCTCGCAAGAGATGTTAATATTAAAGAGATTTTTTTTTTTTTTGTCTCAAATGTTGTCTTCTTGTCCTGTAGCATTTCGCTTTCAAGGCCCATGAAAGAATGCAGAGACAATGCAGAGCAACAGCATTTTGCAGCACAACAAAAAGCTGCTTTACAGGTAAGCTATGACGCATTAATAAAAATATGTTGATAAAAAAATTAAATAAATGTGTATTAAGTAACTTTTCTTGGGGAGGGTATGACACCTGCTTGTCTCCATGGAGATGTTATTGGTTTGTCTGGAATGTTTCACAGTATGGTATCAAACTTATCTATATCTTGCATTTATTCAGTTTGTTGCACAAAAAAATCCTTGAAAATATGTCTTATTGAAGAGGGCTTGCCTCCCCACAGATCTGACCTGTAATGTGGCCTGGTGGCACCACCTGATTGTCTCCATGAACACGAATACATTCAATGGTGTATTGTTGAACATTTTGGGGAAAGCTATAACATTTCTATTTGAGAGCAGTGTTTGGTGAACCCCCTTAACAGAAAAGTTGTACCTACTTAGTTAGCTAGTTGTACTAGTGTACCTTTAAAAATAATCAAGGACTGGATGTATTTTTTTCTGTATATTTATTAGTATTATTTTATTTAAATTTGTTTTGCTCACATTTGTCCGTCTTTGACAGCGCATTAACTAACTGTCCTGTCTTGCAGCACGCACATACACACTCAACAGGCTTCTTCATCACTCAAGATTCGTCTTTTGGCAACCTTATCCTCCCCGTCATTCCGCGACTAGAGCCCCACTCATGACCTTTTACCTTTGTTGTGGGATATATGAACTATGCTTACAGATCTTACACAAATAATCAATGTCTCCTTTAATCTTGTCTTTTAAGGCATTTATTGTCATCTTATGAACATTCTCAGGGGAGTAATGTGTCATTTAATTTTGTTGGATATATTGGATCGTTGGTTTAGAAAAATATTTACCATCAAAGTTACAATACAACTGCCCCACCATGTAATGATTAGAAATGGAGTGTTCTCTTAAATGTTGTCACCAGTCACAATTACCTTAAACTGCGTATTTTGGCATTTTTACATGTACTTATTCATTTGTAATCATATTTGAATAATAAAAGTGTTCAACACGAGTATGTTTAGATGTACTTTTGTCTATAAAATTAAACGTGTAAATGAGTAGTATATAGGCCATTATTCAAAATGTCTAATGATATTACGTGTATGTAATCTGTATAACAACTCACCCACTAATTGCCTCACTCCACCTTCCAAACTGCCCCTTGATGTTTGACGTATACGGGCTGGGGTTTCATTGGGAATCTTTTTTTTTTATTTATATCAAGTCAAACACTGACATCCAGTGGACAAAATGTGGAAATGCTTAGTTATTTGTTGTAATAATTATGTTCGTTTATTTGTTTTTTTTTTTTTTTCAGCTTTAAATTTCTTATTTTTTATTTTTAAATCATTCATCTGTTTCTCTTGCTGTAGTAACTGGACAACAAAGGCAACTATTAACTAAAAGCTGCATGATATTTTGGCAATGAACTTTTGAGTAGCCTCTTGTTCTTTTCAAAGATAAATATTCTATTTGACTCATATACTATATTTATGATCTCATTATTTCTATCAAACAGCTTTAATCTAGAGAGATGAAACTGTCTTTAGTTTTAAATTCACAACAAAAATTACCTTAAGAGCCTAATGAATCATTTTAATTGGATCCCAACTTCTTTAGGCTATTATTAGGAAAACTGTAATGTGGAAAACAATTAGAGTTGCTTTTTTCATTTAACTGGATTAAGTATTATAAAATGTTTCTTTCTTTTCTTTCTTTTCAAGTTGGCTCTATAAACACTGAGTAGAGCTTTTTTCCATCTATAAACTGAGTGACTTGACTAAACTTGTAACTGGCTCCTCCCCTCTATTAGTCATGAGTCTAGTACGTGTTGGGACTGGTGCCTTGAACGCACAAGCATCTCGGCGCTGTGCAAGAAAGAAGGAGTTTACCCGGCCTTATCTGGAGAAAGAACTCCACTTTTTTTCGTTTGGCAAGCTCCACTTGTGTGTCGTGTTTGTATTTCTGATTGGACGCGCCTTGGACCGTTCGTAATTGGCGCAGTTCTTGTGCATTTTTCCATGTTGGATTAAGTTTGCGTGGAAAGAAATGTTATCTGAACCCGCTGCGAGAGGAGGTGGGAGCAAGATACGAGTCTGGTAATGCATACATCTTCCTTACAGGACTGGGATGTTTTGCTGAACTCCAAGCAAAACTAGCTGAAAGTCTGTCGCTGCGTGTGCGTAAAACGTAAAACAAAAAAGTTGCGGACTGAAAAGCGCAAGTTTGGAGTGAGTAACGATGGCTTTAAAGGCGAAAGTTTTGTACGACTTCACCTCGGAAAACCCTGGAGAGATTTCCATTTATGAAAACGAGCTGGTCACTTTGTTCAGCGAGGAGGAGCTTGAAGGCTGGCTGGAAGGCGAGAACAGTCGGGGTGAGAGTGGCCTCCTCCCTGCGTCCTATGTGGAGATCATCCGGGAAACAATCACCTCCACCACCGCTAATAACAACGGCTTCTCCTCGCCCAAATCCACCAGCCATTCCTCCTCCTTTGCGTCCCCGGTGTCCCAGAGAGGAGGGGGAGGAGGAGGAGGAGTAGGGGGCGGCAGTGGAAGTGGAAGCTGCGGTGGGAGCTTCCACACCAGCCAGGGCAGTGATGACGACTGGGACGATGACTGGGATGACACTTCACCTGCCACCGCCAATCCTCCGCGGACTTTAGGCACCTCGCCCCCGCTTTATCCGGTCACCACGTCCCTGCCTGCCAGAAGGAGCAGCAGCAGCCAACAACACCAACACCAGCAAGCCAAGAGCACGGCTACGGTGGGACGAAACTTGAATAGGTTTTCAACTTTTGTCAAGTCTGGAGGAGAGGCTTTTCTGTTGGGAGAGGCCAGTGCACTTGTGAAGGATGGGGACAGGATCTGTGTGGTGATGGGGAAGCACGGGCCAGAGTGGCAGGAGGACCCCTATCCGTTCACATGTACTATTGATGATCCAACCAAGCAGACGAAGTTCAAAGGCATGAAGAGCTACATGTCCTATGGGCTGACTCCAACACACACCAATGTGCAAGTCAACCGCAGGTAATAGACTATTAACAAACTAATAACTACACTATTTTATTTCACTTAACTTCTTAGTCACACCTCTGGTATGTACAGCAATGTCTATAGTCACAGCTGCCATGGGGCTGATTGACAGAAAGTGGCAGCCATAATGTGCCAATGGCCTCTACCATCAAACACACAAGCACTTTAATAAGCCAACACTATGGGGGAAGTAGTCGTAATGATATTGTTTTAGTTTTGGCAGTAAGTTTTCTACACACAAGTGACTGCTCTCTACCATTTTACCCCAGCTTTCCCAATCACATAAAGTATGCGGGTGACGTGTCTTGCCCAAGGACACAACAGACTATGGTTATAGGTCTTTTGAGGCATGTTGTTACAAGCTTTCATTAATAGGCTACTAAAAGAAAAAATCTATTCTGTCAACTGGACAAAAAAAGGGAAATTTTCTTCGGAAAGACGATCCATATTTGAACAGGAATTGGGGCCTTAGGCATCATTTATCCTTTGTTTATAACTCCATCCTCAGGCCTAAATCAAAACATGTGCTAGCCAGTATGATAGTAGGTCTGAATGATTATACAGAGATAGGACTTAAGCAGAGTTCACATTTACTGTAGCTCAATAGACCTGCCCAACAAACAGAAATTGTAAGCAATCATGTTAGTTTCAGTGTAGTTAGCTCCTCCCTTCAGACAGATATAAGGCAGTGTCCACCAGCATCTGACCAGAACTGAAGTGACTGATGGATAAGCAGCGAAATGTCTTCACTCAAAAAACTTTTTTGTCCAGTTGACTGAATTGAAATTTTCTTTTACTATAGATCATACCTAACAATTAAGGGATTACACAGACACGCTTTCATGTAAGAACAGCAACCAATATGTGACATTTTCCTTCAGTAAGGCCCCAAAACATAAGGCCCTCATTTCTCAAGGTGGTTCAGTATTACATTTTGACTATGTGTTTTTGCAGCTGTATCAGCTTTTTTTCTCATTAGTTACATGTCCGCTCCACTAGATCTACACATGTATCGTCTGGCCAGTCTGGCTTAAAAGTGCTGCATGTGAATCAAATTACCCTTGCTAATCTTCAATAGAACAGAAAAAACAGCCAAAAGAGACTCACCCTTGGCAATGAAACTTAATTAAGAATCTTCTTCTACAAAGACACCCATAACCTACAAACAAGGACCCAACATATCTACAGTTGAAAACAGAAGTTTACATACTATATAAAAAGACTTCAAGCATCTGGAAATTGCACCCAAGGATGAACTACGCTGCAAGTCCACAATTCGCTTCTTGATATCTTGGCTGATTCCTTTTGACTTTCTCATCATGTTACTCAAAGAAGCAGTGTGTTTCAGATGTGCCTTCAAATACATCCACAGGTGTCTCTAATTAACTTTAATGTTGTCAATAAGAAATCAGAAGCTTCCAAAGAAGTGACATCATCATCTGGGTTTTCCCAAACTGTTTAAATGGAAAGTAATTTTACTATATGTAAAATCTAATCTAAATGTAAAAATAATTTTGGTAATACTAATTAACCTAAAACAGAAAAAGTTAAGTCTGATTTCATGTCGGACAATGACATGTCGGACATTTTTTTTTTAATATAGTGTATGTCAACTTCTAGTTTCAACTATATTATCAGAATTTAACCAATTCACAATGTGCTAATGGTGTTCACAATACAATATCCATATATGGATATTGTATTGCCACAGTTGTTCTTGCTAAATGGTAAAAACAGACTTTACAGACTGCTGTTGGAGCCTCCTCCTCTGGGAGTTACTCTTTCCACATTGTTCTCTACTGCAAGCCTCTCATGCATTACCAAAGAAAATTAAGTTTCCATTCAATCCACTTGGGGAAACATCTCACTTTAGGCTGTCCAGACGTGTTTTTAATTGTCCTTTCACAAGCTCATAGTTATTACTCATTTATACGCAATAGAAGGAAGGGCAGTTTTTTTTAAACGGAATGTACAGTAGTTCCATGAAAAATTGTAACTACTGTTACCACAGCTGCCCATAGGTACTGAATGAGGTGAGGCTGCCTATCTGCACCACCAATCACTCACGTCATTGGTAGGACATTCAATACGTACGGCCATACCATCTTGAGAATGCCCTGTCTGGTCTAAGTTAAGCAAGGAAGCCTGGTTAGTTCTTTGATGGAAGATGGATGGGAAAACCAGGTGCCATAGTGGCAGCAGTGGTAGTAGTGGATACTTTTGTTGTGTGCTTAGGCAAGACACTTCACCCACCTTGTGTGTGACTGAGTGCTGGTCGGAGCAGCTGATGGCTCAAATTGGTAATTGGTAGCTAATCTCTGCAGTCACTCTACCTCAGGACAGCTGTGGCTACAATAGTAGTTTGCTATGTGGAGTGAATGAGCAACATATTTGAGAGTCCAAAAAAGTGCTATATATATTAAATGCATCATGACTATTAAGTAACTGTCAGTAAATATCAGAAATGTCATTAAATATACTCCCTGTCATCAATAATTGAGTGTATCATTTCCACTGTGCAGGTATAAACACTTTGATTGGCTGTACGCTCGTCTGGTGGAGCGGTTCCCTGTCATCTCTGTCCCACACTTGCCAGAGAAGCAGGCCACAGGGCGCTTTGAGGAGGACTTCATCTCCAAGAGGAGGAAGGGCTTGATCTGGTGGATGAACCACATGACCAGCCACCCAGTGTTAGCACGCTGTGACGTCTTCCAGCACTTTCTCACCTGTGGCCCAGACGAGAAGGCCTGGAAGATGGGCAAGAGGAAGGCCGAGAGAGACGATCTGGTGGGGGCCAACTTCTTCCTCACAATCAGGTGAGAAGCACAGCTCAGATTGAAGTGACTTTCTATTGCAGCCTATTCATAGATAGTCTTATACTGCATTCACACACTTGTATATCATTCACCCACTTATGCACATCACAGGGCTAAATCAAACCAAAGTCTACAGCAGGATTAAACTTAACTTAAACAGTAGCCTATATAAAACCATCCATGCGCGCAGCCCCATAACTGCTGTCAGAGTTTGGCCTGCTTTCCACATGAGGCACACAGAGTATTGAGAAAGAGATTTTCTAATTTCAGAAATAAATCATGATATTACATTTTTGGTTTTCATTAGTTGTAAAAGTCAAGATTAAAAGTGCTTGTGGTTCCTAATAGAATGTGGCTCATGTAATTTTTTAGATACAAGATATATATCAATTTAAGATTACCTGTGATATGAATGCATTTTAAATTATATATTCCATGTTAGTGTGCATTCACACTTGCACATCAAATTGGGACTTAGATGTCACCAAAATTGCAACTAATCCTGTGCTAGACCAGGTCTAAACCAAGTGTGCTTCTAGACTAAACTGGGTTTAAACTAGGACTCAGTGCAAACACATCCTTAAGTGTAAGTGCACCCTTAAATTCAAGTGCTTTGTAAGTAGGTCATATAATATGCTTTTCTCCTCTAATAATATTGGCAAGTGTCATGTTATAAGATTATCATTTCTGCTTCACAATGCAGGGGAGTTTAATATCTCTGTGTCATTTACTTTAGCATTATATTACCAAAAGTCATGTTTGGGTGTTGTATATTACCTATTGTGTTAATGGCTCATTTATCTACATAAGTGGAAGGGTTTCTGGTCAGCAACCTGGGCCCGGTCTTTAATCACTAGGAGTGCCTGATACAGCGACCGATAAGAGGCTCATGGGAATAATGTGTTTACCATTGTTCTGAACATGATGTAATGCTGAAATCTGACACATAAAATGTTAAAAACAAGGCTAATGATAAAATTATGTGTTGTTAAAAGAATATGATTCACTTGGTTTATTATATTTTAGGTACATTTAACAAATGTTTGCTTGATAAATTTGTAGAATAAACAGTGTTTGTCAATTAAAGTTAATTAATTAAAATTAAAGTAAGTAGGCCTAATTTTTTTTATTTTTTATTTACAAATTACAGTATAAGTGGTAAGGTTAAGATACGTTTTATTGCCCTCTCTGCAATAAAGTGTACTCTGTATTTGACCCATCCTTCAGTGCCACTGGGGCAACCTGTCAGGAGCAGTAGACCCATCTCCAGACTACCTTAGCTGGAGGATTTTACATACTGTACATATTTTGGGTTGATGTTAGTAATGTGTAGTAATAGGATTGTTAGACGAATTTCTGCTGTTAAGAGTTGTAGTTGTAGGAATAGCCTTGGTGATTAAGAGTATTTGCAATCAAAATAAATATCAAATGAAGTGTAATTGTAACAGTGCTCAGTAGTAGTAGTAGTATGTTGTAGTAATAAATTGTCATTGGAGTAAGAGTACTGTAGAGTAAGTAGTATTATAATTTTGTTATTGTTGTTTTGTTGTATTATAAACATACATAAACAGTACCCTATACACCACTTTTCTGAAATATCCAGGAGCGTACGCTATAGTAACAATACTTTTGTTCTTTCTTACAAACACACTTACTTTATCTTTACTTACTTTGTCCTCCAATCTAAAGTCAATAAACCCATGTTTTCCGTCCAGCCCGCCCGAGGTTCCTCTTGACCTTCAGGAAGTGGAGAGCAAAGTAGAGGGCTTCAAGACCTTCACCAAACGAATGGATGAGAACATTATTGTTGTGAACACTACCATCAATGAGTTTGCCCGGAAGCAGATGACCGGGTTCAAGAAAGAGTACCAGAAAGTGGGACAGTCCTTCAAAGTGCTAGCCCAGGCCTTTGAACTGGATCAGCAGGTATACTCGGTTGGTCTGAACAAAGCTATAGCCTACACTGGAGAAGCCTACGAGAACATCGGGGAGTTCTTTGCCGAGCAGCCACGGCATGACCTGGATCCTATATCCGACCTGTTGGATATCTACAGAGGGCATCTAGCTAACTTCCCTGACATTGTTGATGTGCAGAAAGGTATGACACTAAAACACTACACATTCTACCGTTTTGTGATCAAAGGTACACTATGTAACTTTTCTGGTGGATGCCATCAGCTGCTTGTCTCCATGCAAATGTTATTGCTTGCTTTGCCTAGAATATTCAACAGCATGGCATTCAGTGTATCTCCATGCCAACATGCAGGTGATGTCAATAGGCCAATTTACAGGTCAGATCTGTGGAGAGGTGACCCTGCTCACAGTACGAACGCATCAGAGTAAATGTTATGTAGATACATGTTAGGTAGATACATTTAATGCCATACTATCGAACATTCCAGGCAAAGTAGTAGCATCTCCTTAGAGACAAGCATACCCCCTCACCAAAAAGGTTACAAATTACACCTTTAACATAGTCATAGTTCTTTTGGTTGTCTTGTTTTTGTATAGTTGTTAGGATTTCAGAAGTTGATTTGGCAGATTGTTACTCCCTTCTATGTGGGTGAATCTTGCATCCCCACACAATTTGCAGAAAAGATTAAAATTTAAAAGCAACTCTCACCTATAGTGGACCGACTATCACTGGTCTTCCATAAAACATTACAATAATTTAGTAAAACCTTTTAAAATATTCTTATGCACTGCCAGTAAATACCTTAGTTCAATTTCAATTTAATAGTATATTTTAAAATGCTGTGACAAAAAATAAGCAATGATCCAATGTCTAACCCTATACATCACATGAGCCTGTGATTAGTATTCACCACATTTCACATCCTTTCCAATCTGTCATAACACATTACCTTGATTTCATTATGCCATTAAATCATTAAACTGTTTTCCTCTGTAACTTAGTAACACACATATCATTGATTCTGTGTCATGCTCTGCCTTATTTGTACAAATGAAGTAAAATAACAGAAAACACTATATGTCGTTAAACAGTTAGATATTAACATTGTGGGGTTCTTTTTAGAGAGAAAATGTAAATGTAATTTTGTTAATTTAGACCTGACTATACACTGACTATATCTCATACAAAGCATTAAACATCAACCATAACATCTGGCATCACTTACTATTGCCATGGTAACAAATCATTTTATGAGGGAAAATAGAACAAATCCATAGAAATTTTTACAGAAAAGACAAAGTTGAACTATTTACCCAATAAAATAGAGTACAGAAAAGTGATAATTGTCAGTCACCCCTTTACTAATTCAGAATGTTGTTTTTACACAGCTGTATGACCCTGGGCCTGTATACACACGCTGAGGTCAGGGTTTAAAGGTCAGAGAGAAATGCAGCTGGTGCAGGAGGGAACCCTAATTTTGGCCTCAACTTAGTGAGAACTTGGCTGGAGAATTAGGGCACTGAGTTTATATGTAGATCGCTTATTTAGCTTGGATTTAGATACAATTTATTCTAATGTAATTCCTCTAACTGTGATTTGAGAACCCGTCTTTTACAGTTCTCTTCTGGAATAGCTTTTGTCGATAATGCTTAGTCCTTATATAGTTTTGGTTTAGCCCTGGTGTAGTTCTAAATTGGTCCTGAATTAAACATGTCTAGTCTAGATTTGTGCTGTCACAATACTAAAATTTCAAACTGGATTTTGATGCTAACAAATAAACTCAATACTCAATACCAATTTCAATACCAGAATGATAAGAAAAACACTGATAATATGATAATAAAACACTTTTTATGCAGACCATAGAATGTGATGATGATGAAATCACTGTATTTTCTTTTACTGTATATTATCATCTGGTCTTACTACCAGAACTAATATAAGTATGAGACCACATATACCTAGACTTGGTATATGTGGTCTCATACTTGTTTTGATACAGCCCAAGAGCTCAAGATACATTCTAAAGCTAATCACTGTAGGTTCATTTCTGTCCTGTGAATGTGACTTTTTTAGTATTGACATTCGTTCGTATAAGTATCTTGTTTTGATACTAGGTTCTGTATTGATTAGTCTCAGATTTTCAATACTTTTGACACTCCAGATTCTGTCCTAATTTACTTTATGTATTATACCTGGTTAGTTTTTTGCTTTGGTACTTGCGACCCAATATTTCCTAAAATGGCACTTCCCTGTGTAAAAATTTTGCAAATGCCTGCTGTAGCCAATCACCAGCCTGCAGCCTGTTGTTATTTTATTGCACAGACTGACAGCTCACAAAGCCTCCATTCCCCCAGCTCCCCAACCGAGCCACATGTGTTTTCATTTACCAAACTGCAGAGTCAATGTAGGTTGAAAGCTGAGACCTGGGGACGATGCATTGTCCCAGTTCCCTTGTTCATACACACTCATGTACAGTAGACGCCCTGCAGTTGAGCTGGCTTGTTAATGCTGTACAGACTATGAAGGAGGAGGGATTACAGATGGTTGGCACACATAGTTCTGATTTGGGCCAAACCTAGAAGCAGAGGAGTTCCTGATAGAAACAGCCCAGAGCTGTGGATAAATGTCCACATACCAATACAGTGATGGCCAGGAGTTTTGACCTACATTTCCTCCAGTGTGCTTATGTTGGAAGTTACACTGGGCTAGCTTAATTGGATCCTTTGTTAGACTGGAGTTGGTAGGTGGTATGGTCTGTTTAGTTTACAAATTGTTCCTTTTGTTATATTTTATGATAACATGACTTCATCTGCAAAACTACTACTTTTTTTTTTTTTTTTTTTTTTTTTACAACAGCCATTTTAACGTCCATATGAGTATTACTTGGTGTAAAACAGTATTTATCATGTTATCATGAATATACAACAATATATAACAGGACATAGTGTCACGATACTAAAATTTAAAACTTGCCTTTGACACTGAGGAATAGACTCAATACTCAATACCGACTCCAGTACCATCTATGCTTTATTTAGACTAGAATGAACATTAAATCCATGTAGTTTCTTTTGTATTACCATGTGGCCTTATAACTGTGTAATCCCTCAGTCGTCCAGGCTGGTTTCATAGTGGTTCATGGGCATATACTAGTGTGCGTTTTTTTACTTGTTCTGATACATCTCAAGAACATTCTAAAGCTGTTCAGGAAATGTCCATTTCTGTCTTGTGAATTTGACATTTTAGTATCAGTACTTGCTCAAATGATTATAAAGTTTTGATACTAGTTTTAGTATCAATTATTATCTGAAATTTATCTGAAAGCAAATAAATATCCCACAGAACTGTTTGTTAATATTAGCTACATAGATTCTACAGGATGGCTTCTATAAACAATGACACAATGAGGTGCAGATGGATAAGGTAGTCCTTCCCATATGGACAAACATGTAATAAGCAAAAAGCAAGATATGACAGCACAAATGAGTGTGTATGACTAACCCACAGCTGCTGTCATCAGGCGTTTTAGGATCTTATTGTTCTCTGGGTAACTCCCTTCACTTCATCTGCACAATATAATGTTTGTGCTGAGCTTGTAAAATAACCACATCTGAGAAAAGACATGCTGGAGTCACTGCTTCTCCAGGCCTTGTAAAGTTAATTGCATTGTCAATTTATAAAAAGACAACTGAAGCCTAGTTTTGGGTGACCTGCGGGCTGGGTTATTTACTGGGACTTGCTTACCTGAAATTGCAAAGTTAGAAGAAAATGAGTAGTACTGATATGCATTAGTTAGTAGTGGTTATGAGAATTCATAAAGTGTCAATACTAAAATGAGAAGTTGTTGTATTTAATATATGGCAGTGGCACAGCAGTTACAGCATTCACACACCAACTTCAAAGTTGACAGTTGAATCCCAGCATGCACCAGTGCATTTTGTCATTGTGTCCATGGGCAAGACATGCTTCTTGCCTATGTATGACTTTGTGTGTGGCACAAATAGGCAGCATCACTAATATCAGTTTACCCTAGGGCAGCTCTGGCTAAAATCATATTCTATCCCACCACTTAGCATGGGAAGTGAATGAAAAACACACACACACATTGTCAAGTAACTTTAAGCTTCTGGAAAGGGGCTACATAATACTAATGCATTATGATTATTAATAAAATATGGACCTAATAATCATGGTAGAAGTAGTATTAACTGAAAATAAGTATTTATGTACAAACATCCATCCATCCATCCATTTTCTTCCGCTTATCTGGGGCCGGGTCGCGGGGGCAGCAGTCTAAGCAGGGACTCCCAGACTTCCCTCACCCCAGACACGTCCTCCAGCTCCTCCGGTGGGACCCCAAGACGTTCCCAGGCCAGCCGAGAAACATAGTCCCTCCAGCGTGTCCTGGGTCTTCCCCGGGGCCTCCTCCCGGTGGGACATGCCCAGAACACTTCCCTAGGGAGGCATCCAGGAGGCATCCTGAGCAGATGCCCAAGCCACCTCAGCTGGTTCCTCTCGACGTGAAGGAGCAGCGGCTCTACTCCGAGCTCCTCCCGTGTGACTGAGCTCCTCACCCTGTCTCTAAGGGTGCGCCCAGCTATTCTGCGGAGGAAACTAATTTCGGCCGCTTGTATGACCCAGAGCTCATGACCATAGGTGAGGGTAGGAACATAGATTGACCGGTAAATGGAGAGCTTTGCCTTTCGACTCAGCTGTATGCAGTATGTACAAACATAATGACTGTATTAGCTTTGTTGCGTCATGGAAACAGGGAGTTTGAGCGACTCAATCACAATCATGCCATATACAGTGTTATCAATCAGCTGTCCTATCCACCCCGTTGACCCTGCTCCCTCAGGCTCACGTCATCTCACTGTGTACTGCTGACTCCATCTGATTTGAATGAGCACAGATTCCAGGGCCTCTTGTCCTGTGTTGCCCTGGGACAGAAGGAATGCAGAGTGGATTAGCCTCCCCTCCTCCTCTCTTTCCTCCTCCTCCCCCTTTCTTCGCCCTCTTTTCTTCCCTCTTCTTGGTTTTATCGCAGGATTTAGAGTCAGAGAAGGAAAGATATGAATAAGACGGGGTGAGGAGGTAGTTGAGAAGGTTCTCCCCCTCCAAGTTAACAGTACAGTTCAGAGTTCAGATTAAGGGTCTGTAATCGCCTTGGCAGCAACAGGCAAAGTCCACGCCAATATGAGTGGTTTATTAGTGAGTACATAGAGAAATGTTGGAAGTGGGTGACTTCAGAAAGCTGGTAATGTGTCAGCTGACTTCCTGTCTTTCATGTAATGTTTGAGACTGTATGACATAATGCAAGAAGAAACTGAATAAATGTATAATAGGACATTGCATTGTTTAGAAGAGATCATCTTTCAAAGCGTAAAAAACACACAATCTCTCTTATAAAAAAAACACATTTTCCAATTGAGGTTACCAGACTAGCCTCACTTAAAGAGTTAAGATGCCAAATATTATTTGCTTGGGATGTCAAGTTTATTTTTTTTAATCAATAAGTATGATTATTCAGATTACAATATAAAAAGACAATAGTAAAAACAAAAGAAATATGACAATTTTAGAGGTAAAAAAATGAGTTATTTCAATTTAAACTATACTTTATATAGACAATATAAATGCATTTTTTCCCCAAATACCTGGCTGTTTATGTCACAAATGCGCTCTGAAATGCATGGGATATGTGTATTAGTTTATTAGTTCATATTTCAGTCTTCTGAAATGTGTATGCTCAGTCTTCTGAAATATGTGTGTATATACTATAGTATATTTCTTCAAACTTAATCTTACTTTTACTTAAAAATATAATATAAAATATACTGACAAAATAGCAGCACCTAAGTAATGATAGAAATTTGGTTTGAGTTTGTTTATGGCTTATTATGTCAGCATAGATCCAAATAATATAACTTTCTAAATCAGACTTTTTGGTCTTGTCCTGCAGGTGCTCTGACCAAGGTGAAGGACTGTCCTCAACCGGAGAGCGCCCTTCACGACCGCTGTAACATCATCTCATGTGCCACGCTTGCAGAGATCCAGCACTTCCACCGCACACGGGTACGAGACTTCCGCTCCCAGATGCAACACCATCTCCAGCAGCAGATCAGCTTCTTCCAAAAGATCACAGCCAAGCTAGAGGACGCACTGCACAGATATGATGAGCAGTAGACTTGGAAAGGAAATAATGCAGAGAGGACTTTGGATGAAAAATATGAAAAAGTAGGTCACTGGAACTTCAAAAACCTGGATTCTTTGAAGAGCCCTGATGAATGTACCAGTAGCGGGGTTTTTGCTGACGACGCCTGAGGCAAGTCTTCTGAGTGTAATATTAAAAGCAGCTGTATGTCCCTGCAGCTTCCTGGTGTCATGGTCACATGATCTGCCTCTACTGAAAACCTACGGCTTCATGGGAACAGCCTGGAAATCCTTACAACAACATACACTTGACTTGAACTGGATGTGGTCTCTACCATCTGTCCCCCGGTTTGTTTTTACTTGAATGACCTGCTCAGTATTGTATAGCCTTTGACAGTGCATCATGAAAATGAACACAAAGTTGAGTTGAGTCATTTTGTTATTCCCAGTACAGTGGGGATACCATTTTTAACCAAGAAAGACTGGACATGACTGACTACTTCTGGCACACATCCTCATCAGACAATTCTATTTAAGATCTCCATACTGTGTGAAGATACCTTCAACAAATACACTTACATATATTTTGTTTGTATAGCTATTATTATCATCACAAAATACCTTTGTTCACCTAAAGATGAGCATAATTATATATTGTGATCATTATTGCCACTGGATGATCATCATAGAGACTGAGTCATATACAGACAGATTGTCTTTGCCCTTCTAAACATTAAAACCAGTGTTTAAAGTTCAATAAGCCTATTGTAATATTAAGACAATATTTTCAAAAACATTCCATTACATTTCAAATCTGTATACAGTACATTATAGATCACTAACAGTGGTGACCATTACACATGAACAAGGTCCTTTTGGTTATCCATGTTGTTCTATTTAAACAAGCTGACAAGACATGTCACAGTCTCAGACTGAAGGGCATGGGCAGTTGAAACATGTCATTGAATGAAACAAACTCTGCTTTGCTTAAAAAAAAACTGCCTTTGAAACTTGTAACTTTGATGCCTGTTTGTTGGTGTCATCGTTCAGTATGAAATAACTTATCGTGACTACAATATACCTACTATATGTGTAAATGAATAAATATTTCATGTGTTACATATTCTTGTGTTTGTGAAGACTGTACAAAACTTATTTTCTGAAGTGCTTATGACTGACAAGGTTGTGATGTCCTCTTTGCAATGGTATGTATGTATGTATGTATGCAAGCTTGTTTCCACATGTTTCTGCTCAGCTCTGCAGTGCACGTCTGACATGTGACACCAAACTCATGGTCAGGTTACTGCTTCTTTATTATTTAGACAGCGCTTGTGTTTATTCGATCAGATTCCACATTCACTGTCATGATTTTTTCCATAATTATCAGAAAATATGATTACACAATAGGTGGGACTGATTTTGGGGGACATTATAATAATGACAATGATTATTACACAAGTCAGCAATGTAAAGTCTGTGTATTTTATTTATAAAGATGCAATTGTACAAAACTATTGCAATACTGTATTGGAAATAGGTTCAGTGCTGCCATCTTTTATCAAGAGAAACAATAAATTGGTAAAGTACAAACATAAAAGCAAACTACTCAGGGTAGCATTCTTTCAAAATAGTCAATGTCAAATTATTGCAATGTTTTTATTTTTTTCTGGCAAAATCCTTAAATCCATATTTAAACAGTCTTCTGCTCTACACAAAATTATAATTAACAGAGACACCTCATGATAAATGGGTTTGCACGAAGCTAAACAGTTATTGTTAACTATAGAGAAACCACTTTTGTAAGCATCATGTTACAGAAATTATACAGAGAATAACCATACACAGAAGTGGATTGTTGAAATATACTTTAAAATGCTTCTAGTGTTATCTTAAATAAGTTTAAACTGTACACTGTGAACAAAATCACAATGGCAATATTTGTCAGAAAAAAATACACAGTTTTTTTCCCATAATTGTTAATTTATCTTCATGACAGAGATAGAAGGAAACATTTTTCAAATCTTAACAATTCTTTCCAGCTACTTAATAGAACCTAAGGCACAGTTCCTCTTCAGTTTGGTCTCATTAAACCCAGTACTGACTGTCTTTAAGAGAAGGTGTGGGGCATCTTGACCTTAGTGGACTCTGAAATGCTTCAGAACTATAAACATTACACCGCACTAGATTGTTCTTCTCATGAAATTCCCTTTGTACAATATTCCCATCATCATCAAATGGTCCCCAAAATGTCATCCCAGGTGCCAGGCTCCTTCTCCTGGGACTTATGGGTGTTCTCGGAGATGTCGGACAGCTGGACGGTCCTAGAGGGGTAACTACAACACTGGGCATGGCTATGCTCCTCTCCCCGCATCCCGAACTCGGACTCCCGCTTTCTTCGGACATGGGAGGCAGTGCTGCTAATTCCTGGAGCAGCCTAATCTGGGCTTGTTTCTCCTTACGATGGCGGAAAACCAAAATCAAAACTACCAGGATGACTATTAGAAGCAGACAAGCTAACAGGGGTAGGATAATTAGGAGGGGGTCGGAGGCAGGGCGGGGGAGGATTTCATAGTAAACAGGGTGCATGTCTTCATGGTTTTCCAGTTTGGTTTTGTCTGGATTTGGAGTTTGCTGCGTAGGATTTTGAGTGGTTGATTTCCCCCCATGCATCCCACTTCGACTGTGGTTGCCCCAGCGGTGATGATTTCGCCCCCTATGGTGAGTTTTATTATGGTTTTTGTGTGTGATAAAATATGCGGGTGTGAGTTGTCTACAGTCTCATTTGGTGTTGTTAATCCCACTTTTCGATGGCCTTTCTCTCCACTTGTTGCTCGGTTGTGACTGGGGAAGCGAGTGGTAGTGTAATTGTGACTTGCCTTTTCTCCTTTGTGCCCCCCACCCCCTGGCCCATAATGCATTTGGTGATGGGGTAAGATGGTAAAGTGGAGCTCTCCCTTTGCCGGTTGGACGTTGCCAGCTCTGACCAAGAACGTGAAGGAGTCATTGAGAGGCAGAGCAGGGGCGTGGCCTTGAGTGGTGGGGAGGAGGGATTTGTTGCTATGGATACTGTCACTGTCACTGAGAGTCTCCTCAATGGCAACCCGGCCCTGGACCACATCTCGGAAAGTGAAAGACTTGAGGACTTCATATTCTTGGCTGGGGTTGTAGGTCATCTGTATACAGAGAAAGTATATATAAACCTAGAGGATGTATTGTTTTAAGATTAAATTTGAGTGTACTTTGTAACTTTTGGGTTGGAGAGTTCACCAACTGCTTATTTCTATGGAGATATTATTGCTTTGCCTGGAATGTTCCACGGTATGGCATTAAATATATAAATTACAGGTGTTTTTAACAAACCAAACAGGCCTTGAGAAATTGGCTTGGCTTGGAAAAGCAATAACATCTGCAAGTGGCAGATCCACCACCAGAAAAGTTACATAGTGCACCTTTAAATTGTACCACAAACTACCACAACCTGAAGCCACTACTGCATTTTAACCAATAAAAAATTGCTTATTCAAATGCATACTTCAATAGATTATGTGATTTCAGGTTTGGAAATGTGGCACTACTATCTTATTTGCTTTTAATGTTTAATTTCAGAACTTACCTTGACCAGTTTTCCATGTTTTGGAGGTGACAGCACCTCAAACAGTGGGTCCACTCGGCTGATCCTGGCCAGTTCTGAGGCGTCTATCATAGCCTTGCCCAATTTGACTGCTATCCCACTGGGCACTCGGACTGGCTCCCTCAGGTAAATCAGGGGTAGAACATTTACTGTTACCATTTGCGCTGTGATGTTCCCATACTCCACACCAGGGGAATGTGCCGACACTGAGATCTCAAAGCTGTCCTCTGATTCGCTGAGGTCAGTCATGTGATATACCACACGCCCAAACTGTAGGTCCTCATGACAAAAGGTAGTTACTTCCTGGTCGTTGATTGCGATTCGTCCGTGGCGAGGGTTGGAGATAACTGTATAGGTGATGTTGGATGGGTGGCGACTATTGGTCTCCGCTGACAGCTGATTTGTTGTCAGAACCACAGCAGTTTTTCCCTGGACCAATGAGAGGCCAGTGTTGTTCACCATGAAAACTGAAGGCTTGACCACCTCCAGGCTGAATAGTTTATAGAGCGGGCCGTGATGGCCGTCAGTAACATTGAAGTAGAAGACTCCAGTTAATGGTTCACCCTGAAAAGAATGGTTCATATATATATTTATATATACTGTATTCCTGTTTTTACCTATCCCACTACTCTTTACTTATTTGCAATGCAACTAGAATTTTGAAAGAGGTTCTGCAAAAGATAATTCAACCTGGCACTGTTATTAAGTTGTTTAAATTAATATTGCAGTTTACAAAGAACACAATGTGAAATAATGATCCGCATATGTTATAGGTTAATGCTAAATACCCCCAAAAAGGCATTTGTCTTGTTTAACAATTTGTATTGCATTAGGAAGTTGTTCAATAAAAAATCCACCTTCTGTATGAAGTGTAGGCGTCCATGGTTGACATCATATTGTGTGAAGGAGGTCACTGGCTCCGGTCTTTCTCCCAGAGTCAGGTAGCCATTGTTGGGCTTACTGATCACCATGTAATGCAGCTCCTCTGGGGGAGTGTCATGATCCTCTACCTGGAAATGAACAAGAATTTATGTACAATGGAATTGCATCTCCCTGGACACCCCTGAGTGAAAGAAGTGTCTGGAATGAGGGAAGTCTGGGAGTCCCTGCTGAGACTGCTGCCTCTGTGACCTGGCCCCAGATAAGTGGAGGAAAATTGATGGATGGCATTACATTTGAATATTAGAAAATAAAATAAGATAATGAATATTATTTCCTACCTGAAGATAGTCTGGTCCAAGCACGACGTTCTCTCCCACGACAACCTTCATGCTGGGGGCTCGAGTCCTGACAAGTGGAGGGTGGTCATTCACTGGAGTCACCGTGATGTTGAACATTTCAGTGACCGCCATTTTGGATTTGCTGTGGCTATGGGACACTTGGTCTACTAAAGATGGAGACAGGGAAGATGAGGAAGCTGAGTACAAAGGGGAGTACGACGAAGATTCAGAGGAGAGGGCTTTGAGAGAGGAGAGGCCAGAGGATGCAGACATGTCCAGAGGAGCCACCCAAGCCCGGAAAGTGAAGCTGTCATTAGTTGTCTCAGAGTCGTCATGGAGATAAGTGATGCCATGCTTGTTTAGAGTTGCCTGGGAAAAGTCGAGTTTGTCCCTAGATGGAACCATAAGCAGGAAAGCATTAGTTCCTTGGAAACAATAAAGGCGTAATACCACAGAATACAATGGAATACAATAGTGTACTTGCTAATGTTGGTATAACTACCAACATTAGCAAGTACACAAGGGCTGTGATGACAAATTATTAAACTAAAAACAATATTTATGTTTATAATATAAAAAGATGCACTATGTAACATTTCTAAGTACAAGGTCCGCCACCTGCTCGTCTACATAGAGCTGTTTTGCTTGGCCCAGAATGTTCCATAGTATGATTTTAAACATGGGAGTGGGAATGCTAACCAGTGGAAAATTTGAGAAAAGTCTTGCTGCTAAAATATGATTCTGTCAAATGTGCAATGTTCATGTACACCAACAAGTCAACAATGCACCAATTCTCTGGGCTTTCAAAAATGTTGTAGTCACCCATAGAACGTATTTGCTTGTCAAGATTGGCAGCCCCATGCAAAATAATACCACCCGAATGAGGATGGTGGAACATACAGTAACTTCTAAAATAGGGTGAATAAGGAGGGAAAAACAGTTGAACCTTTGATTGTTTTGACATTGAAATTAACAATAATATTATATACATGAGGTTGGGCATATATTGCTTATTGCAGAGGGAAATATGGTAATACCATTTGAGTATCCAAATAAGAGTAGTACCTGGTTAGATTTTGTCCCTGGATAGACAGAATTCCATGCTTTGGCAGAGAAAGCAAACTGTACATAATGTGATGGCCTTTTTGCTGAGTGTCTGGTAGCTTCATGATTAGATTTGTGGCATCAAGTTTAGATCTGTCAATCTTCACCCTGCCTCCCTCAGCCACCACTGCACCTGAACAGGCATAAGGTAATAAAGGTGCTTAAGGAATTAGATTTTGTTTATTATGTATTATTACTCACCAGCATTGTTTAGTAGCTCAGTCTTATATGTTTGGCTGTGATGCTCATTAGCCTGATAGGAGACAATGATGGAGAAGGTTTGTGGAGGGAGGAAAGCAGGAGGCAAGGACACGGTGAACAAGAAAGTATCTGTGGCCGACCATCCAACCATCTCAGGCTTGGTTTGTTGATACAGTACTTGACCTGCATTTAACTGAAAAAAATAAAAAAATAAAAAAAATAAATAACACTAGATAGATATCCAAAAAGACTTTTTTTTTTTTGATGATGTCAGGAAGGGGAAACACTTTTTTGTTTTTTAAAAAAATAACTCATTATTCATTTAATGCATATGTGAGCTTTGGTCTCATTCAGTGTCTAAATATAAATGTTTAAATGTAGAGTCTCCTTTAGAGGTAGGAGGAGAGAGAACACAAATACCATATTTTGAGTGAATGCTGAAATGTTCCGTGTGGAGTTGTCTGACAAGCGCTGGACCAAACGGCCCAGTTTAGGAGGTGTTGTGATGGCAAACACCACAGAGTGATTCCTGTTCATGTGGCTGATATCACTGGTGACCACCTGAAGCTGTTGAGCTGTGATGGGAGTGACTGAGCCTAGATGGAAACAAAAGAAATTGAAAGGAAAAGTTCAGTAACCTAGTTGCTGCATTCATGTAGAGTTCAGGTGGTCATAGTATACTTTGTATAGATGAAACATTTACACATGGGTTTGGTGGTTTGAGTTTTGCTTCTGATAAGACATGCTGCCATTGTATACATAGGCAATACTCTTCACCTGCAGTGACTGTCTTGTTACTACTTAGCTCATATATCATAATGTTAAACATAGATTTTGCAATTAATTATAGCTTGACATTCTCACCTTTTTTGATGAACAACAGTTTCATATTTCTAGAAAACAGAACGCAAGATAGGCCTTGAAAACCCTATTAAGGCACATCTGCATGCAGCCTTCTCCTGGGCTCAGAGCTTAATTAGTGAGTATTAGTCAATCACTGCCTAGCCGTCACAATATACAATACAATTAATTTCCCCCAAAGTTATACCTGGATAAACCTCTAATGGGTGATTCTTTTGAAGCGTCAAGACTAGTGAATGTGCAGTGGTGCTAAAAATCTGACGAGGAGCAAAGTGGACACCATCATTCACTTGAAAGTGAAAACCACCAGTCATAGCACCTGTAAAGAAGAGCAGCTAGTAAATAATTTAAATATACATTTCTTGTTTTTATATTTTCTTTGTATTTACCATTGTGCACAAATACAAGATGTCCTGTTTCTATGTGGTACTGGGTGAAGTTGAGGATATGCCTGGAGGGGGCGCTCTTCAGAGCCAGGTGGCCATTGCTGGGTGGAGTGACCACAAACTCCAACCCCACAGACGGAGTATCCAAGTCCTCTGCGCTGAGGTCATTCACAGATATTTCAGTGACAGACCCCACCCACATCTAAAAAAAAATTAAAACAAATGAGGCCAATAGTATCAAAAATTATGCAGTAGTGCCATCATTACCAACCTTTAACCCTTTGTTAATGGTAACAGTAGGGCTTTCATCATTCACAGGTGTAATCTCAATATGAACTGTACAGGGCAAACTGTGCTTCCTGACTTCAGTTTGATTAGCCATCAGATTGAAGTTGTCCATCAGGGTTTCACTTCCATCATGGATGTAAAAAATGAACTCACGTTCCATCTAGAGACAGAAAAATATGTACATTTATACTGTATCTCTCTCTCTCTCTCTCTCACTCTATATTATATATATATATATATATATAGGTATATATATACGTATATATACGTGTATACATATATACATATACACACACATATATATATATATATATATACACACACATACATACATACACGCACACACACACGCATACACACACACGCGCACATACATACATACATACACGCACACACACACACACACACACACACACACACACACACACACACACACACACACACACACACACACACACATACATATATATATTGTCTGGATAGAACTTTACCTAAATTGTGACAATTTAGAGAACTAAGAGGATTTTTAGGGGGACACTGAACAACAGTTCTGATTGGTCAAGAATTACAATATCCTCAGTCTATCATGTTCCCATATGGCACAAGATAGTTTCATGACACTACCTCAGAGTGAGTGAACGCAGTTATGGGCATTCCTGGAATTCCGCTGTGCTCCAGATGTCCATGTAGAGGTGGAGCAACCACCTCATACAGGAAGTTCATCCCTGTAAAGTGATGACTGTTGACTTTGATAATGTCAGGAGTTAGCATGAGTGACGATCCCTCATCTAACCTCAAATCTGACACCTTGAGAATAAGAGAAATAGTAATCAGTGCATTACTAATAGGTTGTGTTCACATGGCATGACAACATTCCTATTGTTTAAAATTGAGATGGAGGGTAAGAATGAATTTTATGATGAACAAAAACGGCATCAACTATTCATTCATACAAATGGGATTGTAAAAAGACTGATATGATATGTTTGCAGACCCAACATCTGTACATTTTCAGTTTGGAGATTTCTTTCAAAAACAGTGAGTTATCTTTGCCTGTCTTGTGACGATGATACCTGTAGTGGCAGAAGTAGTGGTATGATATCAACCTCCAGCCTGATGGGTCCAACTGTGGTCATTCCATTAGTTACTTCCAGTAGAATTGAGTCATTAGTGCGTTCTGAAGCATTTTGATGGTAAACAATGAAACCCTGGTTAATATCGTCTTGGGTAAAGGAAGACAATGCCACCCCTGTATTTGCCTGTATACAAAATAAATGTTAATAATACTTATCAATACAACATCTACAGGTTATAAACAGTTACTAGAATTAAAATATTGCCATTAAGTTCTGAAATTACTGGACTACAGAGGAGTAAAGTGCAACCATAACAAATTGTAAGAAACTATACATTTATTTACGTTTCAGAATATGGAAGTTGAAGACTGAAGCCATCAATTTTATACTGAGTATTGAATGAATAATGCAATGTAAAGGTGCTATATGAATTCAAGGCATTATCAAACAATAAAAAAAACTATACACTGTTAAGAGAGAATGTATATTAGTATAATGAAGCCATACTTTGCAAGGAAAGTAACTGCATGTACTGTATGTGAATGTCCAAGTTAAAACAAGTTAAGGTAATATATTAAGAATGAAATGATACTCAACCTGGTTTGATGAATTCCTCTTGATTGAACCAAATGAGGGAGGACTTTTAACAGTGAAAACTATCTCTGATGCTGGGCTGTTCTCATGGACCACCTTAAACAGGAAAGCAGTTATTTTATATGCTTTGTTGCTAATTAAGATCAACTGTTTGATGCTTACTTCTAAATATTTTCTGCTAATGGAGATATTGCCACCCTCCTCCACCACCACAGGTTGAATTGTGAGGATCGTTGGCGCCCTCTGGTGGCTTTCAAGGTAAATTTTCACTGGTATTCCAATGTCCAATTGAACTTCTCTCCCCCCTGTGTTTGAACCATGACCTGCACTACCTTCTTTGGCTCTGGCTGTCACATTGAACATGTCAAACAACTCCTGGCTTCCATCATGATGATAAGCCAATCGTCCATTCACCAAATCCTGCTGAGTAAATGTAGAGACTGCATCTGCCTCTGTTACAGGCTCAAAATCTTTGTCGATAAAATGGAGAAGGCCATGGTCCGGAGGGAGAAACACTTCAAATGTCACTTCCTCTGGGTCTCTAATGTCCAAATTGCTGACGACACTGAGGTTGGTTGAAGTTAAGACAGTAATTCCACTGCGTTGCACCCTGATGCCTGTATTGTTTTCCACTTGTAAGTAAGGATCTTGAGCCATTACCTGCAATAAATATAAATCACAGTTAATACATGTGTTGACGTTCTAATAAGTGTATACATTAACAGTGTTCATCCTTACCTCGAGTAGTGTTGAGACGTAGTGTTTCCCATCAGTTACAAAGAGCACAAAACGTCCAGAACTCACTCCTTTGTGGATGAACAACACCTTATTCTGAAAGATTAGATGTTAAACGAGGTTGACACTTTTTCCAGATGTATTTTACAACATTTCAAAAATAAAATGTAGCCAAAATAATCCTGGACATTCTGGAAATTCGTGTTCGACTAAATGTCCTGCCGATTCAATAAAATTGGGTGAAGCAAAAGCTCTCAAAACTATTGTGTACCTATCTGACCCAAACTGCACTCACAAGGCTACACCTGCACAAGAGTAGTAGTAGGTAGGTTAGGTAGTTTCAGTAGAACTATTTACTGTATTTTAGAGTTAAGTAATACGAGAAAGTTGATTTTAATTTTCAAACAACAATTCTAACCTGCTCAAGATCCCGCTGTGTGAACTCATACACCTTATGGTTGGTATCACTGGCCCGTACCAGCTCCCCCATAGGAATCCCCCTCCGAGTGTCAGTAGAACCAGCTGTCATCAAGAATTAAGTCCTCATCCGAAAACGTTGATCATAATTTTCACCAAGAAATTCTAACCTGCTCTGTGTGAACCATATCCCGGTTGGTATCCACATGGAACCAGCTGTCATCAAAATCTGAGTCCTCATCCCGAAAACGCAGGTCATTCAGGGTCACCAACCTCTGTCCATCCCGCGCCACATGGAAAACCTTATCTACCACTCGTACCGGCTTCTGATCATTGACAAGCTGCACTGAAATATTGAACCTATGCTCCTCTGGGTCCCTGTCCTCTTTTTGACTCCATGCTTCTGTGGTTTGAAAACAGCTATTTGAAATGTGAAGAAGTCCTGCTTGGTTTCACTGTCATCATGCACGTACATAATTCTTTCCCGCATTATATCTTGATTTGTGAATGTTTTGATATTGTCATTGATGGAGGTTGAGTTGGACAGATTTATCCTTCTTAGATAACCATTTCTTGGAGATGTTATGATGTTGTATTGGACTTCACGGTTACTTGCTGTGTGAGTGAATAAGACATCCTGTGTGATAACTTTACTTGCTCCTTCTAAAATGGAAAGCCCTTTGTTTTGTACAGTAACAGTACTGGACTCTGCCCTAATATTAATCCTAAAGTCGTAAATAGCTGAATCAGCTTGTGGAGTGAATAACTGAAAACTAAATGTATCTCTTGTATCTTCTTGAACTTTGTTGAGAAGTTTATACTTTATCAAACCATCTGTGATATTCTTCTGGCTAAAAGTTGAATTTATTTGAAGAATTGTGTGTTGTTAAAATATATCTGGCCTTTTTTAACAAGGGTTAACAGCCTAAAATGTAGCTCGCTATCATTTAGTTTGACACCTTTGGAAATAGCATGAAGATCTTCCAGAGTTATAATGGCTTCCTGAATACCATTTAGTTCCATTTTGCTTCTTGTTACCTTAAAGTTTATCCAATGGACCACTATAGGAACTACTATCTCCTCTGTAACATGTGAGCCAATGGTAACGTTACATTTAAACTGGTCCGTGGCATTATTTTGACTTTGAATACCATAGTACGTGTTGACATATCTGATGCGTTCCTTTTGTAGAAGTTTTTGAGAAAAGGAAGTTGTTGATTTCCATTCGCCACTGGAGTGCAGCCTCTGGAGGTTGCCGTATTGAGGCAGCTCAGTGACGTCATAGCGGATGTCTAATCCCTGGTCTGCAGCATTGACTTGAACAGCGAGCAGATTGGTTGAAATAATAGCTGATTTGCCTTGGCCAGCCTCCAAACCAGAGTTGTTGACAAGTTTGTATTCAAGAGGTACAGCCATGATCCTTAAAGTGACAGTGTTGCTGAGCTGGGTGGTAAGTAAAGATGGACATTTTAATTTTGATATTTTATAACTATATTCAAATGTTCATGTTGTGTAAGAGTATGGACGTACTAACCTTTTCTCCATCACTAACTCGAAGTGGCAATCTGGAGTTTGGAACCCCACTGTGCACGAAGCTTATCTTATTGTTATTCAGGTCTTGCAATGAGAATATATTGATGGGCCTATAAGACACAAGAAAAAGGAAGTAAATGGAGTAGCATGTTTTCATCCAACAAGGATTGGTGGTTTGACCCCGGCTTGGACCAGAGCATGCTGTCGCTGTGTCAGTCAGTCAGTCAGTCAGTCAGTCTACCCCAAGGCTGTTGTAGCTTCAGAAGTAGCTTAACACCACCAAGTGGAGAGTGAACAAATAATGACCACAGAGTAGATTTTAAGATTTTAAGATTTTAAGATGCAATGTGCAATATTTAAAAAAAAAAACATTATTAAATATTACATCTTCAGATTCAGTCTAATTTTGTAAATATATTTCGATAAAACAGAAACAATGCACGTATGTATAAGCAATAGTGAAAGGTACTAAAGTAAAAAAAAAAAAAAACTAATTAAGGACTTTTTTTTTTATGTATCTGTTCTTACTTTTTTACCTCCCTATATTAGATTATATAAGAACAGTTATCTGCACTTTATGTTTGAAGTGGGCAGAAAAGTATTAGTAATTAAATCAATAAAAAGAATTAGATACAATTAAAATGACTTAATTTTAATTATTATATTGTTTCAAATAAAACCAATATGATATTTATCAACAGTGAACCACTAACCTGTCAGGGTAGTCCTGGTGCTCTAGGTATCCCGCCTCAGTTTTTATATCTGCCAATGAGTTAAACACCAAGACCTCTGGAGCACTGTCTGGATCATTTACTCTTAACACTTCTGTTGTTAGCTGGAGGTTTTGCAAATTTATTAGCCACAGAATATTAAACAATTCCTTATACACATGTATCTACCTGTCTTTTGGCATTTTCCAGCATTGTGAACAGATTTCCCTCTGGCAGACTCAGCACTGGAGCATCATTGACAGGACTGATGCTGATGTCAAAGCGATGTAGACGGTTGCCTTTCAGAAACAGAGGGAGCTCTTTCTTCCCGCTACTGAAGACTGAGAACATGAAGAAGTCGCTGGGCTCCTCAGATCCACTGTGGACGTAGATGACCCGGCCCTGCCAAAGGTCCACCATGCTGAAGGTCAGGTCTCTCTCTGATCCAACCATCTCCTGATCTCCATCTGTATATAGATCTGAGCTGGGAAGGAGGTCCAAGCGGAGGTGACCATGGATGGGCTGGGCTTCCACGTGGAACATCAGCTGTGATGGGTGGATTTGCAGTTTTCGGTAATTTAGGTTAACCTAGAAATTAAGAACAATACATAGCCATTTTAATTTGCATTCATTTTCACCAATTCAAAGGGGAATTGAGATAACCTGTAGAAATTTAGTAACCATGGATGAGGTTCAATTTGTATCAGCAAAAAAAAAAATTTGGCTATTTGACACCAATTTTGTGTGTCATCCTCAGGTTGTCCTAAGTGCATCAGATCTTTTTCATCATACTAATTTATAAGAATCCTCAAAAAAGAGCATTTTGCTAAAAATATGGCTATATGTTTACTCATGTTACAAAATATTTTATATCCCCAATAAATATATTTTGCTGGTATTTTGTGAAATGTTAATTTGTGAACTTTGCTCTACTAAAAAAATCCACATCAGACAATCCCTAAATATTATAATCTATAGGCCTGTCACAGTAATCACTATATCGAGTTATTGTTCAATATATGTTAGATGGAACAATAGGTTTTTGGTGTCAGTATTTATTGTGGGCACTTTTTCATTGCACTAGTGGGGAAAATGTTGTTATTCTTCTGTACTATGAGATTTGAGCTGTGGAGGGTTGAATAAATAACTTCTATGACTTTTTTGTCTGCTATTTATTTACTGTAGTTTGTATAATATGGTTAAAAAACACATTTAGAATAGTTTTTGAGGATAATTCTACTTCAGGATTATTGTGTCAGTGGCATAAATTAGTTTCAGTCTTATTGTTTATCGTTCATATTTTCTTAAGCAATATATTGTTATTGTGACAGGCCTAATAATTTAACAAGTATAATAAACTTATCCACTGTCATCTTAGAGTTAACTCAAATTATTACTCTTATTTGGCACACATAAACATTTTACTTTACTTTTGCATTTGCAGAATTATGCACCATTGTACCAATGTGCATGAATGAAATCATATATTTTACCTTAATATGTTTTGGTTCTAAAGTGTCTCGTGTTCCCTCTGCCAGCTCTAACTTCTTGAGGACCAGAAACTGTTGGTGCTTCCTAGTGTTGACGACTGGTTGTGCAGAAGTACATCCATTTTGGTAGACTCTGTTGGACTTGATGTGACATATCTCTTATCACATTCTATGGTCACATCCTTTGTAACAGTTGCATAGGGGAGTCCTGTTTTCTGTCCATTGACTTTCATTTCTCTTAAACACCCTTTAAAAGAGCCAAGTTGCCCCTCTGGCTGAATAGATAGCTGTCCACTTCGCCTTGCCTCTGCTCTTGCCTGTTCGCTTAGACCACCAATATACAGACTTCCTTTGAGTTGAATAGACTGAAGTTCTATGGTGAGATTGGTCGTCAGTAATTCTTCTCCCACTTTGAGTTGCATTTTTTGGGGCAGCAGGCGTAGCTCGATGGGATACCATGTAAGACTACTTTTAAGTTGCAACAAAGAACGCAACTTCATTTTGATCTTCCCTTTGCCGACTGTAGCCATCAGGTGACCATTTTGGATCTCTATGGCAACAAACACTCCGTGATTACCTAAGCTATATAAAACTACTCCATCTGCTTCTCCTGCAGAGGGGTAGAGTTCACATTCGAACGCCCCCTCTTGTGGCACCTCCCACGTTGGAAGCGCAATGAAAGATTTTGAGCTATATAAGCTAACAGGATCTTCTTCAGTAGCTGAGAACTGTGGGCTGCACCCAAGAGAAACCTCGTAAACGCTTTTATAACCAGAATAGGGCCTAAGACTGGACAGTAAGTTGTGCTCATTGAAAACCACTTCGTCCATGCAGCCCCTGAATCCAAGAGTGCTGATTAGGAGATAGGGGTGGGTTAGCCAAGCTTTGCCACCAACGAATAAGCCATCGTTGATGCTGAGTTCCAAATCGGGGCCGGGCAGGTGGAGGTTGATATGGGAGTTGCGGTCTACTGTTAGGGTGATGTTATGACGGTCATGGGTCAGCTGCATGGAGTGCCATGCCAGATCATTGAGAAGGAGATGCTTTTCGGAGTGGAGAGAGCGCTCACCGGAACCCAAATCCAGGCGGACCTAAATGGGACAGAAAAATAAACACTGTAAGCGTGGTAAGACTTCCTAACCAAACTATTGTTGGATTCTTTCATCATATTGTCGGTAGTACAATTTTGATATCAGTTACCGTAAATTCCGGACTACAAAGCGCACCTGATTAAAAGCTGCATGCTTTAATTTTAGAAAGAAAATCAATTTTGTACTTGTACAAGCCGCCCGGATTTTAAGACACAGGTATCCCACGTAGAAAAATTAGCTCAAAAACGTTCATTACAGTGGTCTCTCGCTATAGCGCGGTTCACATTTCGCGGATTTTTTTGTGTGCAATTTTGCATGCTTTTTTAGTTTATGAAGGCACTTTTCAGTTTTTAAAGTGTAGAAAAAAAGTAGCGGCTTATAGTCCGGAAATTACGGTAATTGATTTAACTTTTTTTGGCCCATATGTTTTACTGGACAGGACAGTAAGCAGAATGAATTGAGGGTGAAGAGCAGGAGAAGACTTTCAGCCGAGAATCCAACTCAAGGATAACAAGGAAGGTATTAGAGTTACACATTTTATGAAAAAATAAATATATTAAAAATCTAATAAAATTGGTCCAAAAAAGTGACCTCAACCACTATATTCACATTTTTGAGCAAATTTGAGCAAATTTCTTTTGGATTGCCAACACAGAAACGTTTATATAATGGGGCCTAGTCCATAGTGCAGGACAACAACATTATTAGCATACTTTAGCATATTATAATATTTTTAAATTAAATGAAAACGGTAGAAAAAAGCACTCAACTCCTATCCTACCAGTGAACATTAGCTCAACCACTTCAAACCAAGTCAAGAAGAAACTTGTTCTGAAATGAGCTCAATGCCATAGGGTTTATTTTTCTTCTCTGCAAGCTATCTGACACCCACACATGCGCATGGCGTCCCCCCTCCGGTCCTCCTCACAGTAGTAAATACCTTAATATATGGGGATCAATGGACCTGGGGGCAATTTCTCATATTATTTGTATTTTTGTGCTGTAATTATTTTGTCAGACACTAATTACACCTCTTGGCAATTTGGCGTAAATCATAAATGCCATCTTTGGTTATTAAAATTAAAAAGTTTTTCTGATGTGTACCACGTTCAATTACTTAAATATGAAATACCTGCAAGCACCCCGAGATGAGTTCCACCAGTAAAAAGTCTCTGGTCCCAGCTGCCAGAAACAGCAGCCCTGTTGGAGAGGAGGTCCTGAATCTGACATGGACTGTGGTCTGGACTGAGGATTCAACTGTCCGCAAGTGGATGTAGCCATCACCATAGAAGGACACTGGAGATAAAATCAAGAGAAAGATTTAACATCAAGTCTAAATTCTATGGAGGACTAAACAAGATGATTGTTGGCCTGGCTTATGGTTAATATCGCTGTAATTACTGTGTCAACCCATGTAGAAAAACTCAAATGGAATGTCTCGTCTGTCAGTGTAAATTAACAAAAGTGAATTTATTCAGAAAGTGGAGCCATAAATATTGATAAGGTTCAACATTTAGATCCTAAGGTTGGAAATTTCTTTCAAAAACCAGTGAATCCATAGTTATATAGGCCCCTCTCCACCATCGTCAAACTCTACAACATGAATGCAATCTATTAAATGCATTTACAGAAAATATTTTACAAACAATGTTGGCATTTCAGACAAATAAGTAGTGATCTGTATTCTGTGTTGATCTGTCCGGGCATTCTAAAATATCCCATTTAAAGATATTGACACTGAAGTTGGTCAATATAGTGTCAGGCCGGCCCTTAACACTTTCTAACTGAAGTCAATTAATGAGAGCTAATGCACTCTGTTGCAGGTCATTGGAGGTTAATGAAGCCTCATCACTAAACACATGATGGTGACTGAAAATTTGCAACAGCTAAAAAAGTAACAGAAATCTTACTTTTTTAAGGTAACATTAGAGCTTTGTTTTTTTTTTTTTTGTTTTTTGTTAATAAACAATGGCATTACTAGCAGTAGTCTTTTATGCACACTTATGCTATGGAAAACATAATTTCAAAATAAATAACAACCCTTCACACTGTTCAGGTATCTTATAATCACTATATATAGGCCTATGTTAAGACTTATTTCTAACACATTTAACTAACACTGTTAATAGTACCTTGGCCATAAATAATACAGTAATATCAATACTATATTATGTCTTTGCATAATATTTCTTCAAATAATCAGGATGGTGTTTCATACTGAAGTAGTAGTTATCGTAAAGCAGGCAGTCAGCAGCTTCTCCCAGCATGCCTCTGCACCAAGATTAAGGGTCCATACATAATCTGTTTCTATGGAAGCCATGAACATTGGATTAATAATATAATCTTCCTACTGCCGCAGACACCTCTGCTGTTAATTCATATAAAATGCAGGTTGCTGTTAAATGCAATACTAATAATACTGTTCTTCAAAGGCTGTACGAAATTTGCGATTTTTAACTCATGAACTACAATGAATATAGCTTTGAATAATTAAATATGAGTACTAAAACTTTGTACATTAGACTGTACAAAACTCAAATGTTTTTTTGTTTTGTTTATATTTATATACAAGTTTGACTCAAAAACAATTCATTGCAAAGTAATCCAGTCAATGTATGAGCAAATATGGCAGTTGCTTAAATCCAATTCTACAAGAATGCTCAAAAATGTCTAGAGTTAGTTAATTAATCTGGATTAATAAAGGACTGCAACAAACAGATTATTTTACTTCAATCTTTATGGAAATAATCATTGAACCACCATGGAACAGTAATCATTGTTTTTCTTGCTAAGCAGTTTTATCAGTTAATGCAGCAACACAAATCAATACTTTTTGAAATAATATTGAGCAGCCCCTTACCTCCATTAACTCCCAGAACAATAACTAGCAATATAAAAACATGAGTCCCAAAACTCCTCATGGTTGCATAGGTCACATTGGCTTCATTCTACACTCCATAGTTATTCCTGCCTGATTCTGGCCCAACTGCAGTAACTACAGGACACTCTCATGCTCTGGATTCACTGAAAACTATACCTGCAAAGTGCTGAGAGGTAAAGCTCACTGGCCCCGCCCACAGATCGAGCAGCAGCCTTCAGTCAGGTCTGCTGATGTTGTTATGCTTCACTTGGACACACGAGGGAGCTGTTACTATATTTGTTTAAACAATAGTGAATCAAAATGTAAACTAGGACTGTGCAATTAATCACATTTTAATCAAGATCGGAATTCAAAATGATATTTAATCTAAAATCAAGAACAATCAATATGAGGGGGAAAAAATCTAATTGCCCATCCCCAAAGTAAATGTAACTCATTAGATGATGAACTATGAAAAAAAGTATTTATAGTTTCATAAATACTTTTTGTGTATTAAAGCATTCTATATTCTACAATAATAAGATACAATATATAGTTACTGTTGTTCCTGAGCTGCAATTGTTATCTCATCATGCTATACACAGAAAGTTCATAACATTTCAATGGCATTATGTCCTTTTAATCCACAAGGGAGCAGCATAGTCACTGTTTAATGCATGGCTCAAGATAACCCAGGGGTTAACTTGAGTCAGCTGTGCACAGAAGTAAGAGCTGCTAAAATATACATATATAATAGAATAAAACCTGACCTCCGCAACACAAACACACTCACTCACTTCAAAACCAAACTCAAAGCCCACCTGTTCAAACTCGCCTATTCACTCTAACCACAGCGGCACTGTCATTTGTATGCTATGTGCTTGTTTTTAAATGTGTATATTTTAACTGTTGCTTTTAACTGTCTTAATGTGTTGTGTTGATGTATGTCCCTGCTGTGAGGCGACCTTGAGTGCCCAGAAAGGCGCCCTATAAATACAATTTATTATAATTATTATTATTATTAAAAATAAGTCTCAATAAAGTATCACTCCACAATTTGTCTTTAGTTTAGTTTAGCCAAATGAATGTATTTTCTTTGCTAAATGATGAAGTTTGTCTTCTCCACATTTTCATTTGTCACATTACAAATCAAACCAACAATAACTAACCGTTATATCACAACTGTTGTCTCCAAAACTAGGACAGCCTTTAGGTCATGTCCTGTTTGGGTACATACTGAACATGTTATGTAATACTGTCCAACCAATTTCTTCCACATCCTGATTTAATGTCCATTCATCTGCATGTAACCTACATTTCGTGTCCATTTGTTCTGCTCTTAGAAATTCAACTAAAATTGACTGAAGGAGAAACGTTACAGATAGATAGAGGACCAGTAACTATACAGATAAACAGAGTGTTCCGCTAGTTTAATGGTTATGGTTATTAATAACTTATATAACATATAACCTAATCTAATGTAATGTAATGTAGGGTAATTCTCCAGTTACTTCTGAACAAGGCCATCGTGAGGGCAACCAGTTTCAATGTCTTCAAATTCATTGACGTCAAACAGGGATTTTGTAAGTGACTGACTTTCTAAATTTAAACAAAATAAGGTAATGGAAAACATCATAAATGCTCTGTGACGCCTGCATGGGAAAAGCAGAACAGGAAAACAGCTATTGGCCATTGAGTGAAAGTGGAAGTTTGGGTGTGATTGTCCAAACTGTATGGGACACCCTCTCCAGTCTATATCCTGCACCCCTCCCGTCCCTCTCTCTCTGCACTACAACAACCCACTTCACACACACCCGGCCACCAAAATGTTCTTTTAAGGAGCAGCTTGAGAAAATGTAGTCCATTAAAATGCTAAAAGAGCACATAAGAGCTTTTATTCACGCGGCTATATAAAACTGGAGACTTGGCTGGCACACTGAGGGGCTCCTGCGTGTAGGTTGAGTTCCCAGGACAGGGAATAAAAGACGCTGAAGCTTGGAAAACTAAAGGGGGTCACTCCCAAAATAGGTGGCAGTTTGTCTGATGACAACAGAGGTGGTGTGCTCAGAAATGGGCCTAGGTTTCACACTGGGAGGATTACCCACTTGTGCTAAAGGCTATAGAGAAATCTAAATGTAAACCAGCAGACGCCTAAATGTCTGTACAAGTCTAAATATGTGCGTTTCACAGGAGCGTCTCTCCTCCAACACTTCATGTTCATTAATCAGCCTCAGGCTATAATTAGAAGTGGACTTATGAAAGCAGGCAGACATTTGAAGGAATTCTATATAGAAACATAGCACTCACTTTATGACGATATTGATCTGAAAGCAAATTTTATTACTGCATACAAGTTATTTTAATTATCAAATGGAATTTTTTTCACTACCAAAACAATTATTCAAAGTTATTCCAGCGCACTATATAACTTTCCTGTTGGTACACTGCCTCTTGTCTCCATAGAGATGTTATTGGTTTGTCAGGCCAAGTTACTGTTCAAATCTGTGAAGAGGTGAGCCTGCTCATGGTAAGAATGCATGTTTTATAGCATGCATGTTTAATGCCACACCGTTGAACATTCCATGCAAAGTAATATCTCCAAAAAGACAAGCAGGTGGTGGACCCGCATTAGAAAAGTTGCAGTCCTTAAATAGAAAAAAAAAATTTGCCCATTCTGTCGGTTATAAGGAGTAAGTGAACAAATGGAGAAACAATTACCTGGCTAAGAATTTTGGATTTTTTGTAAAAATTTGGCAAGTCAGGTCAAATATAATCAAGAAAAGTCAGTTTACCTACTGTGGCTTTTTTATTGACAGCTGATAATAGTGCAAGTTAGACTCTTTTTGTAAGTGAATGGGTCTGGAATCCCTCCTAATTACAGCCATTTCCCCTCGTGGGACAAATAAAGATTACTTTATCTTATCTAAATCCATCCCAGTGGTGGTCTATCTAAAATGGGAGATAGATAAAGATGCTTTGTTTTTGCTCTGGTTGGCTTGGTTTTATTCAGACTGCACCAACGTTTGCATTTGGTTGGTGTTCTGAGATCACATTTGTATATTTATTTAACTGGTATTAGACCAGATGTACACTATATATAAAATTTTCAGAGAAAATGAGTAACGGTTAAATCATATTTAATCTTTTATCCAAACTTTGAAGGGACCTGAAGTTATCATGTCTTCTTTGATATTTGATATGACATTTTGTATGTTTTCTCACCAATTACCTCAATTGAAAAAATATTAAACATGCACTGGTAACAAATGTGTAATTACATTTTCTAGACTGTCTCTAATAAACTTACCCAAACAAAGTACAGAAACAGCTCGTGTCTGCAATACTTTTCGGGTTGGCTCTTCTACTTTGCAGTTTAAAAATAGTCAGGAAGTGAAAATATCAAGGGGCACACGTTTTATCTGAGGCTCTGATGGCAGCTTGCTATGAGCCTTATCAGGGCCTTCTCTGGCACAACACAACTTAGAGGCAGGAACCACCTGGCTCTGGGCAAAACACAAAACAGAGGAAGACTTTTACAGAGGGACTGATTTGAATGCTACAGCAACAGCTAAAACAACACAAACAGTAGGCAGCTGGATGGATAAGGGTTAAAAAGACCTCATTTTGGTGTTTGTTTTGAGATGTAGACAATAACTAAATTCTTTTACCCAGGTGAAACATTTATGACAAAGAAAAATATATTGAGTATACTTCCTACTATAGTAGCATTGTACCATTGTAGACTATAGGGATTTTATTTTCACTGTATTCAACAATATTTTTTAAAACGTCTGATGTCATAACAAAGTAGCAACAGCACTAATTGTATACATTGTATCTTTTGGCATAAGAGTACAGTAGTATTAGTAGTATTTAGTAGTATTAAGTAGTAGTATTAAGCAATAGCAGTAAGTCTTGAAGTAGTACATTAATAGTTATAAGTGAAGTAAATACGAATGCAATACAGTACTTTCCATTCTAAGTACTCTGAATTGGGTGATATTAATTTAAAATCTTTTCAGTTTAGGTAAAGGTGCACACTATAACTTTTCTGGTAGAAGATCAGATCACCTACTTGTCTCCATGGAGATGTTATAATGTTGCTTGCAATGTTACACAGTTTAGCATTAAACCTATTTACCTTGAGGACTTTTCTGAGGACTTTTGAGGAACTTTTTTAGTGGAGGATACACCACCTGTTACTGCCTTGTCTCAACTGTCCCATGGTATGGAATTTGACTAATTTATCTCCATGAAGCCAACCAGGTGGTGTCACCAGAGCAAGGTCCGATCTGTGGAAAAGAGAGCCCGTTCATAGTAAGAATGCAGGTTTGTTTTCAAGTACTACAAACATGTCTAATTGAACAAATGCAAAAGAGATCATGTTAAATGCCATACTACTTTGGAACATAGTACACCTTTTACATCCTTTCTTATCCCTGCTTGTTCCCACCGCTTTCACCTTTGTATAGAAGAGAATCAAAAGAAACCAAAACATTTCATTTACTACTTATTTCCTCTCGGTTTTATACAAGCTCCTGTGTAGGTTCTGCTCTTCTCCTGAGAGCCTTTTTGGAATGCATTGATTTCTCTCTAAAAAAACACAAAACCAAACAACATTATCCACCTGTGCCGTGATGAGTGAGTCACAGTGTTTTTGTTATCTCTGTCTAAATAAAGTTAATGGAGGGATGCTTAGAAACAGTGTGTGGGCTCCGGCACAAGCCTTGGCCTTATCCTTTGGTCCATTTCCACGGTAAATGCAGTAATAGAATGACACATCTATGCTCTATTTATGAACAGGTTGCATAAGAACAATCTGAAAGGCCACATTCAGAGAGAGAAACAAGAGAAAAATTAGATGGAATAGAATACATAGAAACGAATAGTGAAGGTTATTATACAGATCTTTGACATTTTAGAAAATTATTATGACATTTCTTTGGAAGCCTGGACATTTGATCTAAATATGTTGTCATATTTGAGTATTTAATGAGATCATCTTTGAATTTCTATTAGGTGACATTTGGTAATATTTTGTTTTAAAGACCCTGTACCCATTTTTTTAAGTAGCTCTTGAGGTCAAAATAAGCTGGATGCTGTCTGCATCTAATTATAAAGAGTTTTATTGGCCCATAATCAGGGAGTACACATTAGCGTGCTAGCTCTTTGAGCCCAGTTTAGTACTGATGTAGACTTGGTTTAGTCCAATTCCAGTCTTAGTTTAGTGTAGGTCTAGGACAGTTTTAGTTCTGGTTTAGTTTTAGATTAGTCCCAGTTTTGATGTGGTGCTTGTGAACGTGAGAATGCACCCAGCCACCCACATTGACAATAATTTGTGAATAATTGGTTTGGTTTTTGCATCTGTCTTGTGTTGTACATTGTCTGTACTCAAACTTAAATTTACTTATTGATGCAGTATCTTTCCACTCTTCACTCCGTCACACTTGGTGCCACTCCTCACTCCGTTATACTTGGTGGTACAAAGATACTCCTGTAGTCACAGTTGCACCAAACAATCACACTAAAAACAACAGCACAACTTGGCAAATTAAGTAGAGCTTAAAGCACCTAAGCCACTGTCCCTTCTGTCACAACATACCAGTGCACATCTAAAGTAAATAGTAACATTTTTATTTAGCGCTTTTTCACCTTCAAGGCACTTTACATCAAGGAACCATTTATCCATTAACTCAAACATTCATACATTAGTGTGCACAGACACTAGGGGTGAGTTGGGTTAAGTGTCTTGCCCAAGTACACATCAGTATCATTCATCTGAGCTGGAATCACACCGCCAACCTGTGGGTCAGTGGATCTAAACGCTCAACCAATGATGTTTATGTCAAGAGCGGGATTCGAACCACCAACTATATCACCCCAAAAAGTGTAATGTAAAAACAGATCTTAGAGACAAAAATCAGACCACTACATGCTGTATTCATCAAGACATTTTATCTATCACTAGATTAAAAAAAAAAAATGCACGCATGCAGTGTACTAGCGATGAGCCAAAGAGTTTCTTAGGAAGTAACGAAAGCCACTGCTTCCTCTGTGAGTTCATACTCCACTGTGATTGGTTAAATCTACCTGTCACTTATCAAGAACATGAAAGGCTGGCCAATAGCAGATGGGAGTAACTGTCTGTATTTGAGTATAGACACACTGAATCACTGAATAGCAGATTGTCACACAGGGATCAAATCAGCCAAGTAGAACTCCATACAATCCAGCAAGTAATAGCATTTTGAGTTTGTAATCAAATAAAAGTTAAATTATTATGCTATTTTCTGATCTGTGTTTAATGTTGTTTCCTCATTAAAAACTTGGAGTTGAGTTTTGTTTCATTCACACATATTTAACACACAAACTCTGCATATTTAGGCTCAGTTCTTCTCTCAATCAGAAATAACCCTGTGTTCCGCATTGTGATACCATGTGGTAATACAGGAAGTGCTCCACTGTATTTTTAATCTTCATACACCTTCACTAGAATTATTTGGATAATTTCAACCCTGGAATTTTCAGTCTTTACTGAACAAAAAGTAAAAGGTAGCTGCTATCATGAAAACTACTGCTTCATGACATCACAAGGTGGATCAGAGCATTTTGAGGTTGGAGATGTAATGATAACGCATTACTCAAACATGCGTGAATGAAACAAAACACAACTCCAGGTATGTTTTTAATGAGGTAACAACATTCTGACATTGCTAAATGCGTAAAAGAGTTCATTCTGTGTAATATAGGGCCTTTAAACAAAAATGGGCTAAAACAAAAGGGCTAATGAAGAAATTGCAAATAAACTTTGAAGAAATTGCAAATAATATTTCAAAGAATATTTCAACTATGGCTAATATTTACACAGTATTGTTAGAATCACTAGGGCCTTATTCCATTAGTCACCTTCTCTTGGCGACTACAAACTGCATTAAGGTGTAACGTACACCTCTCCATTCACTGGCTGTGTTTTGTTCTCTTTATGTGTTACTTTGTGTGTCCAGAGGCACCACTTCAAAAGTTTGGGGGAACTTTCCAGACATCTGATATTCGACTTCTACAAAATGCAATGCAACGTTTGGGAACAAGGCTAGCTTTGCTCCAGGACAATTCATAGTGTGATGTGCGTATGTGTGCTCCTCTAGGCTCACATGCACAAGAGGTGTGACAAACTTTGAGTCACAGATACTTTATTTAGCTCTGCTGGTGAAAAGTCGAGCAAGATGTGATAAGACCAAGGAGACAAGAGAAATCAAGGGTGACATCAGCTTTGTACAGATTAAGTCATTCAGTTGTCCATGTTTGGCAGAAAAAGTACATTAAATAGGCTTTATTGAACTTTTAATCATGCTACTATATTATCTTCTTGTTGGAGTTACCCATAATCAGATACTAATCAAAACTAGAGCTAGTACTGATACCAGAGAAAACTGAAAAATCTCCAAAATTAGACAAAATCTGACTTTTTCTGAATATTTTTTCAATGGTCATGACCTGCAGAATTACTATAAGACATATGTGTAATACTCAATAAGCTACAATTACTAAATAGTTGTTAAAAATTTCATTCATTAAAAAAAAAGCACAAAAAAGTCTTTTTCTGTGGTATCAAAATTTCAGTGTTTTGACAACACATAATGATACTGTTGTTTTATTTATTGATGAATGTTCAAATAATTAAATTCATGATGTGGTGCTTCTCTGCGTTTTTTAACTTCCTCCTTTCACCACTGGATCATTCCAACGCTTCTACTACAAAGCAGGTCTTGCTTATAGTTAGCAGCTACTCTTTTGAACCTACAGTTTACAGCAAGGCATTTTGTGGGCTGAAAAATTAGGACTGAATTTCTGTTTTTAATTATTATGAAAAAATGCTAAGATGTAATAAGGTTGTAGTATTAATTATAGTACCCTGAAAGTTGTAAATTCAAGTCTGGCTATGCTTCTGTTACATAGGCCAAATAACAAGGACTAGGCATTGGTACCTTATTGCAATTTCCCAATCAGGTAAGTTTGTAATATGGCACCATGATAAGAATAATAGCAGGTTTCATTTGAAAGAGAAATATTAAAAAGATTTTTTCTCCTGAGTTAAGGAGCTGCCAGTGTGAACAAGCCCTAACAAAACAAAGATGTGCATGATCAGCTCTGAAAGAGGAGTGACAGGAAGGATGGGATGAACCAAAGTCATTGACCCGTCTCTGTTAGTCTAGCATGTGACGTCTCCAGGTTCGCTTTGTGTTTCCAACAAAAGATTAAGGAAAGAAAAAGGAAAAGTAAAAGAAGGAATGCCAGGTGAGTGCATGGTGATTCAATGGAGGGTTTTGAGGAGTCTTTCAGTAAGAGCAATGATGAAGTAGAAGAACATGTAATGAGACAGAACATAAAAACAAGATTCTCTTTTTCAATAAATAGATGGAATTTATTAGGATTTCCTGATAAGACTAAGATTTGAATCAGTGGAAATTGGGGGTGTTTTAATATAATGAGCCTAATCCTTAAACGTGCATTATGTAACTTTTTTTGGTATTCATGTCCATTCTTTTGTCTACAGTGTTCCACAGTATGGTATTAATCTTGTCCATCTCTATGGAGACAAACAGAAGACAACACTAAGCTGAGTTATAGGTCAATTCTGTGGAGAAGCAACCTGCCCACAGTAAGAATACCTGTTTTTCAAGGTATCGTTAAGAAATAAAAATAACTGTAATTTGTGGATTTTTAAATAATTTTTACTCAAAACTATTTAAAACTGTTTTAGAGGTATTTCGATTAATGTGCACAATTCAGATTTATGATAACTTCCTAATTTGTTATCTGTGGTGACAAATTTACCATGAGCCATGCACCTCCTCCAGCTATAAGTGTTCCCAAGCAGACCGCCCCTCTCTCCAGCTTGTCTATGGACCATTCCTGGGCTCCCTGGTGGGACATGCCTGGAACATCTCTCCAGGGAGACGTCCAGGAGGCATCTGTTCACCTCAGCTGGTCTGGCCCTCCTCATGAGAAAGGGCTCTAACCCAACATCTCATCACATTTGTGCAAGGGGGACCACCCACTCCAGAAACAATAGGGAGATTGAACAGCTACTCATATCTAGAGAAGTCATATTGTTATGACTTATCATAGGAAATACAGCAATGCAAAAAATGGCACTATATCTTTGAGAGCACGTAAAACAGACAATTGCTGATTATTTATTTGATGGTGTGGTTGAATAATAACTTTATCTTTAGTACATTTATTTTAGTTTAATTATCAAATAACCCATTGTCACCCACCTTTTCTTGTGATTTCTTTTTTATCTGTGAGAGTGTAGGCAGAACTGACAGCCTTCTCTGACCTGTATTTTGTATGAATGTGCTCACTACCTAGCAGTCTAGTGGACCTCTATTTAAGATTCACTGGTGACCTTTTCTGAATCTTTGTGGTAGGATCTGATACCTAGGGTAGGAATTAGTGATACATAATGATATATGATACACAAACACAACCTCCTCCCCATATCTGAAAGTATGACATCATCACAGTCTCTGGAAACAACCACATTTGAATCATAGTGTGTGTAATTTAGTGAAAGCTAAAAATAGGCTTTAACAATGATAAAGTTGACTCAAACATGTGCACCTAGCTATTTTAATTTAGATGATGCAATTCATTCATTTAAAGGCTGATACATGTATATATGCGTATTAATGCCTTGTTCATGGAATTATAAAGCCTGTTGTGTAACTAATCCCTAAATAAACAAAAACATATAAATAGTACAGCGTATGTTATGCTTTGACCCGGTATGACCATCTTTTCCTCCTTGTCAGTACACACCCATCCATATAACAATGTTCTGCTTTCTTTCAGCTTGTTTGGCTCTTGCTCTCATCAGTGTAACAAAGGTTGTCCCCACACAATGGCGTCGGGCAGCTGCTGTCCTGACTCAGTGCTAAACCATGTGACCCTGCAGCCTATCACTCCATTTAACATCATTAGAATGCACTCTTTCCAAACACAGCCTGAGTCACTCTGTTCTGTTAGTCACAAAGAGAACTGAAAGAAATGACAGACAGGAGTCACAGTGTCACTCGACAAGATGAAACTTAAGAAGCAAATGCCAAAATAGATCATTTTAATGGGAATTTGCTTTTAGGTGATGTCACAGTATATTGCTGGGTTTCAAATGACATCACAACGTTCTGTTTATGGAGATGGGTGCAGGTGAAATTAATATGTTAAAGTGGAGATTTTTGACCTAGGGGACTATCACTACCGGAAATGTAATCAATGAAATCCGTAGGGAAAACTCTTCACCACTTGCCCCCCATCTGGGAGACTGACATCATCACATTCTGGGCCATATAGGCTTAAAATGTTTATTGGGACAGAGCAGGACAAGTGATTATATAGATTATAGCTCCAGTAATTATGTAGAATTTTTTGGTGTGGTTTTATAAATGTCCACTTTTGCTTAAAAATTTACAAAATATGAAAATACTATTATTAATACATACATACAAATACATTGTTGATACAAGAAAAATGATTAGCACAGCCCTGCAAAATCTGACAATGACCAATGATAGAAGTATATGGTTTGAAACGAAAACAGCAATTTAGCTTTAGTCAACAATAATATAAAATTGGGATATGGTATATGCAAAAGTATTACTGACAACACCCACACTTTTTTTTTTTTTTTAATTTAACAAAGTCACTAAAGGTTACTAAATTATTGTTCTATACTAAAAGTATTGAAATCACGGTTATGGGTTTTGTTCATGCATTACTTAAAATACAACAACTGTACTATATACTAATAAGTAGTAGAAAGGACTACCATGCGTGTGCCAATAGGGCTGTAGATCAGCTTGGTTAGGTTTGATTGTGACAGTGGTGTGAAAATGGCAAAAGCACTTTTTAGTATTTATAGGATTTGATTATGTATCAGACCCAAACAGCACACTAGACTACAACTGCACTATTTTATACAGAAGGTGTTATACATACAGTGTACTTATGTATAAAAGGCAGATTCATGATTAATGACTTCCAAATCTGCAGCAAACTCACTTCATGCCTTATACTGTCCGCTGTTGTCCCATATAAATCCTTATAATATAAAGTCAATAATTAGTACACAATTTACAAGTCTGATCCACTTCAATAATTTTTTTTATATAGCACTCAAGCTGACCAAAGTGCTTCACATAAAAAAGGCAAAGAACAATAAAACACCAATAAAACACCAAGATATCCTGGTTAGCTAGAAATAAATTTCACGGAGAAAAGGTGGGTTTTTCATCTATTCTTAAACGGCATTAAAGACTGCAAGGACTGCACTAAAACAGCAAGGATTAATGAACCGAAAAAACTAAAGGATTACGGCCCTATGTTCCAACAATTAAAAGATGGAATGGTATGTAGACGACAGAGTTACCCAAAAACATTCCCATGTACGTACAATAAATGTCAACCAATAAAATGTAGCCATTACATCCCTCCCATAACAGTCTGCTACTGAATGCAACTTCGTCACTGTGTAAAACTGCCAACTTTTACATCATTGTTAGTATCAATTATAATGTTCTGTCAGTGTCCTGTTTGGTAACAACATTTTCCATTGCCACAAGTTTATTATCAACTGCAGCACATCAAGATTGGCAGACGTCCATGGTAGACGGCACCGCCCACTGTTTAGAAATTGAAATTTTACAGATTCCTGCAGCCCAGGCTAAGCTAGCGCAACAAGTAGAACAACTCCATGCTGTCTTGTGTTTTTTTCAAAAACAAATGAGGAGCCTGGGAAGACAGAGGCAGCGCTGCATGTATCTGAAAGAGACAATTGTCAAGTTGAATTCATTAAGAGGCCATGAATGAGACTTAAAATAATAAGGGTCAAAAGGTTAAGCTTTTGCCCTGATCATTAAGTTATAAATGAAATGGCTATTGTTCTATGTTTTGGGAAGTCCTAATTGGGTTGAATAGTAAACAAGTTCAAATTATGAATAATGATGAATATATTAAGGGAAACTCACTACGTAGTTCATATTTAAATAAATTACAACAACAGGTGCTTGCAGTCTATGCATCATACTAACCTTGTTTTTCTAAATGTTAATATTAAGTAGGATGCAAACATTTGTAGTCCGTTGTACATGATTGCATCTGATTGAATTGGAGACTTTATTTTTCACATGTTGATTTTGAACCAAAAATCTGCAGTACTACACATAAGGAAATCTGTCTTTCTTTAAACTACAGACATATCGTAGTTAGTTTTTACCCTGAATAGAATAACATAACAATAACTTAAATAATAACTTATCTACAAGCTAAAAAAAAATCAGCACAAAAACTGCAGACCATATTGTCACGTACAATTGATGTACTGCCCCAGATGGATTAAACCAATGCTGTCTTGACATGCATAGTATACTTTTTTGCTATCCTATATCATTAACACAGCACCACACAACAAAGGATATAGCATGTTACATAAATGAAAATCTGATAATCTGACTGCAATATCATCTGTTACCCTATCTGTTCATGTGCGTCATCCGGTGATTTCTAGAAGAAGAGAGATTAATAGTAGCAGAGCATTTGCTTTGCACGGTAGGTAATGCTTCTTTTTGAATTCTTACCAATAACACATCTTTGTCCCTCCAGTTTCAATAACAAACTCCCTGTTCCGGCCTGGCTCTGATATCTGATGGTTAGCCTTTTTCTCTTTTTTTTTTTTTCATATCCTTTTGCCAAATGTTATCAGACTGAGAAGTAGCACACCACCACGGTCAAGGCTGCATTTGAGCCTTGTACTAAGTCATGCTGCGCTTATGTAAGAAGGGTCTGTTAGTAAATGTAGCTGATAGCTATCAGTTTGTATATCCCATGTCAGTGATTATGACCCACTCCCATGAGAAAGGCTGTAGTGCCAATCCACTCCATAAACAAGTCATCTGCACTCTCCCTTTTGGCACACATTCAGGGCACATAGAGAGCACTGCTGTCAAAACAAAACTTCATGTCCTCCTGGGTTACAGTGGGATGTGAAATGTTTTCAAATGGACTAGAAGAGAATGTACTGAACGCATCATGATGGAACTACTCGTATGTATTAAAGGAAAAAACAAAATGATAATAGAAACAAAGTTGGATCAGTTAGGCAATAAGATAGATAATTCAAGATGGGACGACATGAGATCAATGTCACAATTGTTTCAACGACTACATTATGCAAGTAAATGGAAATCATTACGGTAATAAATACATCTAATTTTAGACTTAAATGCCAAGCAAGCGAATGCGTTCAGCTGTATTTCTCAACTAAGCCTAACATTAGAACATTAATCATTTAACTCTTAGTGGTTTCAAATGTTGATGCTCAAAGGCTGATGACAAAGTGATGAAATATAGTTTTCATTTTCACCGTATTGAGAGCTGAAATAAAGTAACAGAGACAATATTTAGGGTTTTCTACCTTTCATAACTATGGTAATGACTTGGGCATTATTCACATACCATGATTACATAATTTTAACTAAAATGAGTAAATGCTTTAAGAGTGGTGAAAAATACAAAGTACAAAAATAAAAGTATTATACCTAAGTACTAATTTTAGGCATCAGTACTTTACTTGATTATTTTTTACTTTTACTTCACTACATAAGAGAGCAGGTATGTCTATTTTCTACTCCACTACATTTTTGAAAAGGTTTCATGGGTTATTTTCAACATGTTCATGATAACATTCTGTCTAAAGGTTTTGAGTTCAAGTCCTGGCTTTGAGCAAATTAATATATACCGGTACATATTTTAAAAAGGTCTCAAAACAATGATTGACTAAAGAATCAAGACAATTCTTTATCAAGATCACCACACTTCACGCTTTAATAGTTATCAAGTTTCTGCGCAAAATACTTTTACTTTTTACAATAAAGTAATTTTTTTAAATGGGTACTTTTAGATTTAGATTTTTATCTTTTACCTTTACTTAAATAAACCTTTTAATCCTGTTTTGGTACTTTACTTGAGTAACAAAATGGAATACTTCATCCAGATGAAATAGAGTTGACATGTGGATCTGTCAAATCTATTAAATATGATATACTGGGTGGTATCAAACTTTAACTCATATTCATTCATTATATTAAAATATATACACTTAACTAGCTTTATTCACATAACTGAATAAAGTATCTTCTAACCAACTTTTAAACAGTAACTGTGTTTTCTCTGTACTCTATCTGTACATTGGACCCATCCCATAAACAAACTTGTATCAAAACATGATATAGGCGAGACTAGTATATAGACCTCAGCCACGCACAAATTGTTAGCGATGCACTGTTGTCATGTGACTCACTGCTGTAGGACAAGGGGGTGGGGCCAGTCAGTACAGGACAGTGGGAGGGTCCTGACAAGTCAATAGTGTTCTCCTCGTTTCTCGTTTCCTCTGTACTCTAGAAGCCCCCCTCCCACTCCCTCCCTGTCCCTCTGTTGTTCCTAATGTCTTTCCTGTACAGAAGGAGCACTTGTTCCCACACCGGACGACAGGCCTGGCACACATGTATAAACACAAAAAGCTTTACTATTTAAGAAGAATAACTTCAAGACACCTGATCACCCCAGACACAAGATTGAGTGTTCAAGAACAAGACAAGATTTTTTCTCAATATAATTTATATTTTTGCTGTCATTGTAGAACTGTTTGTTATAACTATGACTTCTCATTAGATGTAACTGACCAGCGTTTATCTTCTTTTTTGTGCAAAGAAAATGTAAACACATCTTACAAGATCATTCTACTCATCATATCTTGGAAGATTTTGTCTCATCGTTATAAGCATTCCTGCAATTACACTTCTTTCGCATTTTGCAGGGTTTTACCAATGTCTTAACAAATACCGTATCAGTCCAACAGAATGTGCCTGTATTTAATATTGGATCTAATGGACAGTAAAGTAAACTAAATTATGTTCCATTGATATAGCCCCAAAACTGGATGTTTGTTTTTTTAACAGTTAATAATTTTGTGTGTTGTTAGCCTCTTTCAGACATAGACATAGACAAGAGCTTGTAAGACTTGATGTACTGTACTTAGCACATTATTGAACACAGTACAAAATGCTCATGTGGAAAATACTGATCAAGCTCATCTGGAAGTGATATGTTTATGAGGAGTGGTCAGCGCACGTATCCATCTGAACAAATGAGCATCAGGGCAACATGCTGCTCACAGTGGCCAGGCTGTCCCATATTTCACAAGGACCAAATGTGAATGTTTATATTACACAGCCATTGTCTGAACCTTCAAGGGCAATCTGCCCAGAGCTCCATTATTTTCAGATGTGAAATTTATAGCCACATAAAAGTCAGACTGAGGTTTGATCAATGGGGGTCTGAGAGTTGCAGTTTGTAAACCAATATGTTTCACTGTTTCACCCTTCCCTCTTATGCAAGATCCTGGCAAAGGCACACTGGGTTAGATAAGCCTGCAAAAAAATTCAACAAGCGCTCAGTTTGGACCCCAGCTTTTATGTGTTGTGCAGATCAGGAGGGAACACGGCTTTTGTTTCCTGTTTGTGTCACAACTGACCCCTCCCCTCACTTCCTTCCCTGGGGTGCGCCTGTGCACCTGCACCTAAGGGCCAGTACACATTCTGGACACTCAAAGTTCATCAACAGCAAACAACATATGTGCAGGAACAATGCAGCTTGTGGTGAAAACAAGTCTGTTTTTGAACTGATACAGCAGGCTGCATGAATAGAAAGGGACTTCAGACGCCTGGTGTGGGGGGCTGTTTACATGAAGCAAACGATCTCATCATATTGAGCCCAAAAATGCCCGGAATGTAGGACACAATGACCAGCTGCTCCATAATGCTGCACGTCATTAACATGGATATCATTCCAAAACACCAAACATAATAAGGTCCTCTTGAATGACCAAAGATGGTTCTATAGAGCAACATGTTAAACAGCAGTCCAGTTTTAGTTTATTTGGACCAGCTCCTAGAGAAGAGCCAACTCTTATGACTCCCCAAAGACTTTGTATTTATTGTTATTCAGAGCATTTTAATAACAAAAAATAGTAATGTAATTCATTTGTCTTTTGAACTATTTCTATTTCTTATATTCTTAGTAATAACTTCAAGAAAAATCACCAAATTGTTTCTTTTCAATATCATATCTCAAACAGCCACAGCTGATTCAGCTCTCATCTTATGGAAATCAGCGCTTCCATTTACTACACAGTATTGCTTCTTTGAGACACATCTGAGCCAGACGAACTATCACTACTACACACAGTGATCCACTAAAGAGTATGGAGAGGATAGTGCTAGAATTCCACAATATAATACCTACAGTAATGTTTCTATAATTCAACAAATACTTACTGTATGAATACTGAATATGACCCTGTTTAGTTAAATATATCTTTGGAAATAAATAAATAATTTCATCCAGCATAATATGTGAGTATGGCTGTATACATTCCAATTGGCTGATTCCTCTATTGACAAAAACATAAGCATACTCCATGGAGGCATGTGGGTCACAATAACAGGGTTTCTCCTCCACAACGTATCTCAGAACGTTCCCATTTCCTGCTCCAGACCTCAAAAATGTCAAATTCTTTTTCCCCTTTACATGCCAACAACCAGAGGCATGTGGGTTCCTAATTGTGTACATACTTTTCTTCCCTTACATGCCGAAGACATTTTGCCCCAGGAATGCTTTTTTGATAGACCCTTTAAAAGTTTGCAAACAAAAGCACAATCTAAATTTCACAACTGAGGCAACAGGGGGAGTGGAATAAGCTATTTCAATATTGAAATTGAGTAAAATTTACATTGATTGTTTATTTAATAGGCAATTATTACACACACTTATTTTTGATGAAGGCAAAGTCTTGGTCTTGGTTTTACTGGACATAGTGAACAGAAATGTTAACTACACCGTTTTTCATGGTGTCATCCTTCACCATAATTATACTTTTTGTGAAGCTACAAAGTACATTTTTAGGCTAGAACACATTTCCCTTGTGATAGTACAAAAATAGCTGATATCTCTACATTGGAATCTCAAAAATTGTAGCTTGTTTTATACATCAATTAGCAATTTAGATTTGATGTCAACAAGTTGAAAATTGAGTGTGACATTTCACTTTTGCCTAGAGTGGCCTGAACATTCTCATGCCATAGCCTTTAAAAGTCTCTTCTCTATAGCTTTTGTTAACTCCAGGATGCTCTTGTACTACACTGTTGACAGAGCAAACAAGAGCAACACTCAATTGTGAAGAAGTGAATGAGGACAAACAAGTTCGACTCCACTTTGCATTGTCCAAAAAGTGATTCATCAACTTGAGGAAAGTCAGTTCACTGAGTCTAAACATACTCTAGAAATTCTCATGCTTTGGTCAGCTTGCAATCCAACTCAACCCAACGCCACATCTGCAGAAACTGGAGGAGTGGTTTACAGTAAAACCACCAAAGTGAAATTACAGAACTAAATCAAAACATGAATTCCAATGACAACCCACTCCCAGATGTGCACTTTTGTTTTTAGTACCATCCCACCTTGGATTTTTATGGAGGTTAGTAAAGCAGCTGAGTGGGCATTTCAAAAAAAGAAAACCCCAAATGCCTACTACTATGCTCGTTATAAAAACAAAGTAAGTAATAACAATATTGTTTTACTGACTCATTCAAAATTGTTTACTTTGTGCAAGGATGTTGGCTTGAATTAGACTGTGAATTGCGTCACTAGTGCAGATGTGATTGTGTTGAAGAGAAGAGATGTGGCTAAGTGGTAAGCCCAAGTAGGAGCTGCTCATAACAAGTGTAACATGTGGTGTGATATACAGCATACGTGTCACAGTTAGAATCTTACCGAGTTGGGATTAGGGTCAAACAATTTATATATATATATATATATATATATATATATATATTTTTTGAGTCTAGGGGCATTCAGATTTGAGAGAACGTTGAAATTTGAACTGCTATAGTGATACAAGAATATCATGCATCCCAGAACGTGTTTGTAAAGGTTCAGACTACAGCATTAGCAGGTTTTATGGAGAAATTTGAATTTGTAATTATTGTAGTAGTGGGAGTTTAATTTCCACCATTCAAAGTGTTATTTCTATTGGTTGCAGCTGATTTGGCAGGCAGTAGTCAATCTGATATTATAACAGTATTATTGGTCTACTCAGTAGTATATATTTGTATCTGGTTTATGTTATAAGCGGAATTAGGACTAATCCCATATACTGCCAAATATTGGACGCTGCTTTTGTTTGGGATTATCCTGCATACAGTTGAACTCCAAAACTGCAGTAGTTTATTTGGCACTTTAAAGGTGCTACATGTCAATATACAGTTCCATACAATTCAGCAATTTTCACATATGTTCGCTTTAATCCTTCATGATTTCTGTGCTGGAACCAGGAGAGAGACGTCAAATTTCAAGGATGATTTTAGAATCTAAAAATGTGACTTTTTTCATGTTTTTATGTTCTTGTGAAGCCTGGAGTCTATTTGTTGCAATGTGGGCCCTCTGTGGAACCTCATATCATTTAAGGAGATAATTGGCAAAAGTGTGACTTAGCTACAGTTATTAAGATTCAGAAAAAAACAGAGGAATAAATAAATGTTTATTCTCATTTTGCTCTTGTCAAGAATGTTCGAAGATATTTTTACTTAAATGTTTGTAAGCTTTCACAGTTCATTAATAGTTGCTTTAGAGAAATGGAATGTATATATATATTGGCAGTGGACTTTGTCTAGTGTAGTTATGTAAAAGGGTTCACCTGCAAAATGTCTTCATCGTCACAGTTCATATTTCACGGTCTTACCCTAATGGCCTATGATTTTGGATAATCGGAATGCATGTGAACAGGTTAAGTCCCTCAGGTCACCCTTACACAACTTCAAGATCAACATCCCCAGTCCACATTTTTGCTACGTCCCCTATATTGGTAATGTAAAGCAGATGTAGGTTAATGTGATGTTTTTCTACTAAAGAGGATGTTGGATATGGTGAACGGTTGTGTGTTTGGGTGTAAATGAATGGAAATAAGAGAAATACCTAGCATCCAGGAAATCTGTATGGGTGACATGGAAGTTCGGGGCACATCCAGGAAACAGACTGTGTCAAATAGTCATCCATCACTTTGCGGGGCATCACCAGAGAGTTTTATTGAAAGGTGGTGGAGTGAAGCCTAGAGGAAGATGAGGGGGGGAAGTAAGAAACATGGAGAATCTGTAGGTCAAGGGCCAAGGAAAAACAATGTATTCCTAAAGTGTGTTTGGTGCTTGCGATGACAAGCTTGGGGAAGAATGAGGGCTCTAAGGTGGTCTATGGGGGAGGGGGGTGTTCAAACCAGATTGTACCAGTACCAAAATAGATGCACATGAATCTACATGTTTTTTTGTTTTTTTTTTATAACTATTTGACATTAAACACATATTGTACATTACTATTAACATTTGAGAGAAAACTGAAAAATGAACTGATAAACTCATATAAGAATCCCATGCATCTCAGAACATGTTTGTAAAGGTCTAAACTACAGGTACAAGATTTTTCAATAGAAATACAGGATGTTTTGTTCTTTCTTGTTCATTCTATTATCTAAATAATTATAGCCTTTAATTATTAAGTGCACCTACTCAAAATTTCAATTTCGATTTCATAACAATGTGCAGCCCTACTATACATCTATGTTACAATTGAGTAGGTGTTCATGCAAGTAAAGAAATTGCAATAAGTTGACTTTTTTTAAAAAAATAACATGAGAATAATCAAGATATCTGTATTTTCCTATAAAAAAAAAAAAAAGTAAAAAAAAAAAAGTATGTTATATGTTTTTTTTTCCTATTTTCAATAAACTGCAAAAAATGAAGAACCGCATTGCATCCAAACCATTATTTCCTTCATCAATGTACCTGCAATTAGTCTTGTCAAGATCTGGGGAAAGTCCTATATAAACCAAGTGTGTTTGGGAAAGCAGGAGTTTCTTGAACTGTTGAAAATCAATTAGTCTCCTCGTGACAAAGTTGTTATTCTAACAGTTTACATGACAACACTCAAGGTGCCAGGAAAAATGACATCCAAATGTAGATTCAAGAAGCCCATAGAATCAACATGTGTGACTGGCCACATACTGTATTTGCAACAGCTAGTTTCATACTAATGTTTTTCAATGGTTGTCAATAAGAAGCTTCCTTTTGTGTTGTTTTTGTTGCTTCTTTCTCAATTACCAACTAATAGGTTTTTATTTAGATAAGCAGATGGAATAGATAAGCTGCATTCACTCCTATTCTGGTTTGTTACAGGGAATCAGCAGTAAAATGGACTACAAACAAACATGTTATGGGGTATAATGGCCAATTGTTGACACATTAGTTCACACTTCCCAAGATGCATTTCTGTGCCACAGGAGGCCGCACAGATGACAAGTGACGCTTAAACTTTAGTCATCACTTATATAACCAAAAACCTGCTTTCACCGGTTTGCTCCGAAATGCTAGCCAAAATCTAAAATAAAGTTGATTTTGGAACAATTTTGTGAATATGTGAACATCTTGGCTAGAGTCCAGGCATCAGCTGTTTGCCAAGGCTGACTCACAAAAGAGCTTCTGATCAGCAGTTCCTGTCATCACATGGTCACTGCTACCATGAATCAAATTATATTTTTTCAAAACAAGAATCAAGAGCTAAAGACGGGTATCACAAGAATATGATTCATTGTAAAGAAACAGCTGAGCTAGTGTATATGAGACAGGAACACAGTCTAGATAAAGGTTTGATTGTTGTTTATTTCCAAGGGGTGTAAAATGAATCACTGCGTTACATATATTCTATAGACATGTGATTTATCTTGTATCTTTGAAAAGCATCTATGGATACTAAGTCAGGCGTGCAAACCAATGTCCAAGAAATAACGATAAATTACACTTTTTTTTTTTTTTCTTAACAAGGGCTCGGCAATATGACTATATATAGTCAGCCCCCACCGCCTTTCCCCCACATATCGATCGATCATGATTTTGCGATTTGTGACATAACTTTCTGGAGGTGTCAAGTGGCCTGCATGCTTCCATGGAAAGTTTAAACCATATTATAGTACATTCTTAAAGGAGATTTTAAGGCATACTGTGGAGCATTATAGCCAAAAAAACATTTCCATGCAGACAAGCAGGAGGAGGGATCTGCAAACCTACTTACAATAAGGACGCATGTATTTCTGTGCATTAAAAACATTCAAAATAAAAAAATGCCTTTACGTCAGTCTACTTTTTTTTAACTAAAAAGTTACACAGTGGAGCTTAAAAACTAAAATGATCAGATTTCTTCCTCTAGAGTGTGAACTCTTTAAAATGAAATCTGATAAAATTACCTGCCTGAGTCCTGTAAAAAAACAAACATCTTTACTTTAAATTAAGTTGTGTATGAAACAAGTTCTGTATGTTCCCTTACTGGTGAGCCACAGCATGTCTGCTCAAGGTTGTGTTGAAATGCTGGGGTTTGGAATGGAACAAGCCAAGGACAGTTCGGTTTGGCACAATTTATCCTTGTGCTTCCATACAGTTATGTCAGGAATATAACAAGACAAGCTACATAAAGTAAAGTGCTCAATAATAGTCGCACTGTCAAATTGGATTTAGTGACAGAGTAATAAATAATATAAAAAGAGTGAAGCCTGTCTGGACTTCGCTGCAGTAATTAAAACTCATAATTGGCAGCTTGGTAGAGAGTTGTGCCAGTTATCTTTTTCTAGGCATTTTTTTTAGGTATGTCTATGTTTAATAGTACAATGTAAACAAAGGGTTCTCCAAAGTTATAAAACAAAAAAACTAATAAATTAAATAAACATAGTGTGAAACTCTCAGATAAAAAAAACAAATGTGCTTTTCATTTAGATCTCACTGTTTTTGTTGGTGATTATCCAATCCAAGAACCTTTTTAGAAAGCAGACCACACACTAACACAGGACCAGGTGTTCCTGTTATGGTACATTTCTGGGGACACCGCTGACCTCTTTCTGGCAGTATGGAAACCTACCATCACTACTGACCCAGACCGAGAAGCACACCTGCAGGATTGAACGGAGATCACTGAATCTATAAAGGAATGATTATAGAAATACTTTTTATATACTTGTTTATATTAGTAGACATAGGCCTGTCATAATAATTTCTATAAAGACTTATTGTTCAATATATGATAGATGGATCGATATATTTTGGGGTTCAATATTTATCATGTGTACAATTTATTTGCAATAGTGGGGACATTTTCATTACTTTTGTTCTAATAAAAAAAAAAAGCAGAGCATTGAAAAAGTCATTTCTATGGCTAATTCTAGCTTTGTTCTGTCATTTGCATTGTTCTAGCTCATATTTTTTAATGATATTTTCTATTAAAACATGGTTTACTGGGATTGTCTTGCTTTATTGTTATTGTATCAGTGACATATAGTAGTTACAAAATTATCATTTATTGCAGTGTATCTCTGTATCAGTATATCGCGCTTCAAAATTTGTTATTGTGACAGGCCTAAGTAGATAATGCAGGGGTAGGTGATGTCATTGTCAGTATTTGGTACAATCCTAATCAGGTATTTTTAGTCAGAAATGTGTCTAAACCTGCCTAAAAGTGTCTTGGCTCAGGTTAAATATTCACTAAAGTGACAAAATCCCTTTATAACCGTTTTGAAGGATAATGCTGCCAGGGGTACTTATTTAGTTGTATATTTTATTTTATAGAGATTTCTTATAATAAATATTCAAGTTTTTTTTTTTTATGTAATAACCCTTTTTATCTTTTATCCACTATCAACAAATATAAGCAATAGAGAAACATTAACACAATGTCAGATTCCTATTTTCTGCCTAAAATACTAGGCCTATATGCCAAAAATGTCTTCGTTTTTGGGCCAGTTACTTACTGGTACATATAAGGGGTCTTAAACTTTTGTCTTTTTCAACTGCAAGAGAAAGATAAATGACTCTAGCATGCATTTGATTTTCCCTTTTTGACCCGTGGGACATCCTGTTTGAGAATAAAGCTGAAAAACACAGACAGATTGGGTCAGGGGGCTTCCAGTAGCTGCGTCGGTGCTCTTACTGGAAGAATGTGAGTCACCAGTCGCCTTCTGCCTCTTTATCGCCCTCCTACACCCCCACCTACTTGTTTGTGTACATCTCTGCTACTTTCTACTCCTACTACAGGGTAAAGTACATTAAAAAAAAATTCCAATAGCTATTTAGAAGGTCATTGAAACCAAGGTGAAACTTATAATACACAAAAATGTCTATTCTTCAGAGAAAGGAATGCTGGAATGTAGAACCCCCAGAGACCCCCCCTCTCTTCTTCCCAAAAAGACCCACTGCCCCAATACCCATTATACCAGGTCCGTCTGCCCCTCCCCCGAATATCTCACCTCTTTTATCCCTTCCCCCCATGGCCCGGACTGTAATGATCTCACGCAGCTGTCATGCCGTGGTCCCACCCTCACCCAAGCAGACACACCGCTCCACAGTGCCGCTGCTAGGGGTGCTGCTGACATCACTTGTTTTGTTCAGGTTCATTTCCCTGATGTACAACAGACATTTCTGAAGGATAGGGGTAAACAATGTGTCATTTGTATGAGTCATCTTATTATTCTAAACACAAGATTAGGAAGAAATAGTGAGATACAGATAGTATAAGGAGAAATGTCATAGTAAGGACAGACTCAATACCGGTTAAAAAAATATATATAAAAAATCTCTCTTTTGACAATAGAATGTGATTTTCAACATTAAGTAATAGTATGTTCATTTATATTCTCATGTGGTCTTATATCTATGTAATCCCTCAGTGGTCCAGGTATGTTCCATAGTGGTCCATGGGCGTGTACTAGTCTATGTGTCTTATACTTGTTCTGATACAGCTCAAGATCATTCTAAAGCTATTCAGGAAAGGTTCATGTCTGTCCTGTGAATCAATACCTTTTCAAATGTGTATCCAGTTCTGATACTAGTTTTAGTATCTATTACTATTTTCAATACTTTTGACAACCGTAGCAGGTACCTTTATGACATTTTATCAAGACACTAACACTTAAAAAAGGGATGGCAGAATCCTGTGAAGCTACTTAAACAAAAATGTGTTTTGGAAAATTCAAACGAGTTCTAAAGTAAATATTTTTTGACCAAGTAAAAGTCAAAGTAAAGTATGTTTACTTTGACTTTTACTTGGTAGCAGAATGAGCACTCTCAATCTAAGGCTATTAGATGAGCACTCTCAATCTAAGGCTCAGGAAGCTTTTGCAGAAAAAAATAAATCATATAAATGACAATAATATAATTTGAATGTAAATTTCTTTATATTTTATATTTATGATAAATATTTGAAGGCTTGAACTGACAGAATGAACAGAGCTCAGGACATCAAATAATCCAGTGAAGGCACATATGAAAAATCTTGACATTGTTTTCTATAGTGTACTGGCAATATTATGCATAGATCTATACAACTGAAATGTATCATTAGTAATATTATTATTAAGTAATTCCTGGACTATTTCAAGGTATGATGAGGTAGGATGAGTAGGTTTCTGTATGCTTCATCTCAATAGTTTTTAGACTAGCTGGAAGAGCCCGATCAAGCATTGTTTACACTTGATAATTATCTGAAATGCCATGTTTGAGCATCCACACCTAAGTCAAAAGTGACACTGTATATTTTGTGAAACTGTAATAACATAGTGTCTACTCGATTATCCAACAGGAAGTCTCTCTCGCTCTGCTGGCTGTAGGTGTCAACCAATCACAGGCCAGGAGAGCCTAAAGACCCAAGACATGGTCAAGTCTCCAGTGCTTCATCATATACTATTGTGTGGGTACTTGGATTTGTTTTCAATGCATTGGTGATCCATTTCATAGCAATCGGAAGCAGTGCACAGAGAGCCGGGTGTAGGAGTTAGCTTATTGTAATCAGAGGACCCTGCAGCCTGAAAGATAGAGATCAGCTATTCTTGCCTAAACAGGGATGTGTCAGGATATAGAAGGCGTCAGTCATGAAAAAAAAGAGAGAGAGAGGGAGACAGAGAAAGAGAGGGGAAGAGAGAGAGAAAATGATGCCCACAACTAAGAGGTCTGGCCGTGCAGGTTTATATAATTCCAATGTTTATGCAATGAAAAGGACATGTTGATGTGGAAGATAGTTGCTGAGGAGGTGCAAGTGGTAAGCACCCACCTCGAGTTAATAACCATGTAATTCAGGGAAAATTAGATAGTATGAAGAGTCCTAAAATACAGTATACGCTTGAAGTGGATTCTAAATATTTAGAACACCTGATTGTGAGTTTTATATAAAGAATAAACTGGATCTTGTTTCAACTGCCTTGTCTTTCTGGTGATATATTGGTTTCATGAATTTATCATTTTTATCTATAATAGCAACTTTTTGGGGCTGAAATCAAACATTATGTATACAAAAGTAAAAGTATGTATTATAAATCATTGCCACAAGTTTCTGTATATCCTATGCAAAAAGTACTAGCAACAGAATGTCCAAGAATCCTTTTTCCAAAGTTGTAGTATTAATTCTCTCTCTCTCTCGCTCTCTCTCTCTCTCTCTCTCTCTCTCTCTCTCTCTCTCTCTCTCTCTCTCTCTCTCTTTTACATACATGAAAGAAATATTTTAGATATTTTTGAGTGGGAAATTTACAAACCTTTAATAATTTTACAGCGTTATATAGCATAGCCCCTTCTAAAAACAAGACACAACATTGCATTCGCACATCTTATTGCTATAACAACGCAGTGCCTAGTGATTAATGCCATTCATATCCCTTAAGTAAGCTAAAATCTGTAAATTACTACATTGCCATCACAGCTTGCTTTGCTTAAACTGTTTATGGTTTTCACTTGAAAGCCTGGTGTAATGTTTTTGTAATGCTCCAGTTGAGTAATCAGTGGCAGCAATGTCTCAAAACGCCTATTTGCTTAGAAGAGTCTGGTAAAAGCATTGACGTAGCCTACAGGTCCAATTAAACTGTTAGACTTTACTGCTTTTAACACAGAGCAAAGTGTTATAAACTACAGCTACTGGGAAAACACACATTTGTACTTCACACCAGAACTGACACACTGTATGAGGACAGGACTTACGATGGATTAATCAATGCAACCTCTATAGTCAGGTGGTAGTGCCAAATTGCATTCTGAGCGGATTGAGTTTAATACTAACTTTATAAGCTTTTCATTTCAGTTGCCACAGCTTAGTCAGGTCTAGGTCAAGGGACACCAGTCAATGCAGGGCAGAATACAACCTCTTTCTCCGTGTAATTTATCTAGTAATGGCCTCTAGTAACTGTTGTACTTAAATGTATTTAAAATTCTAACTTTTGATACTGTATTAATTTTCAAAGTAAGCTACTCTTGAGTATCAACTGTCTATAAATAAATCAAAATATATCAGTAGCCAATAAGCCTACACTCACTCACCTCACAGCCTGAAGGTTGTGGGTTTGTGTCCCAGTTCGGTTACTCAGTAGTAATCAAGGTCAAATGTTGTCATGTGCCATGGCTGTAACAGATAAATATTATGATTAATTATGAACATGATTTCATTAATTTATTTAACATGACTTTATTTTGCAACACTTTTGGCTCATTTGGCAAATCTTCTCCAATTAAGACCAATAGAAAGTGAAGCTTAAAACTACATACCTACATCTTACTTCAAGCCTACTTCAACTTTATCTGATGAAATTATTAGTATGCCTACAGCAGCTTATCTGGACATTTGGATCTGACTAGGTCTATTTGACCTAGATTTGAAGGAGCAAGCTGCCTGCTGCACACACCCCTGGCTGCCTTACACAATTATGTTATGAAATGAAGACCTATAGCGGCCCCTCAGTCTTGCACTGCACACATGGCCCCCAACTTCCACTGAAATTTAATAAAAAATGAGCCTGGTTACTGGCCAAGTATTTCTGTTGTCAAGAAAAATACAAATGGTGCTAATCTGTCTGGACCACCATGTTCAGCTAGCACACATGTCTAGTTCTGTATAACCCTCGCTGCTTGATTGTAGGAGGTCTGTCAGCAAATGTTTCTAAAGGTGTACCAAAAGTTCCCACAGTGCTAAATATTGTCCTACTACGCAGGAATAATGAATTTACTTCTTTTTACAAATGCATTCCAAAGTAGAAACCTTATACCTTTCAGATCTTTGCACTCCAACAAAAACATAAGCTGCTCCCTCTCAGTCTGCGGTTAAAAGAGAGGGGCGGGACTTAGGGGAGGACAACCAATCAGATGCTTCGTTGTCTTCGATTTTCCCAGTCCTGCGCTCTCATTGGTCAGAGCCGCCCCTCGAGGCACCCACCTCTGCGCCCCGATTGGACAGTTTTCCCGGCTCTGTGGAAGTCATTTGAATACGCCTCGCTTTTGTGGCTCATTACACCACTGTGAGTTCAAATTGACTCAAATATCACAGAGGGGAGGCACAATGGAGCGCAAGACCGCACTTACTCACTTCTGAAGACACGCTCGGTTTGTTTTCCACGGCTTTACGCAGAGGCGAAGAAGGAAAACAAGGCGGACATAACTGTTTTTTTGGATAGTTGCGCCCTTTCTGCTCATTTGGAGACTGATTTCCTGCACTGAGCGATCCCACTGTCAATATTCAAGAGGTAGGTTGTAGGTTGTTCCGGGAATATGTTTGTAGCTTTCATTCAAACGCGATCCATGCGAGGTCCAAACGCGCACTGGTCGCTTTGAACTAAAATATCAAATGTTTGTGTCTTTGCTGTGTCTTTTACAACTAAACACTTTCATACATACTGGCTATAGTGTTGCTTCATTTGTGCAAGTGTAGCCTTTTACAACATTACTTTCTTTACTATGTTTTGAACGGTGAACAAGCGCAGACGCCATGGATCAGAAGCCTATCCAACTTTGCCTATTTCTATTTCTCGTCTCACCTTTGTTTATTTTGCTTGTTTTGTTCCCATGTGAGGGTAAAATTAGTTTGGCTGGCAGACAAAAACAAACATTACTCACCAGCACCTGCGATGGGTCTGCGGTTGCCCAGCATGGGTTTTCGCAGTCACTTTTTACTTTTTACAGTGTTATGACTCAGCCAGGAACCCGTAGCGCACTACAGGCTCAGTGGATCGGCGTGTTTGTGCGAGTACAGTGGGGGAAAAATAGCAGATTGTGCGGTTGTCTGTGGGGAGAAGAGCAAGCATGAGAGAAAGCGTGTGTTCTCTGAGCCAAGTGGAATTTAAAAAGCTTTTTAGAGGCTTTCATCTGTAAATGAAAACCAGTGGAGCCATGACGTGCGTGCTGTGCGTAAATGCTGGGGTTGTACTTTGCTTCATGACAAGTCGTTTAAATGGTCTCAGATTAAGTGCTTAGCTCATTTAATAATTAACACAAATGCAATGTGAGGTCCCCTAGCAACTGGCAAAACTCTAGTCTTGATTTTTTGGCTGTACTGTTACACGGAGCGTATGGTGTGCCAAGTACAGTAAGTAGATGAAGCGCCACTGTTGATTGGATTTGTTGGTTTGAACTTGCTGGTCAGTCACATGTTGTGGCTGTGTTGTGATTTAAAGTTTATTATGTTTATGTTGTAATATAGGATGGAAATAAATGAAACTACAACAACCAATTTTGGTAATCACAGGTTAAAGTCTAGTAGCTATATTTTGGCGACGTCAGAACACATTTTTTGCAAATAAGTCTATAAGATTGTTCCTGGCCATTGAAACCCCTTGATGTAATCTGAAAAGGAACTAATCCAATATGGGGATTCAATTTGAAAGTTTACATCTCTGTTCCATTTTTTTCTTGTATAGATGCCCAAGACTGTTGTTACAATGTTTTTTTCCTCCTCTTTTCAGTTTGCCACAGGAAATCAGCTGCCTCTTCACATTGTTTTCCTGGGTTTTATGTCAGATGCCCTTCCTAGCACATCCTCTCTTGGAATGGCACATATACACTAAACTTTTGATTAGCTGGTGCACATCCAAACGTTACGTCCATAACAGCTTTGACTTCTTAAAAAGTGGATATAGGACTTTATTACAAGGAGTTTGCCACACACATAGTCAGGGCATACTGTTTGCCTGGCTGTAACACAATAGAAAATGCTTGTGTGTGGATCCCAGGCCCGTAGATCAGCTTAGTAGATTACATCCCAGAAGCAGAGGAGATAATGTGGCTCTTTATCCCTTCTGGCTCTGGGTTAATACTGTACTAGCCTGCAGCACATAGCACATAGGGACAGGTGTGTACACTCAACCTTCACTGTGTGGTTTCCTTTTACAATGGGAACAGGTCAAGTAGTGGGTCAGATCACATCCAGATACTGTGCTGTGTTTCCGGTTTTGTTTTTTTCCTTGTCTTTTGTAGATATAGAGGCAGGTTTGAGGACCAGTCTGGGCGCTTTGACAGCTGATGTTTGGACAATGGGCTGCATGCCACATATGACACTCAGCGCTGAGTGGAGGGAGGTGGAGTGATTTGCGATGTTGCCCGCTGCTACGTTGGTTTAGCTGTGTGGGCAGGTGACGGACTGCCTGCTGTCCTGTAAAAAAAGGCTGCAGAAGAAAAACAAAAAAACCCAAATTGGATACAGACTTGTTTTAACATTTTACAGACATAAAAATAATACGCAAATGTTATCATTGGGAGAAGTTATTTACAGTCTTACAGCAGGAATAATTCATGGGCGGCAGTGTCATAAATAAAATTATTCAGCGTGTATACTTGGGATAAACAGATCTTTGGTTTCCAAGTCAACACTTCTTTTTGTCAAAATATTTTCAAGATTCACAATACAAACTCAATTCACAATAGACAATCCTGGAAATGTAGATTACAGCAACTGTCTCTTAATCTTACAATACTGGCTATCTCTTTAAACAATGGCAATATGTAAACGGTTATATGTACATTAATCATCTTCTGTCTTCACGAAAAAGGGGGATCAGCCTTTCCCAACAGCTATGGGCGTTAAGGGGATTCACCTTGGACAATGACCACTTGGGCCGTATTATATTGCTGTGGCATTGGTTATGATGGGTGGGGATGTCACTGTGACTAAAGGATTCGATGGGTAATGTTGCTTTAAGCCCGCGCTGAACTGTTCAAAAACACTTAGGTCGAATGATTGTCATGCTTGGACAACCAAGAAGAACAAAACAACATCTGGAGGTAACATTTGTACTGAGCAGTTGGCTGTCAATCATTTCTTTTAAGAAGAGATGAAATTGGCAATGTATCTAATGTGTCAGTATTTCAAAAAGGCAATTCCATGTTAAGTGGGGAGACTTCCACTACTCAAGTTACCTTAATTATAATAACATGCACATTGCTTGACATGATATACCCTTATTATTTGACATTAAAAGCGTCATTCACAGCCCGTGTTATTAAATAGATTAGATGCATTTTAATGGTTTTGTAAGAGGATTACATTTGTACTATTATGAAAATAAGCTTAGTTAGTCTCATTTGATCTTGCCAAAGATAATTACAGGCAGCAAGCCATGAATGCACCACACCTGATATTTAAACAAGCTCACCTGACTGGTCTAGCTTTGGAAAATACTATAAAATCCACAAACTGAAGCAATAGCCTGTTAAGATTGTTGCAAAAAACACCATTTAAGCTTTTGATCATCCCACCTTTCTTACATATTTGCAAAGCATGAGTAAGTGATATGTCTAGACTATAAGTTCTAACCTCATTTATTTTGGACTGATCTGACAGGCTTCCCTCGCATTCCTTTAACACGCTGTGACTTATTAGAGCCAAAGTACATCGGGTGCAAAGAGGAACACAGATATGGGTGGATTACGTGTGCCCATAACTATTGTGATAAACGGCCTTTACGAGTCTTCTTATCAGGTGAAGATAGCCCCATGGATGAATGCTTCTGCTCACAGCTTTGTTTCCCTGCTTTTCTTCTCACTGTGAAGAAAGAAAATATGGGCTTATGCGCAAGGGGCTTTACCTGGTTATTTCATTAGGCTGTACAAAAGATAGTTTGTGTACTTTGGGTAATCTTTCCTTTAGTCTCTGTTGTTGGTACCCACCAGAAGGTTTAGCTTCACATGATTAGGTCTTGAGATGCTCATTGGGTCAACTGGCTTTGAATTTGGAATAAGTAAGTTAGCTGCTAACCATCGCACGGCACATTATATAGATGGAATACTGGTTTGTGCTAGTTTAGACCAGAAATGACACCCTTCTGAATTTTTGAATGTTGTTTTTAACACCTCTCTGCTGCACACATTTGGGTTGTTGTCCACCATTTGCTAACCACTACAGTGTACCAATACCCAACAAAGACATTTATAGGCAGGTTTTAGCATATTTTTTGACAAATTGCCAATAATATTGTCTGAATGTCATCAACTTGATATATTTTTTAAAATCTACATATTAACTTTTGTCAATATCACCTCTTGCAACCACTCACTCCAATTTGTTATTGTTGTGAGAATGGTGTACAACTGTTCCTCTATGATATCTTCAAGAAAAGGTTTAACCTGATAAGTCACAACATGCAATATTCTGCATAAAGCACTTTTGCTGTTATTTACCAATTACAGTCAGTTGAAGTGACATAATCTAACACATGTGCCAATTATCTTTTATAAATATTTTTTTTAATTTCCTGCAAATGTTCCAAAACAAAATTGGCCTTCCACACTTTCAAACAACCACGTGCTTTCCTGCCCTTGGCTCCAAAAACTAGTTTCAATATCATTTGGATCATTCCCCTCACATTTTACAAGAGTGCAGCCACATTGTCCCTTCTTGTGCTCCCTCCCTCTTACCCCATGCTGTATAGGGGTACCAGGTTTAATGGTGTGACTGGTGCATGCTTCCAGTCCCAGACCGGCTGTCTGCGGAGGTGGGGCAACTCTTTGCCTGGTGTAGAGCAGAGTTTTGGGGAAAAGCTGGTGTACCCTCTGATGTACCGCAAATGTCCTGTGATCTCTTCCTATGGGTCTTTTTGTGGTTGTTAAAGCCATGAGAGGCCAGATAATACGTCTATTGTTGACGAACTGACCCCCCTCCTTCTCGCTTTCTCGTCCCTCCCCCTCCACTGGGTGTGGGCGTACCTTTTGGAATACTCGTAATGTGAATTTGGGTACAAACTGTTTACATCCAGTTTTATCTCTCTCTTTCTAATAAAGGTCGGATTTTGAAGACTTAGTAACTTCACACGACTGAAAGAAGAGCATAGTACTAAGCATTTAGATGAACACTAGTGATTACCCCAATCTATTTATTCCAGTCAGGCTTGGGAAATCTCCAAAGAAGCTCTTTAAACTATCCCATTTTAACCAAAACCAGACAAAAGGAAGCGTTCACATGCAGTAGAGACGGAGATCAGAGCGCTGCCCAAACCACCAATTTATGTGTGTTGGATGAGATGCTTTGAAACATTTGGATATGTTTCAGTAGTTTTTCTGCAACATATTTTTGCTTGCAGCCCTGTCAAAAGTTCAATTAGCCCTAACCTTTTGATAAACTGTGTTGGTTTTTTTAGGCGCTGCAGGGAATTTTATTTTGTAACACATGAGAGTTTGTTTGGATTGCAGCAGAACTTTAGAAACAAAGCAACAGCGTGCAGTTGAGAAGTTGATGTTGCCTTGGGAGCTTGTTTAATATAAAGTTTCTCCCACCTTACATGCCGGAAATCGTATTAAAAGAAAAGTTTGCAGCAACGTAATTTCTTAAGCCAACTATGGATTGGATGATATTAAAATATATATATATTATTTTGACCAAAATAATCGTGATTAATGATATTATCACGGTAATTATTAAAGCAAGGTTTACAGTTTTTTAAAAAGTCACTAAAACATCAATTTGCATACAATTTGCAGGTGTCTGGGCGATCACCTTTATTGTTTTTTGTTGTTTGTTTTTTTTTGCTGCAAGTGAAATTAACAATGAATGAATAATAAATGTGTCAATTATATTACTCTTGACTATAAAAAAAAAAAAACCCCCACAAAGCCCCCAGAAAAAGGATGATAAAGGATATACTGGCATTGTAGCCATATGCTGTGCTATTCAGCTAGCACCAACCTAGCGATAGCAATGTGGACACAAGCATGTACCATTATTCATGCAAATCCAAACTAACACAAACTACATTCAATATTTTATTTCACATGGCATGTTACTTACGATGGATATTTTAGGCTTAAGTTTATCAAACAATACAGGATGGTTGTCTCGCAACTGTGCATGCAAGTTGCTCGTGTTTGCCTTTGGAGCGGCAACTTTTTTTTCTGCAGGCTCTGCAGATTGATGGCTCATCGCCTTGTTGGTCTTGTTTTTCAAAGCCTTAATAATTTCACACAACAGACTTTGCCTTCTTGAATGGAGGATATAAAGGAGATTCACTGCCTAACCATGAGCCATAGGCTCAGAAGTTAATTGCAGACCGTTTTGATCACGATTAGTGATATCGTATATCGTCCCATACCTAAAGCCAACTAACCTCTTCAACAAGTTATTTTCACAACATCCTTTCTGTAAATCTCTTCTTTATTTCTCAATTAGGGATGCAAGATTAATCACAGTCAAATCAAAATTGTGATTGGAATGGACGCAATTAGCAAATTGCTAAGGCTACAGTTTTTGAAGTACCATTATTTCATCCACAAACAAGAAATATCCAGATTTATTTGATATTAAAAACTGCTAACCCTATAGTTTACATCTGTACAAACATGTTTCAATATTTCAATTCTGGACGCTTTTGAACTTTGAACTGAGTCGTATTAATAAAACATAAATTGCAAATAGAATCTCAAATGGATTTTCCTCAAACTGTTCACCCTCATTCTCAAGGCTTCTTCCCACATTTCCGACCTCAATATCCTGCATCTACAATTATGAATCTATGCTGACCTATATCAATGAGCATCTCACTATACCGCAAAAGTATCACCTATCACTATTATGGGTACTTTTTCTTATATTCAAGAAATCTCCGTCAAACCATACATTTCAGATTTCTATAGTTCTAGAGCAGCAAGCCTTTCACAACAGTCCATATGTAAACAGTGCGTTCACTACGTAAGAATGCATACAGTATCATTATTAAGCCATCTGAAGCTAGCCCAACCTATGATTTAGCGGGCTAAAATTTCAGGAAACCGCAAGTATTTGGGTCAGCGCTTGAGGAAATCGGAAAAAACCAAGAGCGGTTTTAAGTTTTGGATACGTCTCCCACTTACGTAAGGTCAAATGTAAACAGACACGGGGAGGAGGTTAGGAAGAAGGACTTTCCAAACTCAATTTATTAGCAACCGTTATTTGGGGTCTGACCACCTGATTTCTCCCAAGTTGGTAGATTGAATCTATAAGTCAATGTAATCTTTTAACCACGTTGGAAGGAGAACAGCCGGGGAGAATCAGATGGTTCAGAAGGCAGACTGGCACTGGGCTGGACTCTGGCCTGGGCCCAAGCGCGGTGGTATACATCTGTGCGTGTCACTTGTTTAGGCCAGACACGCATTTGGATGAAATTCTGGCTTGGGGTTTGGCGCCATTGTGGACTAGGGCGTGTGTGTGTGTGTGTGTGTGTGTGTGTGTGTGTGTGTGTGTAAGATGTTGGCACTCCCTCCGTCAGTGCTGTAATGGATAAACAAAAGTTGACTGCTGGCTTCTTCTCAGTGTGAGCATAAGTTGGCTTCACTATTATGGCACCCTTGGTAAATAAGAGCAAAGATAGTGTTGTAGGGCTGGGCGATATGACCGAAATTCAGGATTCCTTGTCTTGATTTATTTAGATTCAAAAATAATAATTTCCTGAACATAAACAACAGCAACACTTTTATACATATAAAATTAGGCTTTTTTTTTTTTTTTAAAGTCTGACCTTCTGCTCGAAATCGTCACATGCTTTAACAGAGGATTGGCTTTATACTTCTCAATTAACAAGAGCAAAGCTGATCATTGCAGAGTTAGAAATTCAATTAAAATTATATTAATTGCATAAAAAAAAAAATCTTCTTGATTTGAAATATGGATTTATTTGCTCCATAAACGCCTTTGGCACCTTTAGAAGGTCATATAAACAACAGTATTTAGTAAGTATATCCAACTGTTTTTTGTTCACTGTTCAATATTGGGACCAGTGAAGTTGAAGCAAATGAGTTTTCATAGGAACATGTTTGATCAAAAATGTCCAAAAAACTCCTGAGGATGGTCCCAGTGATCCCTAAAAATCATCTTGACCACAGCTCTTGGAATCCGCATACATTTCCAAAACGACAACTCCACCAGTTAGAATAGCCTAATTTGTACTTTTTATATAATTTTTTTGTACCTATGTTGCACTGTTGTTTTTTTTTATTGCTGCTATTGTATATATTTTCTACTTCCTGCATGCCCTCATTTGTATTTGTATTTGTATTTATTCAGAGTGGTTTTTGTGTGTGTGTTCTATGTGCACTTTATCACTGAAGTAAGTTCCTAGTCTGTGAGCTTTGCTCACTGACAATGGCAATAAAACTTATTCTGATTCTGATTCTGATTTATGGGGTGCCAACATTAGCGGAGAGCAGTGTAGGATGTATACTTACTGTATATGGAATGGGGGGTGTCTGTCTGCAAACCACATGCCGGGGTAAATCGAGCCAAACAACAGTAGCCGGATTAAGGTGGCTCCAGTGTTATAGCGTGCTTTGGTTCTGATCTCGTATCGGCTTTCCCTCAGATCCAATTATCTACACTATTAAGACTAAAAATTGTGGCAGTCTAAGGCTCACCCATCTGTTGCCCCACCTTGTGCAACCCTGTGCAAAACAAGTGTCTCAACAGATGACAGATGCACCCATAAACCAGCCACCGCGCGTTCTTTGTTGGGTGCATTGTTGTCGAAAAAGGGAAAGTCAATATGACAAGGGGTGTCATTAAAAAGCTCAAAGTGAATAGGGAGAAGAGGAGGGCTACCATTATGTGATTAGGCATAATGACACATATGTGCGCAGATATATCAACACATATTTTCACAACATGTTACTGTTTGTTTGGGTCTTGCGTTCCCAGAGTAGCTGAGTCAGTGCACTGTACACAGCAGCATATGATAAACTGCTATATTGCTAGCTGATGTGACGTGAATTTGAACATTTATGTGGATTGAGGAGTTTTAACTTTTGTAGATGTTTTATGCCTTGAACTATGGAACTATGGAACATTTTTGGTGGGGGGATTTGCTACCATCTTGTCTCCATACAGTTACTATGTGTTTGCCTCAAATGTTCCACAGTATGGCATTAAACTTATCTATTTTGAATTTATTCACCTACTTATGTTTATGTTGCTCAAAAAAATTGAAAAAATTGATTCTTACTGTGAGTGGCATTGTCTCTCCACAGATCTGACCTGTAACTTCTCCTGTTAATGCCATACTCTGGCCCTTCTAGGGAAACCTATATGACACATGGGACAAGCAGGTGACGGACACCTTATTGCCAAAAATAGCTTGGCCTGAAAAATTTGGAAAAAAATGAAAAATAAAAAGTACATTTAAATTGGTAAAAACTCAGATCTACTTAATATTTTGAGTTAAAGTAGTCTAATAAAATTAAACATAGACCTATACATTTTTGCAGTGTGCTTCTTCAATTTGTTCCCATGCTGTGGGAACAAATTGTCTTAGAGGAAGTCAATGTTGTGTATTCCTTAAAGTGGATTTGGAGAGTACACAGTGTAATGCTGTGTAATACTGTGGGATAGCCAAGTGTAATATTGAATGAAAGGGGTAAAGTAACACGCATAGTCCACAGATTGGATTTGTGGGCAGTCACATTGCAGATTGCGTGATGTTAAGTAACACATCCAAACAAGAAGACCCTTGTACTAGTGATACTGGCGACTGTAAACTGTGATTTGGGTGGCAAAGTTATAATAGGAGTATGATGGTCTGACAAATAACCACAACTAGCAAATTAAACAAAAGCAACTGTATTGCACTGTTAGCTGTGTTTAAAAATAAAGCTAACAATGCATTAGATTCAAAGGCTACGTTTAGTAATTAAGTGCAATTTTCTTGTTCTAGGCTACTTTACAACATGTTCCTGCTTCTTCCTTATTAAAATGCTTAGTAATTGTTTAGAACATAGGATGTTTATAAGTATTGGGATACAGACCCAGTTTGAAGAAAATGAATTCAACACCATGTATAATTAAATGTCCGTCTTGTGTCGTTGTTGTTGTTGTTGTTGTTGTTGTTGTTGTACTTTAACTTTTAAAAAAGCTCAATATTTTAGATGGTAAATTGAGAAACATTTTTCCCTGACAAATTTTGATTGTAATTGAGTATTTTCAAAACTTGCAACCCAAAATAACATGTTAAAAAGAGGAACAAAGTATTCAAACCTGTGAACTCTGTAACCTAGTTCAACAGCCCTGCAGTTGCATAGTTTCACGGTCATACTGATGTTCCTGATACACCAAACTCATGACTCCATGTCCTCCATAGGTCGCCATGCCTCCCACCACTCCTTACGCGGGAAAGTTCAACTCCTGCGGCCCTTACACCAGCAACAGCAGCAACAACAACCACCACCCACAACCCCACAGTCCATACCGGAGCAACACCGCGCCCAAACCAAGCACCAAAACCCAGGAAAACATCTACAACTGTGCTTACGTGGCAACCGAGAACCCGTACGATATCCCCCATACTTCGTACCGTAGTTCTTCTCTCTCATCTTCCAATACCACTACCACCACCACCACCACCAATAATCACCACTACAACAGCAGCTGCGTGTCACCCCACAGCCCCAGGCAACATGGCAGCTCTTCCTGTCATGGTCGTGGCTCTTACCGGAGCAGCAGCAGCGGCAGTGAACAGTCATGCCATAACAACTCTGCGCCACCAAAAAGCAGGGTCTACGGGCACGGTGGGGTCATCGCCAGCTACGGGGAGATGTGTTACCATGACAACAGCCTTGTGTCGGCGTCACTGGAGGCGCTGATTCAACACCTGGTGCCCACAGTGGACTATTATCCAGATGTGAGTGTGTGACAAGGGTTTTGCAATTTTAGCTTTTTCCTGTTTAATATTACTTACTCAAATGTGTTACATTAAGCATATTGCCATGCACAGTTGCACGTCAGAAGTGGCACCACCAAGTTTTTTTTTCTGTCTACATGTTCTGGCCATTTTTATACTCATATTACTTTCACTAAGCACATCAGAGGATCATAGACAGACAATTCACCAAGCGAGCAAAAAATGTAACATAAGCTATAGGAATGAAAAAAATAAACAACTAAATTCACTAAATAAACAACACAACAATGTTTATGTGTGATATTAGGTGTTAGATCACTCATTAGGAGCGTGAACAATCATGCAAAATATGAGTCAGGTGACATTTCTAGGGTAGTTCAATGGACTTTGAACTGTAAACAACTAGGGTGTGTTAGTTTCTGTGTAGTTCTCCTTCCTTCAGACAGATTTAAGGCAGTGACTTACCAAAACCCTGTCAGAACTGAAGAAGAGGATGAGTGGCCAAATGTATTTGCTCTTTAATTCTGTCAACTGGACAAAGGTTTTTTTTAGCTAAATATTTTATTAGTATTGACTAAAGCTATTCATAAGTGTGGTAATTTTGGTGAACTGGCTTGAATAACACCTTCAAGTAATACACCGAACGATATTTTTGATATTCGAGGACAGGATGTTATAACTAATAATTCCATGATTCTATTTTGTTTCATAGAGATCCTACGTGTTCACCTTCCTGCTTAGCTCTCGCCTCTTCCTGCACCCGTACGAGCTGATGACCCGTGTGTGTCACCTGTGCGTGGAACAGCAGCGGTCTGGGGATGCTCTGCTCGATAAGGTACTCCCATATATCCACCATTAGATACAGAATAGAAGAGTTAGTTGACAGACTATATATTCACAAGGGTCCACTCACAACACAAGTACTCTGAGGGTTTGGTAATTAACTGTGCTCTTTCACTGATTCGGCTGCCTACCCACATACACTCACACCCACGGCCATACAAATAGATCTGTTTGGATTTTCTAAGTATTCTATGAAGGTTCAAACAGACTAGGCTAGCTTGACAAGTAAAAAAACTATATAAAGAGGTTCTTATGTGGTAGATTTTAAAGTAGTGGTAAAGGGCACCATAAAGCAGTGTTTATAGAGAAGTCAATCCTGGCCTGGCTCCACTGTCTAATTCTTTTTCAGATAGTCAAAAAACTTGACTAACAATACTTTACTGTTTAAGAAATATTTCTTTAGATTTTGCAGTAGCACAAACAGATTTTCTCTTAGATAGCCAAAATGTATTCTTATTCTTGCTTTGTATTACTTTTGCATTGTTGTCTTCATAGAACAGAATAGAATTAATTTGAATTCACCTATGGATTACAGTTTTCTTCCGTCTCTGCAGCACATTGAAGTCATGAGATGCATGTTCAACCCAAATGCCATTAATGGATATGATTTCTGCCTCACTAGTTGTTTTGACATCCTATACATGGCGCTAAATGAAGTGTAAAGTACAGCCCTCCAGCCTGTGTAGCTGAGCATTACCACACCACCTGACTGCCGGTCTGACCTCTTGTATATGATGTCTGTCTCTTAGATCCGTTTCCGTGAGGTGGCGCCTAAACTGGTGCAGCTCCTCACTGAGTGGACCGAGACCTTTCCATACGACTTTAGAGACGAGAGGATGATGAGATGTCTCAAGGACATGACCAATCATGTAGCCAGAGGGGACGAGGTCAGTATTTTCATGAGGGATTTTGCATTTAGTAACCTTTTTTCCAAAATGTTTTCAAAGCATTGTAAGTTGTTTCCCTATACTCAACTAATTTACATGAAATTATGCGACTAGTAGCTATGGTAGACATAATTATGGTACATTTAAATTCATGTGAGTTTCATGTTTGTTTCACTACCAACCTATCATTTCGTACATTTTCCTTCCAGTATTCTTGGAGAGCCATGCAGCAGATGACGCAGCGGCTGATCAAGCGCCTGTCTGCCCTGGGGCAGTATGAGGAGGCGGTGGCGGCCCTAAACAATGTTGCCCTGGAGCGCCCGACCTCCCTCAAGTCCAAACAGGCCGCGGGTCAGAGGAGTGACGTACTGAGCGTGTGCGATGACCCCTTTGTCCTGGCCCAGCAGCTCACGCACATCGAGCTGGTGAGATGACTACTGGCTAAACCAGAAAACCACTTCACTCAGAGATTCTTTTTAATCCAGTTTTCAGTGTTTTGTTTTGTTTTTTCTCCTTCATTGCTGTCAAGTGGTTGTGCGTGGTTGCATTTTACAAGGGTTTTTAATTAGTGTAGCTACATTTATAGAGCATTCTTTTTGTAGTGCACAGAAAGCAAATAAAGTTCACATGACCGTTGGCTCTGATGTTTACAGCTTATGTTAAATCATGTCCATTCACTTTTATCTTTGCTACTATTTGGGTTTCTACTATTCTTCCCATAACCAGTTTGTGTGGTCTTTGGAGTTGCTTTCATTGTATTGTTGGTTATACTTAGCCTTTATTACTCCCAGATATGGATAGAGGTACTACACTAAAGTCAGTTGTTGTTGCTTCAAAATATATTACTGAAATAAAAGTAAAAAGTAGTGGTCCATAAGTAAAATAATGGAAATTACTACTTAAGTAAAAGTAACTGTAACAGTAACTCTACATCTACAATTTGTTCAAAATATAGTATTTCCAAAAGATAGATTTAAAAAAGATAGATATTGGGAAGTGAACTAGATGCTTAACTCTTTTAGATTGTCAATATACAGTTACAGTGGGAAGAGTAACCAAAAGTTTTACTTGGGTAAAAGTACTGTTACACTGTTATATTACTCAAGTAGGAGTAAAACTATGGTGCCTGCAAACTATTCCAAAAAGTACAATTTCTTACTCAACTCAAGTAAATGTTCCTGAGAACTGTAACCACTCTTAATACTGCATTTTTAGTAACAATACTCTCCATTTTGTTTTTTTATTTCAGGACCGACTGAGCTTCATCGGCCCTGAGGAGTTCATTCAGACATTTGCCATGAAGGACCCTCTAGAGAACCAGAAGGTACTTGTGCATTAATGAAACATCACATAAGCACGGCCTTAGCCTGGCGAGACATGCTATTTTACCTTTGTACAAAGGATTAGACTGGTCACTGTCTATTAGAGAGGGATTAACTGGGATTTATCATGTGGTGAAACGAAGCCATCTCCGTACACAGAATTAGTACATTGACATAAGACCACACAACTAATATGGTCTAGAAGGAAGGGCTAAACAGTTGAGAGAATACTGCAGTTTTATAAAAAAATTATGATAAAAATTTTTTTTTTTTCAACTTTTAAGTATTACCCTGATAGAGAAAGATTGAATCAAATCATTATAATGTATTAAACTACATAGAAAGCTGCTTTCTACTGCTTGCATTTGTCACGTATAACACCCACTGTTTGACTGTCAGAGATTTTCACTTGGTACTTTTAAATTGAGCTTTTGAAACTTTACTTTACATATACTTAGGACATGAACACAATGGTACTTTGATATATCGCTTGGTAAAGGGCTCCTAAGTGTTCCTGTGCTTCAGCTGAAGCGTCTCCTCTATCAGAGCTGTGGGGTGTTAGCATTAGCAAGATGTCCGGGCGGTTATATAATTTCCACTTTGTTTAAAAGTGGTTGAGTCAATGCAAGGGGTCCACAAGTGCAACAAGGGAAGTTGAGAGAGCGGAATGGAGTGGGCTGCTGTGTGGTGTAAGCTTTTAATAGAGGCATGAATCTCCGGGATTACATCATAACGCTCAGTCAAGTTTATTTATACTGCATCCCCCCGATAATGTTTATAAAAGTCTCCAAGCCAAACAGGTTGAGTCTAACAGCTGAGGTTCGCAAAACGGGCTAGAGTATATGTAAATGAGATGGAAATGCAAGATAGATCATGCCCGGTTCCTATGCAGGGCTACTGTTTTGAATTTGGTTTGGTTCAAGAAAGGCAAAAGCCATTTCTATTTCAACACTAATAATAATTTAAATAATACTTCAAAGTATTATTTGGGAAATGTTCAAAAGGTATACATAGTTGAATGCATTTTCTATACCAGGCTCGGATTAGTAGTAGTAGCAGTTGTAGTAGTGTAGTTGCTGAAGTAGTTGTAATCGTAGTTGTAATAGTAACTGCAGTCAGTGGAGGCCGCAGTAGTTTCAAGTAGTTCATTTGGCCATTGACTCAAAGTACAGTGAATAGCTATGTTGGAGTATGAAGGGAAAAAGATACATTTATTGGCATACATGTGAGGCAAAGAAATAATGGCTTCTTTGAGATAAGCATGTAGTGGACTTGATTCTCCACCAGAAAAAGTTACATAGTATAAGTTTTTAGATAGATCTTGTAGTAAGCCTAATTGTTAAAGTGGTCTCTGTGGTTGTCAATAGCAGTAGTCAACAGTAATAATCCATAAAACTCCATAAAATCCATAAAACTAAATTATCTTTATCTTGAGAGTAGAATACTTCTACCTCTGCTTCTTAGTTCAACCATACATTTACACATATACAACCAGTTTAAAAATAGTAGTCAAATGGATATGATGTTTCATTCATATCCCTTGTCTATTTTCAGGGTTTCTTCCGCAAGCGCAAAACCAACAACCTGGAAGCTTACGTCAATTGGTTCAACCGACTCAGTTACCTCGTCGCCACAGAGATTTGCATGGTACGATAACGCTGTCTGCTTTCATTTCAGAATCTTGCATAATGTTTTTAACCCAAACAAGATGAAATACTGACAAGATCTTGTTTCTGAATCTGATTACAGCCAGTTAAAAAGAAGCACAGGGCGCGCATCATAGAATTTTTTATCGATGTGGCTCAAGAGTGCTTCAATATCGGCAACTTCAACTCCCTCATGGCAATCATCAGTAAGTAGAAGACCAGAGCTTTTCTTGGCGTGCATTCAGTTCTCAAGAAATTATAAGCCCCATAAGAGTTTATTTTATTTCCCTGTATTATGAAAAATAAAACAATGTCTTCTTTCTGTGTAGCTGGCATGAACATGAGCCCTGTTTCACGACTGAAGAAAACCTGGAGTAAAGTCAACACGGATAAATTTGACATACTAGAGGTTAGTAGATTAGAAATGTACTTAAAGTCACATTCAAGCTAATAAACAGACTAAGCAAAAGTCATTTTGGTATAGTGTTTTTATTAGTGAAATTATTACCTTGCCCTTTATTGTGAGAAGGTTTGAATCTTCACCAACCTAACTTGTAATTAGGGCTTATATTTTTGTCTTTTAATCTTGTATTTTAGTTTACTAGCTGAAATGTTGTGCTGTTGGGCTTGAAGAGAAAAAAAAATTAAAGACTGACATAATTATATTTGATTCATTAAAACACTGTCTGATCCTACAGCATCAAATGGACCCATCCAGTAACTTCAGTAACTACCGCACTGCACTCCGTGGTGCCACCCAGCGGTCAGAGACGGCTCACAGCAGTCAGGAAAAGGTCAGCATGTTCAGATTACGCTATGGACACATCTTATGTAATGAAAAACATGCACTTAAAAACTACTCTCTTGTGTTTCAGATTGTGATACCTTTCTTCAGCCTGCTCATCAAAGACATTTACTTCCTAAATGAAGGCTGTGCAAACAGATTGCAAAATGGACACATTAACTTTGAGGTGAGTCCACTTTGAAAGTATAAAAGTGGGTTAAGTCTCTGCTATTATGTAAGTGGTCACAATAATGGCGCCTCACCAAGTTAGAAAATGTAAACGAAATGGCTCCCCCTTGTGGTAGAAACCTATATGATTGTGAAATGTTCTGTGCGATTATGTAATTATATGCAAGTTTCTTAAATAATGTGCAAATATGTGAAATGATCTGTATTTGAGAAATACAGAAAATGTTGTGGGGGTTTTTTTTTGAGAATTTTTAGATAACAACCTGTGGCATAAGGCAAATTTTAACCCCAAATACAACCCTTGTATAAAATAATATTAGTAGCAATTGTGTGAAAAAAGGGTATCAATTGGTAAAATTAAAACATAGACGATATACAGTATAAAGAGGTGGGAGTACAAAAATAATGTGTGAAGATCGCTAAGATATCTTTGACAATTGACATTACAAAAGGTTATATAGATAAGGGTGAATAATACATAATACAGCTACTAATACTTCTATACATCATTTGCGTACTTATTCAATATTTCATTCCATTTTCCCTCATAATAAAGTTGCTTGCTTTCCTCTCTCTGAACAGAAACTATGGGAGCTGGCCAAGCAGGTGAGCGAGTTCCTGGTCTGGCGTCAGGTGGTGTGTCCGTTTGAGAGAGACAGACGCGTACTGCAGTACCTGGTCACTACTCCTGTGTTCAGTGAAGATGGTCAGTACAAAATACTTGAACAAATACTTGATATACTTTTGAATTGGGCATCAATTGTTTTATTTATTTCGACAGAGCTGCATTTGGCTTCATATGAAAGTGAAGGACCTGAGAACAACATGGAGAAGGATAGCAGGAGATCACTAAGGTATCATTCCTAACTTTTTTTTTTTTTTTTATATATTACATATATCATATTATGTATTGCTTTATTTGGAAAGAAGGGATATGAGGACATATTTTTTTACATATCTAATATGCTTATGCATATGTTGATGTTGCTTGAACAATTAAATACAGTTGTCAGTAATAATTTTAAAGAAATGTACAATGTCACTGTCATGTTAGTAAGTAACAATCTATAAATTTTGTGTTTTTCAGATCTTCTCTTCTGCACAGGGAGAACCGATCCTAAACCAGGATAACCTGCTTTGCACTACAGAGTGTATATAACTGCCAACCACATAGTATATCGCAGAGTATATCATTCCCAAATCCAAATGTTGCATTTTGGAGTGGGATAAAACTCGATGTGCAGCTAACGCCATCAAGATATTACCCAAGTCATCATTCATATCCATGGAGATGAACTACTGCAAACTGACTTCACAATCTTTGGCGGTATTCAGTCAGTGCCAAGCATCTTCTTGACCTTCTTTACCATCCCCTCTTTAACAACCCTTTCCCATCTTATGGATCTGTAAGGACTGAATGTTTTTCAGACCAAGGATTTTACAAGAGAAGACCGTATTATTTTGTCAGAGATGCTTTTTGCACATGAACTCTGTCAAAGGCACTTAACACAAGGAGTTGGACCTCAAATGTGGCTTCAACAGAGCTGCCCTGTTCTTTCAATGTTCAACTCAATGAATAGAAAACAATATCACTTTGCATCATAAATGTATATCCATAATTTTTAGATTGATGAAAATCAGGACAGTTGCCATAGCAATTAACAATTCAAAACCAAGTATATCTTTTTGAATGGTGAAAAGTTCCCAATATATTACCTATAAACAGGAAGCTGATACACATAAATGGAAAAGAGGCATTTGTGACCTGCTGCATTTTTTGTTTTTGTTTTCAATATCTATAGCTTTAGTCGTGCCTGCTTTACATCATTCAATAATTCTTTAAGTTACTACACAAATGGCAAGATTTGACCACTTGTTTTAGTCTATGGTGAAGCTAACTAATATACCAGAATGCTAGATATCAAGCAATTTATGTTCATGTATGCATAAAACATATAATGTACAAGATATTATTTGTGATCAGTGCCTCCAACTTTATTTCGCCCATGTGCACTTTGACTGCGTATTGTCCAAGGCAAATCATGCAAGTACAACGCACTTCTAGTACATCAGTCGGGTTAAAGTGTTTTGAGGGTGTCTCCTTTCTAAACAGTATTAATTTGTATTTTGTATTGGAAGTTTAAAAAAATGTGTTACCTTATGTATTTTTGTAAACTTTTATCATGAGCTTGTTGCTGGTTAGCTGGCTCTGTTTTTGTAAGCTACTAGTTCTAGTTTTGTGCAGTTGCCTACACACACTTTTTGTCGCATTTTGATGACTTTTGCAGACACTCCCTTTATATGTGTTGGCAATAAGACAAACTGTAATTCAACCAGTTTATGTATAGTTAAAAGTGTGAATGAAACGTATATGCTATTAGTTAAATAGAAACCTCATGCCTTTTCCAGTCATCTCAAGTGATCATGTATGTTGTGACCCTCTGAAAAGCCTGTGTGGATTTGTGATGCATTTATGTGTTTGTAAAAATTTTGTCTTTTTAAGTGTTCTTATATATTTTATTATTTTGTATAACATTTGTGTCCCCTGTCAGGGTACCTGTAGTGAAGGTGTTTGTGAAAAGAGAAATCTATATTTTCCCTTGAATAAACAATCCTAAATAATATTTTCACCTTGCTTTTTTTGGAGTCATTTGCACAAAATACAATATGATGAAAAAGAAAAAAATAATATGTGTAATATTAAAAACATTTATTTACAAAGCACAGTGAAAATACACAAGGCACACAAAAAAAGTAATTACTTCTACATCAGTGACTCTGAACTCTGGTAAAGTTCATGCAGCGACCCTGAAAGCAACACCAAACAAAAAATGAATAAATAATGCTAAAAAGTCATAATTTTTAACAATTTCTACAAGATTATTGAGCAAGTTATAAAAAGATTATGATACATAAAACCAGATTTTAAAGCTCAAATTAAGTTATCAAATGAGCAGCAGTAATTTAAAACTAGATCTTGTCCAGACATAAAAGGAAGTACAATTATAACCTATAAGTCTATAATTATGTTGATGGGAGAAGAATTACCTTGTCCTGTGGTGTTGGCCTCATAATTGCAACTCTGTCATATTGCCGTCTCAGCAGTGCGACCAGTGCATCGAAACGACTCTGAAAACAGGTGATTTTTATATCAGCTGTGAAAACCCATCCCCTGTCATCATATATTATTAATATACATGCAAGGAATCCAGTCTGTGGCAGAATGGCCTTTCTTGATAAGAAACTGTATATAAGATTTTGATTTTAAATATTATTAACTTGATCTATCTGTGTCCCCAGATATGAAGTAGACAATTTATTTATGGTATAATTTGGTGTTTTAGTTCTCAAGACAATTATCCAATTAGAAAGCAGAATGAGCCTCACAAATTTCTCATTTGGGTTGCCAGTTTCAATGGTGAAATCCAGCTGGTTAAAACCTAAACGGACTCTATCTGATCTGAATCCTCTCTACCTAAGCACCTGCAACACATACCTTGACTGGGGTGTACCATTTTGACTGCGGAGGGGGGGTATATACAGGAGGGGGCCTTGGTGGAGGTCTTGGAATGATGGGATCTTCTACATCTTCTGGCATCGTCACAACAGCATTTTTAGCCTTCTCCAGCCGTGAGCCTTCTTCTGTGGAGCCCTTCTGACCCCAGCGCACCTGAATGCCATAAATGCAACAATTATGTAGTTTACAATACAGTCCATTATCCATCTATTTATTAAAATGTAATCCTAATTTTGTTTTGTTAGCTGTACCTCCATTCTTTTGATCCCACCTGGACCTCTGCCTCCGTAGTATGAAGCATCTACTGTTGGCCACTTGTGCTTTGGAAGTAGATCTTCTTCTGGCTCCTAAAAATCACAGATAAATTACACATCAATACTGCACTTTACTAGCATGATTAATATAACATGAAGCAGCTTGTATATCAAAGCATTGTCCCCATATCTTCCGATGGTAAAGCTATACTGCCTAGATAAAACCACAATCACCCATTAAAACTTGACATGCTCCTTTACTGCCCCCTTTTGGTGAGGTTAATGATTGTGATCGTATCTAATTAGAGACACACTTTTTCAGATCTATCAATTACTTACAAGCCAACACACAACCCTGAATAAGCAAATAAGATTAAAAAAGCCCTGCTCACAATAATAGGTGGAGGAGGGGGAGGAGGTCGAGCTGGCGGTGGGTCTCTGATCACCTGTGATATCATAAAGATAATTTAAAAAAAACAGTTAGCATAAATTATCTTTAAATAAACTTACATCAAAAATAGAAATAGGAGTTGTAACATAAACTGACCACAGTGCAGCAGAGCGGCCAGAACCACCAGAAGAGAACCAGAGCCAGTAAGAGCAGCAGAGCCAGCAGCAGCCACAGCACCCACATCCCATCTGACTGTGGACAACAGATGTGAGGATATATATTAATTTATTTAGTAATTAACTTAGTAAAACAAGTAAGTTAATAAGTAAGTTGAGGGCAATGAGGGAAAGAACAAAAACAATAACACTCAGTTGGTCCAAAGAATAATGTCTACAGGTGCTCTGCAGGGATGTGGCCAAACAGTAGAACTAAAACAGACTGCGATTCACTTGCCAATGTTACCAAACCATGTGCAGCAGTCTAGTAAAGACTGGTATTCAATGGCAATCTGCCAGTTTACAAATGTATTTCAGCCTGAAGGTGTGGAATGTTCAAATCATAGTACTTAAATGTACCGCGTCAAAATAAAATAATTGCAGAAGACAAAGAAATATTTGTGTTAAATTGCTTATACTCACACATGTTGTAGCATAGATGATAATAGGACTAGAGATGTAGGACTGTCCGTTGTTCAGACTAACTAGCACCTCCACAGATCTGAAAATAAAGAGTAAATAAATCGCTCGCATACATATAATATTAACTGTTGTAACAAAGTAAATATTTTTTGTGTTGTTTGTCATATGTTTTGAGAGCCCTAAGTGAGCAGTGTGTGAAATGTGATGAAATGTGATGAAAAGTGATGAGGTGAGAGCAGACAGGCAAGAGGGGGAGGCTGAGTGCTAGATCTACTCTGGCTCCATTTGAAAATGCCACACAGATATTTTGGTCCAACTTTATCCAGCACTGAGGCTCCAAAATAAACTGTCTACAAATGATGGACTCAGTTCTGTCAGCACACAACACATGTGCAGCATTGTAATGCATGTGCCTTTTTTAGTTGTCAGAAAAAAATGACACAATGAATTAATGTACATTGAATTTTACTAGATTCTAATTTTTGTTCCTTTAAATAAACAAATACTTCACATACACGAAAATTAAGAAGAATGGAAATTAGACTCAACATTCCAATCCATGTTGGTCTAATAAAAGATTTACACTATGCAGAGTGTCTCGAATGCTTCTCTTTGACTAAACAATTTCCCAATTTGATTACACAATGGTAATTTTGTATTATAGAATGAAGATACCAAAATCATGCTGCATTCGTATTGGGAAAACAAACCAATTTTATAATGTAGTAGATTAAATGTAGTAAATCCTTTATGGAGGATTTACACGTCTTTGTATAATGTAGGAAAAGCGTACAATCTTGATGGCAATTCTGAAATTGTACAAAAATAAAACACCATCATGTTATAAAAATAATATGCATTTCAGAAGTCGCCACCCAGTGTAAATATATACATACTTGTGGCCAGTGTTTATTATGTTGGTGACAGAAAAATCACAAATATGAAAAATAATGACTGCAGCTATGCTTATGTAACAGTTTAATGGCATCTTGTATTTATAGTAATGGCTAACTTCAGTGTAATTGGGTTAAGGCTCTGCAGATGCCAGTCCTGTTCAGTGTTCGTTGGCCATGTGTTGTGGTATAGTGGGACTTTGTGCAGTGGTGTCTGTGGAGTCTTACTGTCCGGCTTCATGGAGCACCGGAGCAGGACACAATAGATAGCCGTCTCGCACTACGGTGGGCTTCTGGTCTGAGACAAGTAAAAATATGTAGTAAATGGAATGCTGCTTAAAAAATATGCAATTAATCAAGGAAAAGAGATGCATTGAAAAGACATAAGATGTAAGTAGGACTGAACGATTTGGGGGAAATATCCAATTGCAGTATTTCTGACATTACATCACGATTGTGATTAGATATACGAATTATTTTAATTCCCTTGACTCAATAAAAGCCCTTTGGGAGGGAGATCTTGGTGAGACTCTGTCTGATGAGACGTGGGCACAAATGTTAGCACGTGTAAATAAGTCTTCCTTATGTGCTAGGCACAGTCTTATACAGTGCAAACTTGTTCACCGGGTTTATTATACAAAATCACGCTTATCCGAAATATACCCCAACATTTCTTCAACATGTGACCGGTGCCTCCAATCTACAGGAAACCTTATTCCTATATTTTGGTTTTGTCCACAACTCTATGGTTATTGGACCGATGTTTTTTCAACAATCTCAAGTGTTATTGGCAAGAAAATTCACCCAAATCCTTTGAGTGCCTTATTTGGGATTTTTGTGGGGCCACCTTCTCTTTCTAACTCCCAGAAGAACTCCCTTGCCTATATGACCCTTCTTGCAAGGAGGGTAATTTTATTGAAATGGAAGACCCCACTGCCTCCATCATTTATACAATGGCTTAAGGATGTAGTATATTTCCTTAAACTTGAGAAGATAAGATTGACACTTCATGGCTCCTGTAGGAGCCATATGTTACCATGGTAATGCGTAAGGGGCGGGGTTCACGTGGGCAAGGGTGACGCACGGGGAGGTACAAAGGCACCGGGTTTCCTCTTGTCTACAGGTGGAGAGGGGAGACGCCGGGTAGCCGTATTTTCGTTGACCGCTTTATTTTACGCTTTATTTTCACAGTGTTTTCTTTCTTGTTACCTGCAATTTACCATCTTTGTACGAGTAACCTGTTCATCACCATTTTTATCACTTTATTAAAACCACCAAAATGCCATAGCACGAGTCATTCCATTCATTCAAATAGCACGTCAGGACGAGGTACTGGACCCGGACTCCTCTCAAAGCGACCCAAGGCTTATGGTCGCTACAGCTCCTATGATAGGTTTGCACAAATATGGCATCCACTGTTCCAAATAGTACAACAAATGAACTTCCCTTCTATTCCCAATTAACCCTTTAATTCTCTTTTGGAGGTCCTTTCTTTCCCCAAATTTATCTAGCTATTTATATATTTGTTAATCTCCTGCGTCATCAGGCTTCATGGGTTATCACTTTAATGTGCATATTTATGTGTATGCATATGTAATGTATGTATGTATATGCATGATCAGGATGCATAACTGCATTTTTTCTTATTTGCCATCTGGATGGAGAATGTTAGTGTGGTGTTTTTGTTTTTGTGTGTTTATCATTGTGTTATAAAAGGAGGTTGTGCAGGATACCTTTCTACTTTCTCACTATTTGTGATGTAATGTACATTGTGCAACTTCTGTATAAGCCAAATAAACAAATTTTGAAAAAAAAAAAAAGATATACGAATTATTTTGTTTTAATAATATGATTCTGATCAAAGTTCACATTATTAACCATGTCCAGAAGAATTGACAAATAGACTGAAATATGAACTGACAAACTGATACATGAATCACATTTATGAAAATGGTTATACAGACCTAAATTCAAATTGTGATTTCAATTTGTTTGTAGTAGTACATAAGTACTACTACAACTACTACTACAACTATTACAATCAGTTATAAAATACTTAATGATGTTTAATTTTTATCCCAAAACTTTGGATTGAACAAAAGATTGAACATGGAATCTAATGCTTTTACAAAACCTATTTAAAGAAACATAGTAGTTCAATTGATTACAAGTAAAGTAAGACTGGGAAAAGCAAGGGAAATGTGGTCATATGTTGTGAGTTGAAATGGCTCCTCCCATCGACCTGTTTATAGACTAATGACACGAGACAAGCATAATGTCTCCTCTGTTCCCTTCAGTAGTCAATAAAGACTTCTCTTGTCTCTCCCAGGGCACCAGCTCCTCTACTGTTTCTCCCTGTAATGCCTTAAAGATGTGCCCACTCCAAAGTGCATTGTAAGGGCATGTGGAGCAATACTTACTAGCAGCTTTGATAAGGATGGAGGAGGGGTGCTTGTAATTGCATTTCTGTCTATAAAAGTCATACGCTGTCTGCTAATGAACAGTAATAAAGATGAATGTGTGAAGTATAATGGGCACTCACCATAAGTGTTATGGTCTACAGTGAGAGTGCACACTACATTGTCTGTCCTCTTGGAGCCGCTGAAGCCACTCCCACTTAGCACAATGTTAAAAGACTCTGGAATAAAACAGAAAACATATATTTATGCATTTTTCTATCATTTGTCACATTATTTGTATTTATTATATTTAAGGGGCAACAAGCAATTTTTCTACTTCAGGATTCAGCAACTATTTGTCTCCAAGGAGATGTTACTGCTTTTAGTAAAATCTTTCACAGTATTATATTAAAGTTATCTATATTTATGGAGACAAGCAGGAGACCACAGTAGGCAAAATTAAAGGTCAGATATATGGAGAAGTGACACCCCCTTAGAATACATGCTTTAAGGTATAAAAACAACTTGTAAAAAAGCTAGAGATCACTTTAATATTAGTTTGCTGTACTGTGAAACAGTCTTGGCAAAGAAATAACATCTCCATAAGACAAGCATATGATGGACCCTAAATCTGAAAAGTTACACCCATGCATGATTCAGGCTATTTGGCACATCAAGAGAGATACAGTCTGACTATAAAGATTACAAGATATTACTCTGTATCTTGTTGATGAGGTATCATCAAATACAACATAGTAAAAAAGGTAATATTAGCAGAATCTAGAAAGCTGAAAGAAACTAATATTTAATCCTGAAAGAAACTAATATTTATTTTAGGGTGTGAACTGTATCAAAGGTCATGTTACTTCAAGGTAATCTAATATGTTTGCAGTGTACATGGGCAGAGGGCTGTGCTGCAGTATCGACAAAAAAAAACAACAACAAATTTGTACAGTTAACGCTGCCTCATTAAACACAAACATTAGCTTAGGTTTTGCAACTCTCTATTGCGTGATTTTCCTTCTTTCACTCTTTGATTACATTATTATTACAATAGACTTTTTCAATTGAATTGATAAACAGGAAATGCAACTGATAATGGAGTCTTCTACTATATAACAGGTAATTATTTCAAATCTGGTATATTTAGATTTGGGTTCTAACCTTTTAAAAACCTTAGTGAACTACTCATATGTTTTATAGTAAGGGAAAATGCAACACAATGTAAATTAATGATACATTTTACCTAAAAAGTTGCATAGTTCTTTCCTCATAAGCTCCACTTTTCTAGTGGAGGGTACACCACCTAATTGATTCCATTGAGAGTTTGCTGTGTCTGGAATTTTTAACTACACCTAGAGACAAGTAGGTGACACCACCAGGTTAAGTTACAGTTTGGATCTGAGGAGTAGAGATGTTTCTCAAGGCTTTCTTTTGCAATTGAATAAATGTAAGGAAGATACATGTAATGGGACTCTGTGTAACATTGCAGGCAAAGCAATGATATTTATATAGAGACAAGCAGGTGTCAAATCCTGCCAACAGTTTTCCAACTTTAAGAAAAAGGAATAATTTTTACATTAGATACCTGAATTATTTTTTTAAAAATTGCCAGATAAGTAGTTAGTATTCAATCAACAGTCTTAGATCTATTAGATATTCTAAAGTGGGTTGTCACTCACCATTCACACATACACTTGATGGCTCGATAGTGAACACATCTGTGCATGTTTGCTTGAGGATCTAGATAAAAAAAATGTGATTCAAATACATGTGGGTGTTTTACAATAGTTCACCAATAATAACTATACTCACCTTATTAACAACATCTTTAAGAGCGTGGAACCCGGACAGTACTGGGAACACTTGCTCTGTGTTGTCTGCTATTTCTGCAAGCTGTTAAGACACATAAATACAGCCACTTTTGACCTTGTTTAATATTATGGCGCATATAGGTTTTACAGTTGGGTGGAGTTGCCACACAGTTCATGGGAGGTCTCTAGCCTGCATATGTTTATCTAGGAAGGAGGAGAAACATGAAAGTTGTGGGTCTATAATGGAGCTTTGAAGACCGTTTCTAATGGCAGCTGCACAGGAAGCTAGCTCTGGCATTATTTCATTAACGTAATAGCTCTTTCCCCAGAGCACTGTAGAACAGCATGGACTAAAACTAGCAGTGAGAAGTGGACTTGTGAACCTTAACTGTTACATATTATGCAAATGTATTGAAATATTTGGCTTTTACATAAAAATCACTAATGGAAAACACTGAATAAGCCTGTGCAAAACATCTTTGCGTTAATCTAACTCTGTTCTTTTCAAATTTAAATGTATCGATATCTATGTGCATGTAAGAGGCATGAAATCTAGTTGAGCACTTTATGATTTAAAAGCAGAAAGAAGCATAGATAGACAAAAACATTTTTCAGTTAAACAGATATGTTAAATAAGTGAGGATTTTCTTAGATGAACATCAAACAGCATGACCAAGTGGGATATGACTTGTCAGATTGGATACCCCTTATAGTTCATGAATCACATTTTCCAATATCCATGTAACATATTTTTAAATGAACTCCACATGCTTACATTATGATGGCTATTCACAATATAGGGATTACTGATAACAAAGTTGTCTATTCAGAGCATGACAGTAGACAGACGCTCCAGATGTGGTTTGGAAATATTTTTTAAGGGCATAAATACAATAGAGATAGACGGTATCGGTTTGCCGATATTTGCACTTTTTAGCGTATCTGCTATCAGTCTTAAATCTCCGGCACAGGCAGATATTTTGTTTTGGCTGACCTACTGCCTAAAGAATAAACATAAAGTTTTATTTGAACACTTCAGTGCAGAGAGATAACTGCAGAAAATGTGACCAGAGCTCTCTTACAGGTTTGTGGTAGAAAAGAGGCTCTGGGTGAGTATGTAGTAAGTTTTACTACATAATTTGGGAAAAATAATCAAAATCGGCCTCACATATTGACCCAAAAATATCGGCAGAGCTTATTGGCCACCGGTTGCTCTGGATTCTAAACTATCTGCATCGGCCATGAAAAAAACTCACACTAGTCGATCTCTAAAATATAAATACAGTTTCAGTTCTATTCACAACGATAGTTCCCTTTTATTGCTTGGTTTAACAATTGAATAAGTTGGGGTACATTATCTTGATCACACCACTTTTTCATCAACTTAGGCTTTTCAAAGTCTGTTACTGTTTTGGTAAATACAAAACATGCATGAAAACAATTGTCTTCACAGGAAGGAAGTATTGTACCACTCATGAATAAAAGAGTAGTATTTTGCCTTTAGCTGATTTCTGTTGAAATGCTCGATAAGGGACAATCGCCTATTGAATTGGTAACGTACATGTAAGCTGACTGATGTGTCGAAAGACAAATATTAGCCCACCCAATGTTTGGACACAGAGCAGTATCAGTGGACTAGTGAAAGAGGTTATTTTCACAGAGGCATAAGCAGGAGGAGGGAGAGAGTGCTACCTGTTTGTGGTCGAAGTCCATCACACCTACACAGTACACTCTGGCTCCATACCCTCTGGCTTTGTCGGCCTGTGGAGAAACAGATGAGGTCATGACCTACATTTTATGGGTTATGTTTATATGGTTACATCTATAGGGGCACTTTCCCCAATGTTTTAATATGTAATTATTTTAAACATGTGCATGTGCTCATGTATATAAGGTGCTCTTTGTTATGCCTATGTAGGTCAAGGTTTGTTTATATTTATGGTGTCAGTCATTTCAGTTGTTGGTAACTATACAAATTTGTCATTTGTCACTTTTAAAACAGTCAACACTACCCAAAGTTTGCAAATGGGATTGGTTGCCCAAATAAAACTGCTGCGTGTGCTTGAGCATGTGCAATTTCATTATTCAAAACAGAGCTGGCATTATTATATTTTGTTAAATAAAGGTTTGAACTGTGTTTGCCCAAATAATGCAACCTTCAAGTTATACATCATAAATTAGAAATTAGCCTGTGGCTAAAATCTGGCATATTTACATATGTATCGTATGTTCATCAGTATGCACTGTCCCTTTTCTAAATAAATAAATAAATATTTAGTTCTTGATACCTCTTGTACGCTGAGTTCAAAGGGGTACACCTCCAGTTTCCCATCTGTCAGGACAATGATAATTGTGGATGATGGGATACTTTGCTTTTTCATTTGATCTGACACCTGAGATCCAAACAGAAACACACAAAGATGAAATCATGTTCTAAATTGTTCATTGATCTAAATTACAAACATATAAAAACAAATATTGTGTGATTCTTAGCCACACAGAATTCCCTTTAGCATCTTGGTGACTTGCCGATAAGAGTGCACACCAGATGAATGGAGTGAATCCCGGGTTAGTTCCTGTTTCCTGCTTGACTACACTGCCTTCCAAAAAGTCATTAATAAATCTCAAAATAACCACAGTAACATTACAGCATATTCCGATTTTAAAGACATAACTTATAGGGACTTTTTTTTATTACATTATTAGATGCTAAGCAGATGGCAATTCCACACTTCCCTTAAACACCAAAGACTTACTGCTATGAGTCCTTCGTGCATGTAAGTTTCTCCTGCTGGTTTGATTTGGCTCAACATTTTCAAACCATTGTCTATCTCAGTCCTGCCCACAAAACACAAACAAAGATCATCTGATAAGTCCTGGATATCTTAGACAGAGAGAGGAAGGAAGACTGCAGAGAAGGGAAGCAAATCTCAAAGACAATAACAGCATAGGTACCTATCTCCAGTCAGTGGGAGTATGACAGCAGCTCTGGCCGAGAAGACTATATATGACACTCTCATCCTGGGACTGTAAGACACAAGGAATTTTATGACAGAATAAAAGCTTACCTTTTAATTTGTTTATCATATTAAAGGAGAAAAAATGTGAACAACTTTGGCAGTATTATGGCAATAGTAGTAGTTGAAAAAGTCAAAACATTGTGGCATTTTCAAAAATCGTACTACTGGTAATAAGAGTACTACTGTAGTATTATTATAGTACAATTGAATAAACTGTTTTGTCTTGTCTTTAAATGTTTTTCGTGACTACATTTACTTCTGTCAGAATTATATTGAAGTAACAAAATAAATGAAGTGATGTTTTTTCTATATTAACAAAACCATAACATGACATATACAATTTACAACATAACTTTCAATATGCACGGTTCAGATACAGAGGTGATGTCACCTGTAACCGCTCAGACCATAATATCACTTAATAGCACGTTATGTATGAAGACATCCAATGATAATTAATAGTTACAACCATGGTAATATTTATACTTTACATCTGGCTTTTTAAACAGTGGACAGACCTCACTGTACACTCCTCCCAGCTGTTTCCTGCTTCTGTTCTTCAGTAGATGGGATACAGAAGCGTCAGTGCGTTTGGTGGGCTCTCCTCCCACATCTGGTCATGATGTTGTGTCTCATATTTAGAAACCCACTATTAAACCTAACGATGTCAAACGCAACTGTGTGCCACCCAAAGGAGACCGGAAGAGCAGTTGGCAGCCCAAAATAGACATGTCCTACTTTGTGCTACACCACAGTTTGGGACTTGTAGCCCTTTGTCCAATTTGTGGCATGATTTAGGTTTCCTTGTGAGTGCTGAAGTAAAAGGTTACAGTGTAATGTGACATTAATTTAAATTTGAAAGTTTTTACAAGGTAGACCTACTATTACTGCATTTTCAAATTACCACCATTCCTACATTCCTGCATTTGTCTTTTTAGTCCTGCTGCTATACTAGGCCTACTACTGCAACTATGATTACAGTGATTATGAATTTCATTGCCATAACTTCTAATGTAAATATTACAACTATACTACACAAAGAAAAAATCATACGTAAATTACTTTGGTCAAACTTTCGCAATTATAAGTACTGTATTTCGTACTGCTTACCAACCTGACAAATCTGCTGGTGAGCTGCTCCACAAAGCCATAGATCTCGTGCCAGTTTCTAGCCACACTGCCTGATCTGGAGGAACAAGAGTATAGACAATACATCATAATAAGTTTTTTTTACTTTAATTTTCTTACTTTCAAATTTCTCTTACACAGTGAAATATAATCATTATATGTATTTATTTATTTATTGTTATAATTGTTCAATGCAATGCTGACACAAACCTTGTTTTTCTAATTCGATAGTGATAGGATGAACTGCTACAATACACTAGAATCATGCTCCCTACACACAAGCCCTATTAAAATTCTGGAGCAGCACTATGTAAACTAAACAGAGCCATACATGGACAGGACAGAGGACAGTGGTCCGGCAGAAAAGCCTACCAAACTTAAGCAATCACAAAGTTGTGGTATAAATAGCACAAAAAACAATCTTCTAAACAGGGCAAGGGCTTACCTATCCAACACAAAATAAATATCAAATGCTCCATCGCAAGAAGCTTCGTCACCATCGTGAACTGAAGGGGTCACCAAAACTGTGATAAGAAGTAGTATCTGGCAGCATAGACGAGATCGCTCCATAATCCATGTGTTTCATAGCAGCAGAAGTGTGTGTTAAAAGCCTATGGAGCTCCACAGAGGAGAGCCAAGCATCCTCTCACATGTTGGAGTCCTGTCTTGTACTTGGCCGTGAGCACGTTCACGTGGAGAGGACAGACTGAAGTGCACTGGGCAGGGCACACAGCTGCTGCATACGGCTCACGCGTGAGTCAAGTCATGTGACAGCAGAGAGGGGGCTTCCTCCACCCTTTCACAATAAACTGCATAGAAATAAAAAAACAAACAAACAAACACACAAATCACCAGAAATTCCACACCTACTTTTGAGCACTATAATAATGTTAAATAAATAAATATAGCGACACAGTGGCTGAATAGCTAACACTCCAGTCTCATAGCAAGATCTCTAATACAATTGCTGTCTGTGTGTAGTTTGCTTTGTTTCCCCATGTCTGGGCGGGTTTCCCTTGGGAACTCCAGTTTTCCCCAACCTAAAACTTGTACAGTACAAAATAATATAAGGGCATTATCTCCCACTAGGTACTCTTACACAAACCTAGCTCAGCTTATTGAGACGGTTTGCACTGAACAGTAGGTGGTCGAACATTTGCCAAGGGGACCTTCCTCCTGATATTTGTTACGTCCTATGTGCCTGGATCCTTCTCTGGGAGATTAGCCTATTCAATAAAAGAGCTATTTGTAGTCTGATGAGTAAAACTGGACAATATGTCTTTTATCTTGAAGTTCTCAGAAGTTGTATTCCTGTGTTGAAATTTATCCTCAAAGCTGCTGTGTTAATGACAATTTTTCTGGTGGGATGGGCACCAGGGCCACAGTTCGAGGGGACTGTGAGGTAAGACACATAACATTTGGTCAGACTGAGCTGTCAGTCAAAGGCACTAACTATAGGAACAGTCTTCCTCTGACCATAAGAGAAAGCCCTTCCACTTTCAAACTGCACCTAAAACTGATGGATGAAGGAAAACCAAGTCTGTGAACACTTTTAATTCTGGCCTTTTACTGTTCTGTTCTGCGTTATGTCTTTTTTGTAAGATTTGTCATTGTCATTGTTTAGCTTTTTTTTTACATTACAATTACATGGCATATTTACACTGTAATTACAGATGTTAATATGCACGGTCCCTTTTACATAAATAGAAAATAAAAATAAATAAATAACTTCTAACATTGTGTCATGTTGAGGTCTTACCATTGTTTGTTGTCAGTACAAACAAGTGCTGGAAGTTGCATGCACTGTGGATGAAGAACAGATGAAAGTCAAACATTACACTATTGTCATGTTATGGTGATTTGTCTCTCTGCATGATAGTGTTTTTCTAAAATGGAAACTCCCAAAAACTGGCTTATGTTAGAGATTGTTACAAGGTGGAATCACTCACATACTCACATTACAGCCCTAATTTTAACCTAGTTTTAGTCAAAATGGAGACTTGGTTTGGTCCTGTTCTAGTACCAGTTTAGTCCTGGTGTGGCAGAAATTTATTTCCAGATTTAGTCCCAGTTTGGTGACAAGTTACCAGTACTATAGGTACATTTCATGCCATATTGATTAGCCAGGGTTGCCGTTTTATTTTATTACTTAAAGAATTGCATCACTGCAATATCTATTTCAATATGAAGTGATAATGGAAAATGTATGTCTACAATTGAATAAAGACAACCCCTAGATACTTCTTAATCTCTGCAGCAGATTAGGTTTCATGACTTTCTGGGTGTAGTCAGGGGTTCAGCCTGAGATCATGGGGTAATTTCTGTGCATATTATCAAAGCTGAGCATTCACAATTCCTGGCTATAAAATCATGGGACTGGGACAACAGATTAGCCTATGTTGTGATGATAACTATTCAAGTTAGACAAAAGACTAAATGAGTCGGTTTGTTTTAGTTATCATTGCTGCTTCACATTAATAGATGGACAGACCTTTGTTTTCACAAAAAAACATTCCCACTGTCCACTATTCAAGCCAACACTCAGAAGGCGATAAGCAACACAGAAGGCCTAACAGTAACCTACAACACACAGAAGGCAGCAGCAGGGGTTGTTGCCAAAATGTGGTCCTTGTCGCCACAGAACAGGCCAGGCTTTGGCTACAACACCTTCTTTGAGAGCAGTTCATAGACGCTATGGTGCAGTTGAACAATTGTGTTATACTTTAAGTACAGAGTGAGAATGGGTGAGAAGCAGTAACGTGCGATCAGGTGAGGCATCACAGAGAAAAAATAAATGAAATGGTTATATTTATCCAATGATTTGTACTATAAAGTTATTTTCTATTTAACTTTGCAATCTTATTTTTTTTTTTTTTACTCAAAATCGCTGAAGTTTTACGTTTACCGTTGACCGTTGAAAGACTGAGTGAGACACCGGCCATTTGTGCCTCACATGGACTGACTGTGCTGTAGCTCAGCAGCTGCTTTAAGCGGCTGTGAAAAGGTGCCAGGTGAGGCACGCAGTTACCCTGCCTCATGTTAGGGGGCACTCGTGAGCCCAGGGATTCTTGTAACTCAGGCAGAATAGGGGCAGCAAACTACAATTTAGAGTTAGCAAGTCAACTTTTTTAACTAACTAGCAATTAACTTTTTCTTCTTGTCTGGCCCTACTTTTTAAATGGAGGAGTATTACATATTAAAGCTCAAGCAGTTTTCTAAACTGGACTTTCAGTCAAAGCAGGAGGTTATAATCAAAGGAAAACCATAAATAAGTTGATTAATGTTACTCAATACTCAAATCAAACTTTTTTGTTGAACATGCATAAATAAGAGCCATATGGAGCGTACACTCCAAATTCAATAAAATTCAACCAAACATAACACTTATTTTCAGTAAGCAACATTAATTACAATACTCTGGGTTGTGGTAAATTCACCAGCTATTGAGCAGATTTTGCAAGAAACCTGCAACAGTACCTTCTGAGATTTTGCCTTCTAATGATATATTTACAAAGCAAACCCTTTTATTTATTAAAAACATACATGTACATTGAGGATTCAGTCCTTTTGTGCAAATGCAGTACACGTATCGTTAGTATAAAATGTTTTGGACAAATACAGAGTCTACAGAACTATATATATTTATATTTTTATTTTCAGTGAGTTAGCTAGTTAGCGCTACTTAGCGCTAGCGAAGTAAATACAGAAAGTAGCCTTATAGCTAACGTTGTTATTTATACTAATAATCAAATGATTTTTAAAAAGACAAATTTGCTTTACCATGCTGCAGTTGAACTTGAAGGCTGGTGAAGTTCAAGTGCTGCGGGAAGAAAAACAAAGCTGCTGAGAGCTGCGGTGGAGCTAGTTTAGCTGCTATTAGCCGTTAGCTTAGTCAGTGGAGATCGAGTAGCGTGGCTTCTTTCTCATGGGCTCGTCACACGGGGAGCGACAAACGACAGCAGCAGCAACACTCATCGTGTCCAGGAGACCATGGCAAGTAGTTTGAGCCACTCGCCCTACAGCAGCGAACTGTAAGTTTAACCTTTCACTTGTTGTTTTATAGTGACAGGTACAGGTAGGTATTGTCACAAGGGGTGAGTTGCACTGTGTCTTTTTACTTGTTAATCTGAGTTTTTGCAGTTTAAGGTTTGTAGCACAGCAGGAAGAGAGGATGAAAACACAGCAAGTATTCACCATATATGCCTCTTACAGTTTTTTCATTTGATCCTTAATTGTCTAATACAGTGTTTTGCCACCTGCAGGAGATGCCCCTGAAGCTAAAACAGGATGAAGATGAAGAACCTAACTGTTGCCATCTTGATGCGAATGCTGGAGTTATCATATGTCTGGTAGGTTTAGTGTCAGTGCTTCCAAATGTTCTTTGCTTTAGTAGCTTATATCTATTGGGATCATATCGTGGGTGATGCGTTTTATGAGCAATACTCGGTTTCACCAGCAGAGGGTGCTGAGAGCACCTGGAGCACCAGGGTAGAAGCCACTTAGATTCGGCGCCGCTCGATAGACTGATTTGTATTTAGCGACAGTTAACGACGGAATTTAAAAGGTTTAAAAACAAAATTTGACAGGAAACGGTTCTTAAATTGCGGTGTATTCACAAAATCAGAACTAAACTGGAACTCGACAAAACCAAGTCTACATTAAAGTATATTATGCAAAATTCAGTCTTGTGAACTTTTAGCTATGTTATAATGCTGTTACCCCCTCAAAAACATACATAACCTGTGTTTTGTTTTATTCACACATGTTTGAGTAACTATTAGTCTGTCTAAATCTCCAGAGCTCAAAACGCACTGTTCCACCTTGTGATGTCATAAGTGGTAGTCTTAAAGTTAATAGCTATTTTTAGCTTCAATTGAACCATTTTACTCTCTATTTGTTTGAACTTTTGTTCACATGAGATTGTCTCCAATGTCAAGGCTAAAACAATAAATGTAGCTGCAAAAACACAGTGGAGTGCTCCCTGCATTACCATTTGATGGCATCACAAGGTGAAACAGAGCAAATTTTGTCTTGCCCCAGTACCAATATATTATATAAGCAGCTCTTGAGGTCAAAATATGTCTGCTGTTTATGGTCTGCTTTTAATTAAAAGCATTTTATTAATTGACAATCAAGAAGTGTGCTGCTACCATACTAATTGTTGTTAGGATAACTGTGATGGCAGATCTCAGCTCTGGTCTGAAAATTGTGTAAATAATTAGGATACTTGGAATGCATAAGGTTAGTTTAATGTTTTTTTCTGTTTAACTGTAGTTCTGTTTTTTATGTTTTAAGGGTACAATTCTGTAAACATAAAAGTCACTTCACAGTCCCTGATTTCCAGAAGACTGTCCACAGATAAACTAGGTCCAAACCAGATCTAAACTACTTCAAAAAGTCAAAACAAAAACAGAAATTCATGTAGTTTGTTAAAAAGGAAATTTTATATTTTTAATTTTATTGTATTTTTTTTTAGACTATTTGTGAATTGTGATTAGGAAAAAACACTCCAAAAGCACATTTAACAACTTTACAATGAAAGCCAACTTACTTTTTTTTCTAAGGCTCATATTACATTATTACTCAGATGTGCAAAAATGCTAAATATTGTTCAATTGCTCCCTCAAATCCTTGTTTTTAATACAGCATTAAATTCATAATCTTCTTTTCTGACCACTGCAGCCAACCATTTTTTATGAATAAATAAGAGTAAATAAATAAAAGTGACACAAAATTCTCAGTCATGTCAAACAGTGCTTTTTTAATCCGATATTTTGGGTTTAATATTTGTGTAGTAAGTATGTTTATGCATGCCCACAAGTGTGTTATAATCTACTGTAGGATTAAGCAATATTGTAATACCAGATAGCTGCCAGATGTCTTGAAACAAAAGTACATACTTTCAGCCCCATTCACACATACAGTCTGAGCTTACCTTAATTTACCTGCATTTTGCCAGAACAATGTCATGTGTGAACAAAGAATTAACTGATTTCACAGCATTTTTGCTCTGGCAATTTCCCAGGTAAATATATACAGGGAAGGCGAATGTGTGAACAAAGCCAGAAAATAGCCTGGTTTCCCTGATAACAATCTTGGTTTCCTGGGTTATAAGTTTCCTTGGTAATGATTTTGGTTTCCTATGTTCCATTCTCATTCAGTTTCAATGATGTAGCAGTGTGTTGTTATGTGAGAGAGCACAGAGAGCCAAATGCCAGGTTAAGTGTGAACAGAGCAGACCTGGCAATGTTGTGGGACTGGTGCATGTGTGAATGGTAGTCAGTGCTGAGTATTCTGGCATTGTGTACCCAGTAATTTTTTGGGACTTATGTGTGAATGGGGCTTTAGAAAGAATCCCTAATTTGGTCCCATCGAAGTGGAATTCAAAGTGGAAACATTCTGATAAAGTTGGAATACAATTTTTTATTTATTTATTTATTTTTTTCAGAAAAAAAGTTGGAGTTACAATGTGTGACATTATTTTATTAACTTTCACGCATATTGCATATTGTTTATCAACTTCATAAAAAATATAATATTTTAGGTATTTCTTTTAAGTTGGGTTAATAGCCAAGACATGATCTGTTTATTGAAGTGCTTGCAATGTACTAATAAGACTTAAATTGGCTACTTACATTATTTGATCACATACTCCATATACTGCATTCTTAAATATTTACAACTCAGTTCACAAACAAAGTCTAAAACTGCATCAATATGTAGGTCGGCTATACTCATTCTTCCCACGTGGTGGCAGTAACGCGCTGTCTTCTATTGTTTTCATTATTATGGTTAGACGAAGAACGTTTTAATTCAGTGCTGCTGCTGCTGCTGGGATCCTGTGTTTGATTTGAGTAAAATGAGTAATCTAACTTATTATTAGCCTGCGATTTACGTGGATGTGGCGTTACTGGAGACAATGCTTTGATATTTGCGCCGTGGATAATGGTAGGTCCTTTCACCCAGTTTCTGCTCTCTCGGAAGTGAAAGCCTATCTGTAAACATTAGCACGATAGCCAGATGCTGCAGCTGACAGGGGACTCAGACTCATCACTGCATTGTGTATGTGTTTTCTTAGATATAAATACATTTAACTAGCCTGTTTGGTGTACAGACAGTGACGAGAGGTTGGAAAAGGGGAAAGGAATGGTGCAACTAGCTAAACCAGAGTACATGTAGTACAGTACTATTTGAATGCTCATATACAGGTGAGTAGCAAGTGTTTCTTTTTCAAGGGGCAGTCTCAGTTTTTATACATTTATATGCTGTAATATTTCCAATTTTTTAAATACTAACATAAAAAATTGTAGGGAAAGTATGAAACTGCCAGAACACTTGTTATGAGAAATTGATTTGCCATCTACCTACCTTGAATTATACAATACAAAATATTTAATATCATAAGATCAAATACAGCATGATTTGGTTTCATACTACATAGTGATAAGAAATATTTTGCAGGAAAAAATAAAAATAATCATGAAAAACTACTATACCTTATAAATATTTAATTCATCCCTTCCCGTCCCTTCTATCCCTCACTCAGCCCCTGTGTCCTTTGCTGGACTTGTGAGAGAGCCTCATGAAAAGGATGCTGCTAAAGGTGCCTCAGAAGCTGCTGAAGACGGCCCACTACATCGAGCTGGGCAGTTATCAGCACTGGCCCGTACTCATACCTCAGAGGATACGACTGTACACGTATGAACAAATCCCCCCATTTCTCAAGGAGAACCCCTACATCACCGACGGATACCGGGCCCACCTGCCATCCAAACTCTGCCTCAAGAGGTGGTATTCTATGTTTTTTATATCCTAACTTAGAGGTGCGCAACATAACTTTATTTGGTGGAGATTCTGGCAAATGTTGTGTCCATGTTATTGCTTTGCCTGGAGTGTTCCATAGTATAACTCCTGTAGCTTGCATTTACTGAATTACAGGTGTTTTTATAGTTCAAAATAACACTGAAAAACATGCATTCCTTTTGTGAGTGGGGTCATCTCTCCATCTGACCTGTAACCATAACCCATGGCAAAGCAAAAGCAAAACAAAAGCAGTCTCAACACACTAGAGCCAGTCTCCAAAACAGACTACGGTAGTAACTGATGAATAGAACCTTTACATCAACTTCAGTAGCAACCAAGTGCCACACACAAAAGCAGTTACATTAACAACAACACATAAACAGTTACAAAAACAATAAAAGGTATCAACTCAGAACTAAAAACACAAAATATGAGATCATTCCAATACTGTTGAGGATTAAACATCTACACTATATTATGTATTACACTTCTAATATTATAGTCTTTATAAGGATATGCTTTTTGTGATGTGTTTAGTATCAATCTATGCAATGATGAGGGAACACTGGTATAACATGATTTAAAGCTCATTAAAGTAAATTTTACAAAATATATCCCATTGAAAGGTGCCTATAAATACCGTATTTTCCGAACTACAAGCTGCTACTTTTTTCCAGTTTTTAACCACGGCGGCTTATGGTGTAGTGTGGCTTATAGATTTTTTTTTTTGCCGTGGCGCCAAAAACATTTTGCCCAGCAACAGTAGACATAATAGTGAAAAGAGTGGATGTTGATCCTTACCTGTCTGCTTGTCACCCGCTGTCAGTGACTCATTTCTTTCAGTGATAAGAAGACAGTGGTCTGGTTTATCACGGGGGTTACGTTCCATAAATGAAATCCGTAGAAAACTTTATTTTTTTACAATTATTCTATATGTTTTGCGGCTGCAGGTGTATTTCTCAGTTCCTCTGTCCCCGCCTCTTCGTCCTGGCGCCGCTCCTCTGTAATGTCTCGTAATCTTCTTTTTCTTTCCTGCAGTCACTGATCCACAAACTAAAGCAGACTCCATCTGCATGGTTACAGCCCTTTTTGCTCCTTGTTAAAACATATTCTGCTGTTGTCCTTATGCTATTTTCCTCTTCTTTATGTAGTTTCACATGTAAAGTCTCTCGTGGACGCACATCCAGAGCGTCCACAACGTGTGTCAGAGGCGTTTGTCCTCAAATACAAATTCAAATACAGTGTCCAATGCAATTGTTTCAGAGTCACGCTGCAGCATCGAATATTTTGGTAAATTTGGATGCATTCTGTACTGTACAGGAGACACGGCAACTCCTTTACCCAATCAGGACGCAGAACACGCGCCAGCATACTCTGTAAAAAAAAGCATGCAAAACTGCACGAGTGGTCCCTCGCAAATGAACGTTTTTGAGCTCATTTTTCATATTACTACATGAGATACCTGCGGCATATGGTGCAGTGCAGCTTATACAATTTTTTTTCTTAAAATTAAAGCATGCGGCTTTTAATCAGGTGCGCTCTGTAGTCCGGAAAATACGGTTTTGACTTTATTTATCTCACACGCACACACACACACCATTTAAAATTCTTCCCATAGACTAAAAATAACCTGTACTACTACACTGGCACAACAGAGTTGCATTGTTGCCCATTGTATTGTAAACTGTTCATATTCTGTTAAAAAAAATATATCTTCAGTATTAATTGAAGGCGCAATAAGTGGCATTTATACACTATATTTTATACATTGAATGATCAAATGATTAAAATAAAAGTTATTTGAGTCGTCGCAGTCTCCACAAAATCTATGTCTAATACAATGTATGCCTCTCCTATTGCATTAGTAGTGTTATTAACGATATGTTTTATCTCATTGTCACAATTCCAGTATTTTCATCTTGTCCAATGAGACGGTAAACATCTGGAGTCACTTGCTGGGCTTCCTCCTCTTTTTCTCACTGGCAGTCAATGACCTGTGCACTGTGCTGCCCTCCTCCGGAGCCAACAGGGAGGACTATGTAATTTATGCCATTGGATTATTCTGCTTCCAGGTGAAAATGTGAACACTATATTTGTTAAAACATGAACACAAGTTATATTATCTCCATTAATTCATTATGCAGTGTAGGACAGTAGTTGACTAAATACATGTTCTGCCAATTGATTAGTTGACTAAAAAGGCTAAAATAAAAATTGCTCTTAAAACTTATGTATCTCTATGTATCTGATCCAAACTGCACTCACAGGACACAAATGCACAGGAGTTAATTCAAAAGCAAGTATTTATTCAGAAAAAGTTCTAGAAAACAATTCATATAAATGTATAAAGAAAGATTAAGATTGTGAATCATTTAATCTGCTTTATTGCATACAAATACCAAAAAATACCAAATCTTTAGATAATTCAGTCACTCAGTAATTTCTCCTGTCTGCTGTTGTCCCATATAAAACCTTATAATCTAAATAAAATGATTAGTCGACTAATACATATTTTGGTTGACTAAGACACTATCAACCTATTAGTCGACTACACAACTAAAGGCCTACAGCCCTAATGCAATGTATTTTAAATTGTAAAATGTATTTTCTTTACTTAAGTTTTCAGCTTTTTTGCTTATTACATTATTCTATGTCATATTACAGGCTATCAAGAGAACATCAGGTTTGTACAGTATAGAGTAGACAGACTAGACAATATTAAAAGACTAGAAGCAGACTAAATTTTATTTTAGTTGATACATCCTCATAGCATTATTCCCTAAGTCATTTTTCAAGGTTTTTGGCAAAATGCAAAAATACATTTTCTGTCTATAAGATGACTGAGGCATTTTGTGTTTTTTTTTTTGTTTTTTTTTTCTGATTGGCTGAGGACGGAGCCAATGGCACCTACAAATGCAGCAGAGTCTGGAGAGTGGAACGAGACAGAAAAGTCAATCTGGCCAAAAAATTCTTTAGGGAGTTATGCTATGAGTCCAGTAATTTAATGGTCTGTTTTGTAGATATTTTATCAGCATCTGATCTGTTGAGCGATAAACAAAAATGGTAAAACAGTAAATTGTGGTTTTCGGTCAGGTGTGCATGCTGTGCTCTGTGGGCTACCACCTGTTCTCGTGCCATCGCTCGGAGAAAACCTGCCGCCGGTGGCTCTCGCTGGATTATGCTGGGATTTCAGTGGGCATCCTGGGCTGCTATGTTCCCGGAATCTTTTACGCATTCTACTGTGACGCCGTATGTAATCTTTATTGACCACCTAACTTTTGTTTTTGCCATTTCATTCCAGCCTTGGTCTATTTGTACTTACAACTTCTGATCTTAAGGGACATAGCAGGCTGTTTTGCAGAGTACAGAGAGACACTGGGCCCAATAAAACATGCACAGTAATCCTCAAAGATAGATAATCCTGACTAAGATCCTGGCTGAGGTGGAGAAGGGTGTCTGATTGCCTCAGTGGCATTCAAGGAATGAGCAAAATTCCCTATTCATGGGTTTCTGGCCAATGATTCCTTCCTGATTTGAAGGATTTACAAGAATGCAATTAATAATCTCAAAATATGAGATCTTTTCAATCATAGACATAGACTAATTAAATGTCTATATTTTCAATTTAACAAGATCAGGAAGCAATTACATCCCTGAAAACTCATGAATATGGACAATAAAGTCTACCTAAACCAGTCTACTGATTGTTAAGAAATAATTGATATTGTTGTTTTTGATTCTAAAATGGAAGGATTTCAGACCTACCCATTTAGGAATCAAACATCTCACAAATAACTTCACCTTCTGCAGTCTGAGGTGCCATTTTGACCTGTGCTATGTCAAAATAATGCGGGTGTGCAATCTGTCGTTCACCTTCATCTTGAAACCACAAATCACTTTTTTGAAGACAGTGAGGTACAGATTTTAAGCAGAGAGAAAAAAAAAATTTTCTTGGAGAGTGTAGGAAGCTATTTTTGTGAAGAAAGAGAATGCCCCTTTGAACCGAAATGGTGGTTTGAGGTTTATTCTACGAGATGTTTACAGAAGTATTCTTAGTTTGTGGGCAAAGACCACAAGAAGACAATTAAATGCTTATTAGGTACTCAACAAGGCTGAAGATGAGACAGCCAACACACAATAGGGTCATAACTACCCATAATGTTGTAAATACAGCAAACAAAAAACAAGAGGAGGGCAGTTTCACTCTAAAACTCTTCCATTTGGGGTGGTACTTTGAGTAAGATCATCTGAAAACATCTTAATTACAAAAACAGAGATGACCACCGATGAAACTTTCTCTACAATAGCTTTCCTTTGTTTTTCAGTTTTGGCGGCAGGTGTACCTGATGACAGTGCTGTCCCTGATCCTGGCCGTGTTTTGCGCTCAGGTGCACCCTCACTATCTCAGTAATGACTGGAAGAGGATCCGCATGGCTATCTTCTGCTGTGTGGCCGGGGTCAGTGTGGTGCCTGCCTGCCACTGGGTCTGCCTCACCGATGGATTGACTTCTGATATCGTACAGGTTAAGTAAATGGGTTGTTAAATAAATACATGGAATACATTTTTAAGTTAAACAGTTTTGTTGTTTGCACAGCTGTTCCTGCCTCGAGTGTTAATCATGTACCTGATTGCTGCATCAGCTTTCCTCTTTTACGTCACAAAGATCCCTGAACGGTATTTCCCAGGTAAGCCCCTCAACCCCTATTGATGCATATGGTTTGTTCAGAAAATTATTTAATATAAAAATTTTTCTTTTTTAAATTTCCTGTGCATTTTTATTCTTTTAATCTGTTTTTCCTTACTCAGTTTAGCTTGTTTTATATCATTTAGAGCACATGTGTCAAACTCAAGGCCCGCGGGCCAAATGTGGCCCTCCACATCATTTTATGTGGCCCTCGACAGGGTAAATCAAACGGTCTGATTGTCTTAAAATGTCATTTTATCAGGAGATATGCAGATATACAGCCATATTTTACATCTACGCAAATGCATATGCAATATTTACACATTTTACAATATTTAAATAAGTAATAAATGCAGAAACAGTTAATTAACAAGTTAAAAAAGTAGTTTGATTTATACCGTATTTTCTGGACTATACATCGCTCCGGAGTATAAGTCGCACCAGCGAAAAAATGCATAATAATGAAGGAAAAAAACATATATATGTCGCACTGGACTATGAGTCACATTTTTTGGGTAAATTTATTTTACACAATCCGAGACCAAGAACAGACATTCTATCTTTAAAGGCAAGTTATAATAATAACAATAAAATAGAGAACAACGGGCTGAATAGCAGTACAGCATGCTAATGAAGCATAGATGGTGAACTGAATACGTGTCTGGTATGTTTATATAAGATATTAACAGTTGATCAGATACGGTATGCTAACTTAACATAAATTTTCACCTTTATGGTCTTATAAATGAAGGGAAAATACATTAGGGGAAATAAATAAGAGGAAATTAAATATGAAATGTATAAAAGAAAATGAGTCTGTAAATTTTCTTAGAGGTGTTACAAATACACCAGCGCCATCTATTGGTCAAACAAGTGAACTGTCACATGTATAATTAGCTGTTACATTACACATTTATTCAACTACATGAAGCATAGAAAACGATCGGAGTACAACTTGAACTAAATGCCTGGTATGTTAATGTAAGATATTAACAGTTAATCAGATAACTAAAGCATAAAAAGCAAGCTAAAAAGTTTACTCTCAATCTCACTTCAGATCACTAAATCCACTGAATTCTTCATCCTTTGTGTCACTTCTGAACAACTCCACTTGCTCCGTAAGTAGATGAAGCACCACTTTTGTGTGGCTGCCATACTGGTACACATGCCTAGCGTTCCCTCACATAGTTTTCAATGTGACAATAACGAATATGTATGTATTTAAAAAATTTCACATATAAGTTGCACCCCCGGCCAAACTATACAAAAAAGGGCGACTTTAAGTCCAGAAAATATGGTATATTTATCTATTTTTTTTACAAACTTGGCTCTTGAGATTGAACCCCTAAGTAATTTTTGTCTGTCTGTGTCTGGAATGCAATTTATTTTATTTACAGAGTCCATAATGGTGAAAAATAGACAAATATTAAGTATTCCAGGTATCATAGCTTTGACGTTCTTCCTACCACCTTCTCCAGGCCAGATGAACTACCTGGGCGCGAGTCACCAGGTGTGGCACGTCCTGGTGGTCCTGATGTTCTACTGGTGGCACCAGACAGCTGTTTACATTATGAGGTTCAGACACAGCCAGCCGTGCCCATCCCAGAGAAGGAGCAGCTAAGTTAAGTTAACATATCACATACACTACCAGTCATATGTCTAGACACTCCTTTTCATGTAATTCATTGATTATGACTATTTACACAATAGATTCTCGCTGAATGCATCAAAGCTGTGAATGAACACATATGGAATGTAGTAAGCGAAATAAGTGTGGAATAGCTCTAAGCGTTTTGTGTTGTTTTTTTTTAAAATATATTTTAGATTCTTCAAAATAGCCTTTACCCTTTGCTTTGTTCACTGCTTCGCACACTTTTGGCACTCCACTAATGAATTCTGACAAGGCTGATACATGAAGTGAGAACCATTTCAGGAGACTTCATCATGAAGCTCATTGAGAGAAGGCCAAGGGTTTAGAGCACTGTCAACAAAGTAAAGGGTAACTACTTTGAGGATTTTTAATCTAAAATATAAAACATGTATTATTTAAACATTTAGGGGTATTTTTCTCTTTTCTACATAACACTGAAGGTGTGTCCAAACCTTTGACTACTAGTGTACAAGGCCAGCTGATTGTGTAAAATATCATTGTTTTTAACGGGAGGCCAGTAATAGCATGAAAGTATTGGCACAGATTCAAGGTCAGTATTGTTGAAACGAATATTCCACAGAATCTGATAATACGAGCACTGAACAAAGTGGCATTGACTTTATAAACAATGCATGAATCAAAATATTAATGTCGAATGCCTAAATCTTGATGTTTTAATCTTTTATTTGATACTGTGTTTTTGTACATATCAAACAATATATTTTCAAAATGTGAAAAAATCAGTTCTGTCTGAATTTTTGTCTGGAAGTTTGAGCTGCAGGTACAAATGACAGAAAAACTGGCATGAAACTGAGAACAAAGATAGCATTTTGACAGTTATTTATATTGAATGATATTGAAGAATATATAGAAGCACTTACTAGTATCTGTCCAGAAAATAAAATTGAAATGTACAACATGCAATTGAGTAAAAGACAACCCAGCTAGTTAATGGAATTGGCTGTAAGGTTTTCAAACAATTTAAATATCCTTGGGTTTCAGAGTGATGAAAAACATCACAGTTCACATATCAATTAACAATTCAAAGCAAAATACTGTATCTTTTTAAATGATCAAAGTCTTCAAAATGTTGCTTTTATACAGGAAACTAAAACCCATGAATCCATTTAGAGAAAATTATCTACATTCTCAACACATTTAACTCTATAGCAATTAATTAGCGATGTGAGACAGCAGATGACCTTCTATACATGGGTCATTAAAATTCACAGGAAAAAATTGACATTTGACTGTATTTCACCTCACTGTAGACAGATGGCGCTGTATTTTAATTACTGTTGAAGGGAAATGAGCTACGCAAATCTCCTCTTGTTCCTGAGGTCAGGATCATGGGGCTAAATGTGCTGGTCAGACATCAGGACATCACTAAAGAATGATTTTTCTGTAGGTTTTATGCATGTTCTCTGCCTTATTTCATGTTTGTATTGTGTAAAAATATACAAAACAACTAACTTCTTTGGATTACTGTTACACCACTTTTGATGAGCTGAAAATGAACAATCAGGTGCTACAAGTATAAATGTATTTTGCCTTTTATTTTGATGTGTGAAATTATGTATTGGTTTGATGAACTGCTTGGTCTCTTGGTGAAAAAAAAACATTGTTTTTTGGGGTTTTTTGTTTTTGACTGGAGAAATGCTGGCACATGAAATACTGACATATGTCAGTATAAGTAGTATATGTGTAATATTTATTGGAGTGCCTATGTAAAAATCTATTTTTAAATACCTTGGGATGAATAAACGAGAATGCTGTACATAAATATCTGGGAAATGTCTGTTATTGGTTGAAGGTTCTTTGAATGGATTTCTCTGGCTTTGTGACTTTAATGGTTAATTCAAACTGGCTATTTGTCATATATACAAACAGTTAAACTGACCACTATTCTCACGGGATGTGTTGTCTTCTTTAAATTATAGTACATTACTTGCTTATTACACATAGGTCTGTCACAATTATTACAATATTGACTTACAGTTCAATATATGATAGATAGAACACGTTTATTTTTGGGGGTCAATATTTATTTTGGGCACTTTCTTTTTTCTAGTGGGGAACCTTTTATCTTTTGTACTTAAGATTTGAACCGTAAAGGATTGACTAAATAACTTCTATGACTCATTAAGTGGTTGCACTGATATATTGCAGCTAATGTTCATTAAAATGCTGCACATATAGAATTGTTTTTTGGTGGGAAATCCTACTTTAGGGAGGTCGCATCAGTGGCATTGAATATTATTGTTTATCGTCTGTTTTATTCACCAATATATCATACTTCAAAATGTATTGTCGTGACAGGCTTAATTACACACTGTCATAAAGGCTGGTAGAACGGACCAACACGCACAATTCGGGGCAAGTTTTACAGTGTTTATTTACAGAGTGGAAAAAACAAGGTGCAAACAATGACGGTAGAGTGTCTCTTGGAGCAGAAAGCAGGGTGAGTGCCAGGATCCGGTGACACGAATACGAACAGGTGAGGTGAGACAACGATACCGGTGTAGAGAGCGGGGTCCAGGACGGAGCAGAGACAACGGAGCCGGATGAGCAGGGAGCAGGATTCTGGAAGAGCAAAAATAGTCCAATAGGTGCGGGAAACAGGCAACAGGCAAAAAGCAGAACAGAGCTACAGTATTCACGGTAGACACACGGACGATCTGGCTGTGAAGTGGGAGCAGGAGGTGAAACACAAAGGCACACAGACACACGAAGACAAACAATTACGATCTGACCCGAGTGTAGAGTTCTGGCTCCTCTTATTCCCCAGGCAGGTGGCGTTGATTGCGCCAATGAGTCCCAGGTGCACGCGGGAGGAGCCAGGGCTCCACCCAGCTCCATCTCAGGCAGGTGAGGGAGGGGAAGGAGCCAGGCAGGAGCCAAAACAGGGAACAGGAAACCCATGGATCGTGACACACACACACTGCCTTGTGATGAGTCAGCTGGACAGAAGTCAGCAGAGATGGGTAGTACTCAGCTACTCAAGTAAATGTAATTTTTTCTTTTTTTTTTTTAAGAAATTAACTTTAGAGTACTTTTTTAGCAGCATACTTTTACTTCTAGATGAGTAATTTTATAGGCGTAATAGTACTCTTACTTGAGTAAAAGCTTTGGTTATTTTTTCCCACTGTGAGTTTATAAGTTTTATAAAGTGACCAAAGCTATATGTTGACAATATGAAAGTCTTTGAACATTTGTGTTTCTTGCACCACTCCTTAATGATTTGATTGATTTAGTTTTTCCTCATTTTTGTGTCCATCCTTTGAAAATACCCAGATTTAGGGCTTTATTTAATGTTTTGTTTTTCCAATGACATTAATAAATTATAAATCAGATGTTGTATCCCAACAGTCACTCGAGTTACTTGAGTGAAACATTTAGAGGTATTTTTTTCTTTGCTACACTGAATGTTGTGGAGTCTTGCTGGCAAGGCTAAAGTTATTGGTCTTGTGTTGTTAAAACTATAGATTTAGTTTTGACAGTTATCTTTCATAGATACCTGACCATCCACCATTAAAAAAATATAAATAAATAAACATTTTAAAAAGGGCTGTTTGTGATAAACATGTCCCATATGTAAGTGAACAGTATTAATAAAATCAACTTCGAAAGTGTTATTTGAAAATAGTTTGCATCATGAGAGACTGCAGTTAAAATAACATTATATGAAGTAATTTATTTTATTAATGTGTGAAGAAATGCTGTCAGTACCAATATTTAAATTTGAAAAATCCAGTTATATGAACGTGTATAGGCAATATGACAAAATATGAATTAAAAATTAAAGATTCTTAAAACTATTTATGTTCAACAATTAATGACACTGTATGTCTTATTGTGCTTAAAAGTGGCTGAATGAGGTTTAAGACAATTCAGAAAACAGTGTTTTTGCTAAATTGTATTGATGGGTGGAGATTTTTATACATACACTGAAGGTGTGTCCAAACTTTTGACTGCTAAGGCGAGCTGATTGTTTTTAACTGGAGGTCAGTAATAGCATGAAAGTATTGGCACAGATTCAAAGTCAGTATTGTTGAAATTAATATTCCACAGAATCTGATAACAAGACCACTGAACAAAATTTATTTCATTTTATTTTATCAGGAAGTCCCTTTGAAATTGCATCTCATTTACATTGGACTGCTGAGTACACAGTTAAAGCATACAACATTTACACTTAATAAAATGCATAGTAAAATGTACATTTAAACATTTACTGAACCTGTGGTCCACAGGCTTCAATTAAAACAATTACAGAGGTCTGAAAGGATGACAAATATTGTCTGCTTAAACTCACTTAAGGGAATTACACTGTTTAGTCTGAGATGGTTTATAAGAGTGCTCCATAAATGTGGGCCATAGAAACCTAAAACCAGTTTTCCCTTTGCTCTGTGTAGATTTGTGGTACTGCTAAGGTCAGTCTCTCCTGAGACCTGGTATGATAATGATGAGACCAGGCATTGGCTTTATAAACAATGCATGAATCAAAATATTAATGTTTTATTTGATTTGTTTTTGTACATATCAAGCAATATATTTTTTTAAATGTGAAAAAAATCTGTTCTGTCTGAATTTTTTGTCTGGAAGTTTGAGCTGCAGGTACAAATGACAAAAAAGCTGCAGGAAACTGAGAACAAAGATTCAGCATTATGACAGTTAATGAAGAATATATAGAGGCACTTACTGAAAATAAAACTGAAATATAGACCCTTTGGACATGCAATTGTGTAAAGGACAACCCGGCTGGTTAATGGAACTGACAGTAAGATTTTGAATCAATTTATATATCCATGGGTTTCAGGGTAATGAAAAACACAGTTTACACATCAATTAACAAGTATATCTTTTTGAATGGTTAAAATCCTCAAAAAGTTGCCTTTACACTCTGAAACCCATGAATCGATTAAGAGAAGACTATCTACGTTCTCAACAAAAAAACTCTGTCGCAATTTATTAGTGACATGTGACAGCAGTTAACCTGACATACACAAGGTAATTTAGATCAATATTTTCTTCTGCACATGAGTTATAAAAATTCAATTAAAATTCCCATAAAAATAATTACATTTGACCACTGACTGTATTTCACCTCACTGTAGACAGATGATGCTGTTGTCTAATTGTTTGTCTATTTTTTTTTTTTTTTTTTTTTTGACTGGAGAAATTCTGACATGAAGTAACAACATATGATAAGTATAATATTCAACATTCATGTCTGTTAATGGTTGAAGATTCTTTGAATGGATTTCTGCGGTTTTGTGACTTTAATGGTTTAACTCAAACTGGCTATTTGTCCTGTATACAAACAGTTTAGCTAACCACTATTCTCATGGGATGTGTTGTCTTGCTTCTTTAAATTATAGTACATTACCTGCTTATTACACAAAGGCCTTGTGATGAGTCAGCTGGCGAGATGTCTGCAGAGGTGGGTAGTACTCAGTTACATTTAGCCAGTTACATTTGCTTGAGCAACTTTTTTTGTTGTTGTATTTTTCAGTGCACTTTTTCTAGCAGCATAGTTTTAGATGAATAATATTTTTATTGATGTAATAGTACTCTTACTTGAGTAAAAGTTTTGGTTATTTTTCCCACTGTGAATAACCAGTCTACAAGTGACATAAGTTTTATGTTGACAATATGAAATGTTTTGAACATTTGTGTTTCTTGCACCTCTCTTTCATATAAGATTTAGTATTTTTCAGTTTTGTGGTCAATCCTTTGAAAATAACATATCATCTTCGCAACATATCATTGAAGGTATGTCCAAACTTCTGACTGCTAGTGTACAAGGCCAGCTATAAAATGACTTTGAGGTCAGTAATAGCCTGAAAGTACTGACACAAATTCAAGCTCAGAATCTGATAATGAGCACTGAACACAATTTATTTCATTTTATTTTATCAGGAAGTCCCATTAAGATTGCACTTCATTTACAAGGGAGTCCTCAGTACACAGTTAAAACATACAGCATTTATACTCAATAAAATGCTTAGTAAAATGTACATTTAAACATTTACCGAACCTGAGGTCCACAGGCTTCAGTTAAAACAATTACAGAGGTCTGAAAGGATGACAAATATAGTGTGTTTAAATCTACTTAAGGGAATTAGGCTGTTTAGCCTTACTTGGGGAGTGTTCCATAAATGTGGGCCATAGAATCTAAAACCAGTTTTCCCTTTGCTCTGTGTAGATTTGTTGTACTGCTAAGGTCAGTCTCTGGTATGATAATGATGAGACTTGCATTGAACCAGGCATCGACTAAACAATGCATGAATCAAAATATTAATGTCGAATGCTTAACCTTGATGTTCAAATCTTTTATTTGATATTGTGTTTTTGTACAATACAAACGATATATCTTCAAAATGTGAAAAAATCTGTTCTGTCTGAATTTTTGTCAGGAAGTTTGAGCTGCAGGTACAAATGACAAAAAAAGCTGACATGAAACTGAGAAGAAAGATAGGTAATCAATTTAAATATCCATGGGTTTCAGTATGATGAAAAACGGCACACTTCACATCAATCATCAATTAACAATTCAAAACAAAATACTGTATCTTTTTGAATGATCAAAGTCTTCAAAATGTTGCTTTTACACAGGAAACTGAAACCCATGAATCCAGAGAAAACTACATTCTCAACACATTTAACTCTATAGCAATTAATTAGCAACATGAGACAGCAGTTAACCTTCTATACATGGATCATTAAAATTCTGTTAAAATTGACAGTTGACCATTGACTGTATTTCACCTCATTGTAGACCGATGGCGCTGTTGTCTATTTTAATTACTGTTGAAGGGAAAATGAGCTACCTGAATCTCCTCATGTTCTTGACTTCAGGATCATGGGGCTAAATGTGCTGGTCAGACATCAGGACATCATTAAAGAATGATTTTTCTGTAGGTTTTATGCATGTTCTCTGCCTTATTTCATGTTTGTATTGTGTAAAAATATACAAAACAACTAACTTCTTTGGATTACTGTTACACCACTTTTGATGAGCTGAAACAATGAACAATCAGGTGCTACAAGTATAAACTATTTTGCCTTTTATTTGAAATTCTGGATTAGTTTGATTATGATGAATTACTTGATATGTCGGTGAAAAAATACCATTGTTTTTGTTTTCTGTTTTTTTTTTTTTTTTTTTTTTTGACAGGAGTCTGGAGAGAAATGCTGGCAGATGAAATACTGACATATGATAAGTATAATATTTATGCCTATGTAAAAATTATTTTTTAAATACCTGGGGATGAATAAAGGAGAATGCTGTACATAAATATCTAGGAAGTGTCTGTTATTGGTTGAAGATTATTTGAATGGATTTCTCTGGCTTTGTGGCTTTAATGGTCTAATTCAAACTGGCTATTTGTCATATATACAAACAGTTAAAGTAACCACTTTTCTCATGGGATGTGTTGTCTTGCTTCGTTTAATCATACATTACCTGCTTATTACACAGAGGCCTTGTGATGAGTCAACTGGTCAGATGTCAGTAGAGGTGGGTGGTAGTCAGTTACATTTACTCAGTTATATTTATTTGAGCTGCTTTTTAATTGTATTTTCTCTTTACTTTTTCTAGCAGCATACTTTTACTCCTAGATGAGTAATATTTTTTATTGATGTAATAGTACTTTTTAAGAGTGAATAAGTGTATAACTTATAAAAGCTATATGTTGACAATATGAAATGATCTGAACATTTGTGTTTTTGCACCGCTCCTTCCTTTTAAGTTACTCTTACATAGTAAAAGTGCTTTTCCTCAAATACTTTTTTCGCTCTTGAATAATTTCTTGGACCACTGCTTTGTGCTTCTATTTATTACCCACCTCTGGAAGTCAGATTGCAATATATTGGATTTAGACGTTAGTATCAATATTCTGCTGGCAAAGTGTTAACTGTGTAATTATGATTTTTTAAGTAGGACAAAAGAGATCTTTTTATGTATTGTTTTGGCTCTTGAACAATATTAGAACAATAAACCAGTGGTTCTCAAAATGTTCACTCCAATCTCCACCTAAAATAATATTTTACTTTCTGAGTACCATCTAAACCCGAACTGTACCAGGCTTAAATCAAGGCAAAACCTGGTTTATGTGACTTGACTAAGGATAAGTTAGTTCTAACTGATGATTAACCCAAACAAAGGAGGACAAAAACCTGAAAAGAGATGTCTTTAAAATCATAGTATGTAAGTGACAGAGTAACTAGAGTTTGTGTCGCGTTGAGGGCCGTAGTACACAAATGTTGCAACTACGCTCTTCTCCAAGAGTCCAGAGAACGTATATGCTTCACTGCACTTCACTGCGCTTCACTGCCCCGCTATCACAGGGACAGGAAGAGAACAGCATGTGACAGGTCCAACATTATGACCTCTTCTAATAGGACTGTTGCAGTCAACAAGTTAAAAAATTATTTGTAAAATGTTGGCGTAATCAATTTATTAACAGTTCACATGACTAAAAAAACTATAAAACAAAAGTGTTTGCTTTTTTTTACCTTGGAAAATTGACATATAAAAGTACAAATTTACAATCCTCAGCTAGCCTTTGTAATTGCCAATAATGCAGTTTTGGTCCCTCTTGTAGAAATTTAAAAAGTTAATCCACACTAGGGTTGTCAAAAATATCGAAAATCAGACTAATCTATACTAAAATTAGTATCGAAACTATAGAACACATTCTATTGTTTGGTATTGAGTATCAAGGCTTTTTATTACTATTGAAATCAAGTTTGAAATTTGTGTATCTTGACAACACAAATGCACACTAGAATAATTGAATGCTAGTATATGACCACGTAATGCCAGCATTTACTGTGTGCATGAATCACTCGATGCTGCAGAGAACAAAATACTATTTCAGATTCTTGGATTACAGCCATTGTTTAAACAGATCTTTCAGCACAGCGGGTGATCTGAGCTGTAATGTTTTGTTGTAATGGTGGCTTATATATGCAGCAGTATTGTCACTTAATTCCACTTATCTCAGTCAGAGGTAGAAACCACACACATGTTAAAATGGAGGCAGAGAGAACAAAGCACTTTGATCTGTTGTTTTTAATCACTTTATAAAAATGTACTCATATGTCCATAGCTCTTGGTCACTTGCTGTTCCTCTGGCTATAATCACAATAGAGTGTAGTTATAAAAGAAAAAAAAAAAAAGGCAATAATCTGTTCTGTTTCTTGCAAATGAACAGTTTTTTTTTCCTTTTCCTTTGTTAAGTTCACATAACGAAAAGTGAACTAATGCAGTGAAGACATCTACAATAGCTCTAGACCTCTCTTTCTACCACATTAGGAACCAAACACTTAATCTACTGTTTTGCTACTAAACTCCGTACATGGTGTTTTAATAGCATTGCCTACTGTTCCTAGTTGTTTTTGGCACCCCTTCTCCCCCCTCATTCTCGCCTTTAGTCCAAGTTAGCGGCTCTATTTGAAATGTGGTTGTGGGAGGAGTTTAGATAATTACTCTCACTTTAACTTCAGGACAGGTACCTACACCATAGTGGCCGTTGACTTGCTTTCTCCTTCTGCTGCTTTACATGCTAAAGCGTATTCCACTGCAGTGTGCACAGTGTGGAACAAAAACTGACCCATGTACAGGTTGTTTTTTCCAAAGAACTCTCCTTTTTGTAGCGTGTCTATGACTGAAGTATTACAGCTGGCCAGATACACACAGACCCCAATGTCTTTGTACTCTTTGACCAATGTTTTGAGTGTTGCCATGCCAGATGAGTCTATAAACGAGATGGCAGAGCAGTCCAGGACTATCGAGTGGAAGTCCAACTCACTCTGAATAAGCCCGACCACCACCTCCCCGTTGGTTTTGCCCTCACTGTCTTGCTTGGCGGACATCTTTGCTTTTTTCAGTTCTTTTGTTCGCCTGGTCAGCTCCAAGAATGGTTCGACTCCCACACGTTTGTACAGGGCTTTGAGGAAGGCGTCTTTGTTGGCGTAGTACAGAGGGGCCTGGTAGCGGAACACGTGCACCCGGGCAGGGGGCAGAAGGTTTTTGTATTCATCCACGTCCTCGTAAAGGTCGGAGTCGCTGGCCCGTCCCAAAAGTGAGACCTGAGTAGATATGAACAGTTGATGTCTAAAGCATGGCTGTCAAAATGATACCCAGACACTAAACAGTAACGCTTGTATATTAAATCTATCCGTTTGATAAGGCACTGACACAAAAAAGTAAAAGTTAACAGGAGGAGCAGATGATAAAGGAAACAGGTTTTTACTGTTGACAGCTATAAAATAGTACCCAACATGTACTACAAATCTAAGCTTGCTAGCATGTTGTGAATGGACAGTTTACTGAATGGCCCTCTCTACTTTCTCAGTGAGCCTTTAGTTAAGCTAAAAATCTGCTGAGTTTAGCGAAATTATAGAGACTAAAAGTAAAATTCCAGGTTCTTTCTATGGAAAAACTAGTTTGTTGTCAGTTATGTCTCTAGGATGGTGACACACTTTATGCTGCGTTCACACCGCGGCGTCAGATGCGTCAAGCTCCCATTCAAAGTCTATGGTGGACGCGCGTCTTGGTGACGCAGAGTTTTTGCGGCGCGTTTTCAAGCGTCAAGGCGGCGCGAATGTGGCGTCAGCGCGGCGCGTCTTGAGCTTCCACGCGTCTACGCCCAAGCGTACTAGCGTCGAACGCCTCGAAAGTTCAACTTGGTTGAACTTTTGAGGCGGTCGACGCGCGTGTCAACCAATCAGAGACCACGCTCCAGTGACACAGCGACGTCATTCGGAAGCGCTGGAGTCACAAACACAAACAGTGACTGGGACAGGGGACAGGGACGTTATCCGCACCAATGCGGGACAGCAGGTCATCGAACTGGGCCTGGTCACACGGAAATACCGCTGGAAGCGCTGATCATCCCGGCGGAGCTCCTGGAGCAAGTAATGAAACTCGCCAAAACTCCGAACACCTCTGAAGTATGTCGTGAACCCAGACACGCCGCCGCCGAGCCGATCGCCTCCGCTGATGACTTTTGTTTAGTAAATACACCAAAAGCTATTCTCTCAACATGGTCTGTCATTGTGCACAAAAGGAGCAGGAAAAACACTCAACGCTCTAGACGTGCTCTCTGGACTCGCGTCAAAGACGCGCTTCCAGAGCGTCTGTCCTCAAATGCACACGCGCGTCAAATAGAGGCGGCCAGCGCGTTTTTGACGCACCGGTGTGAACGCACCATTACAGTGATATTGTTCTGAAGTGGTAGAGTGCCTGTCCGTATAGATATATTTCTGCACATTGTGACTCACCTTAGGGTCCTGAGTCTTATAGATGACCAAAATCATGGAAAAGACAATGCCCACCAGAAGACCCAACTCCACACTGATGAGTGCTGTCGCTGCCATGGCAACAAGCCAAACAACAGTATCCTCCCGACTGGCTCTCCACTTTGCTGGGACATCCTTGAATTTTCTTAGCGCCCCCCGCAGGCTGACAATGATAATAGATGCTAGGACACACTTCTGAAGAGCGTAGAAGAAGGGGGCAAAGAACAGGAGGACCAGAAGGACAACCAAGGCACTGATGAGACTGGAGACCTGATAGAGAAATCGTACATTAACATTTCTCATTGAAAAAAGTGGTGATATTTTTATGACTTCATCTAGCTACAGGATACAGTAGCAGTAATTAAGAAAGATTGTAACTGAAGTCAATACTTGGCCCAATTTATGTTCTATTGATCATGTTTACTCAGTCTTTCATTTAGAGTGCAAATAAATACTTTGGGAGTGCCTATCCTAGCTTCTCTGAAGATGCACTGACCACTTAAGGCTGTGTTTTTTCAGTTGCATAAAATGTTTTTGTAAGGGAGCAGCTAATTACAGAACCAGTAGTTCAGCTTTAACTAATTAAAAAACCCAGGGGACAGGACATTACAAGGAAACAACATGTTATTCTCTTGACATTTTTGCTTCAGAGCCACTTTGTGAAAGCTGTGCAACATGTGGATCTAGGTTGATAAATTTGATGTTGCTTACTGTTATATTCAAAATTATTAAGAAGGTAGAAATATTCTGCAAAAAGTCAAAGCCGTGAAGCAAAAACGCAACCATGTATGTGCAACACCCTAAACCACTATACCACTAGCAATCATTATCTATCATTTCTTATTGTAGATAACAGTGCGCACACAGGGCTATCTGGTTGATCTTGCCAGTAGCACATGCTTGTCTCAAAGATTAAGCCAAGTACACAAGGCCGGTACAGTGAAACTGCGAATGGCTCATTAAATCAATTCTCAGTTTTGTTTTTCAAATCGGAATGATTGTTATAGTGTATCCAGTTTGGCTATACAACTAATCTTTGTTTTTCCAGTTTAGGGAGTTGAACTCCACCTGTGTCTGACAGCCAGTGGAGTCCTTGACCATGGTTTTGGCCAGTGCAGCACTGGTGGTGAAGCAGTGAAAGAACGAGGGGATAATGTTGCAGAAGCCGATCGCCAGCATCTCTTGATTTGGTCGCACTGAGTAGCAATGTTTTTTCGCCATCATTTCGGACAGTGACACGGTGAAGGCAAAGCTTGAGAAGCAAAAAAAAAAGACATTAAAAAAAACAGTTAATTCAAGAACATTTAAAATACTGAAATAAGAAAGAAGTTGTGTGAGTTACCTGATGACAGAAAGTGGAATGGCATCCAGTGCGACCTGTGACATGATGTCTAAGCTGGGCGCTTTGGGCGGGATGAAGCCTGTGGGGATGTGCCCGGAAATACTGGAGCTGTATTTACTGTTCAGGTCTCCAAAATGGCTGGCCAGAGTCGCAGCTGCCACCACCACTAACTCAGTGGGCAGAGGGATCTTCAGGCGATCTTTGTAACGGTCTTGGAGCTCTTTACCAGCCACTAGAAAATAAGATAGTGTGTAGTTATAAAACATAGATTTATTTTTGTAATAAAACTTTGAACAATTTTAAGTTATCTTTTTATAAGCTGTTCACTTCTGATGACTTAGTACATATTTATTTTTTTGTAGTTTTTTTCCCCTAATATAGAGGATAATTGTGATAGGCTGTAAATTGTTAACACTAAGCTGGGAGTACCAGCTGCCACACTGGGGGCAGCAGTGGCTCTAATGCAAACTGCTGAGGTACCCTTAGGCAAGGCACTTCATCCACATTGCCTAGTTTGTGGGTGCATGTGTATGTGTTGGTCAGAGAGGCCAGGGGCATAGATTGGCAGCCTCGCTTTCATAAGTCTCTTCCAGGGTAGCTGTGGCTACTGTAGCTGTAGCTTCTCACAACCCAATTTGGAGTATGATAAGTGTCCAAAAAGTGCTATATAGATCAAATGCATAATTCTTATTAACAAAGAATTGATGAAAATATGTATTATGTATTATAAAAGATCACCTCTTTGGTGGGTGTAAGCTACTTGGCCAAGATGCCCTGAAACATGGCTGTCATTCTGCTCCAATGACCTCAGCTTCCACCAATTCCACAATGGAATGATATTCACTAGTTTGGGAAGATTTTGAACTGGCCTATTTACCTGAGCCACTGTCACCCCACTCGGCTAAGCTGAACAAAAAATATATATATTTTTTTTACCTAGAACAGAGATACAGATGGCACTGGTGATGAGGTCGCAGAAGTTGGTATTGTGAATATTTGCAAAGATGTTAAACCATGTGACCACCACCACACCGGGACCTTGGTGCCGGGGAATCTTCAAGCCCCAGGAGGTACTTGGCCTGGACGGTCAGGATAGTGAACGAGGCCCCTGTGGCAAACCCATCCAGCATTGGAGCAGAAAGGTAAACAGAAACAAAACCTAGGCGGAACATTGCCATTAGCACCTGGGACAGAGGAAATATACACTTTAGTTTATGTCTGAATAATTTGTTATCTAACTGCAATATCATTCATTAAATGTACATATCTAAACTCCCTTTGTTTATGTGGAGTACTTTGAGAGCCTGAAATAAACAACATTTTCTATACAGATATTCAATTAGAAAGATATCTTTACCCTAAAACAAGGTACAAACAGTAGCCCATTTAAAGGGCCTATATTGAGCTAATTTTTAAATCTATGTTGCCTCTTCATCAAAAACATACCTGGAGTTGTGTTTTGTTTCATTCTCACATGTTTAACACACACACCCTGCGTATTTAGGCTGAGTTCTTCTCTCAAACAGAAAACACTTTGAGCTTGTGATGTCGTGGTAATATAGGAAGTGCTCCACTGTGTTTTGAAACTTCATTCACCTTCACTAGAATCATTTGGAGGTCTACTAAACAAAACGTAAAAGGTAGATGTTTACTTGAAAATGACATGACATTGCAAGGTGGAAGAGAGCATTTTTAGCTAATACAGAATTAATCAAACATGTGTGAATAAAACAAAACACAATGTGTGAATGAAACAAAACACAAGTCCGGGTATGTTTTTGAGGAAGTAACGTTATTACATGGTTTAAAGCTCACAAAAATCTATTTTATGTAAAACAGGAACTTTAAATTGTAATGCGTCAATGTACCTCGGCTCTAAACTGTATGTAAAAAAAACCTCAGACACAGTAAGTTGCATAACTAACTTTACTACTTTTGAGGTAGTAACACAGGATCTTCATTTGTTATTTTATAATTTCTAACTTTTTTTTTTTTTTTTTTTTTTTTTTTTTATAAAACTTTGTTTTATAATTAGATATAATATTTATTAAATATAAATAATATTTTCTATAAGACTGCCATGTAATCATTGTCTGACAGAATAATATCTCTGTATTTTTTTATAGAGGGATATCAGGCTGGTCTCCATGCCCTCTGACAAATCCTGAGCCAGAACCAAACATGATCGCAACCGTAGTTGTTTTGATACAGACAAACCATGCATGTCCCTGACTGGCAGTCACACCCATCTGAACTCAGGGAGATTCACCAGAGAACAGACTTACATCTTTGTGAAGTACTGGAGAACAGTGTTTTTACCTGGTAAATTCCTGCCAGACATGTCAACGATGTGGCCACCAGAATAGCATAGGACTCTTTCTCAAACTCCACCCCGAAGAGCTCAATAGTTTTTGTGGTCAAGTTAACATCCAGTGTACTGTTGAAGAGGTCCAGTTTGGATATTTTGGTGTCTTCACTAGTGTCAAAGCCGGCTTTGAACACCTCCCTGTCCACCACCTGTAGGGACGTATTAAGAGACATCATTATTTAATACAGCAATGATTATCTTAAGCATTATTTCACATGCACTGTAAAAAAGAAGAAAGAAGTTAATCAAAATAGAGAGTTCAATGGCCAAATCAATAGTAACACAATGATCTTATATACCGAACTCCACACTAACAATAAGAAGTTTTTCATTATAATAAATTTGTTTGGGTGCATCAAGTATGTAGTTTACTGGCATAAAGTCACCCCTGAATCTTCAAAGACATCCACACTGTACAAGCTATTTGGTTCAAACAATCATCATCTGAAGTTTTCAAACTGGATAACTTTGGTGCTCACAAACTGCTGTTAATTTTTGGCCAGGTAAATAAACTTACTTTTACTTTTACTTTTCAGTAGTCTTACCATCACTGGAAAATACTTCCAAAACTCTAAACCTTCTAACTACTTAAATTAAATCATGGTCAAAACCATTAAGATATTGTGAATCTAAGCAATTTAAACACATTTTGATATAATCTTTTGTAACACAAAGATCGGCATCAGACTCCACACCAAAAATTATAATTTTCCCATTATAATAATTTTGTTCGAATGTATCAGTGTATGCTGCTTCCTGGTATAACTTCACATACTACTGAATCTTCAATGGCACCCTCGCAGCACAAATAAACTAATATTTGGCTCAAACTATCATCATTTGAAGCTTTCTCATTTGTTTATTTTTGGTTCTAACACTGTCTGTGCATTTGAAACTATAATTTACATTACCTGTCCAACCAGAAGGCTCATGAGGCTGAAGATCCCCACTGACACATGTCTAGAAGTGCCCATGAGGAAGTAGATGATGTTGCTGTAAAATGATGTGTACAGACCATAAATGGGCTCCACCCCAGCCAGCAGGCAGTAGGCAATGGCTTGTGGTACTAGGATAATCCCCACTATGAGACCAGACATGACATCACCCCACATGTATTCTTTAAGCTTGTACTTAGGCAGCCAGCGCACCACTGGGAAGAAGCCTGTGAGAGTGGAGCGGACCCTAGGCACGGAGCAGTCGACGCCATGTTTCATTTTGGATTTAAGCAGGGTGATGGCTGATGAACGCTGGCGAAGGTGCCGTTCCAATAGGGGCGGAGGAGAGGGTGGAGAGGCAGAGATCTTGGGAGGGTCCTCGTCCATGGTTCTGGGGAGGGTGTGGTGGTATGGAGGTGGTGGGAGGATGAAGAGGTCAACTGTGTTCCTGGAAAGAACAAATGATATGTGAGAATTATTAGATTCATGATTAGAAATAGAATATATATTGATTGACTGATATAATTTGCACTTTTTAGAGTATCATGAACATGACGAGATAGCTGCACAAAAAGTGACTACAGTGACTACAGTGACAAGTGACGGCTCTCTTAAAGGTTTGTGGTAAAAAAAAAAAGGGCTTTGGGTGGGTTAGTACATAAATTAAATCACATAATTTGGGGAAAATAATCAAAATTAAAAAAAAAATACATTGGTTGCTCTGGATTCTAAACAATCGGCATCAGTATCAGCCGTGGGAAAAAAACACAATGGTTGATATTGACAACATCATCAGGTGGCAGTAAAATTGTCGGTAGTAGGAAACCAAAATATTTCAGCTTCCTATTGTTTATGCAAGGTTGGTAGGCTCAGTTTATACGACCTAAACTGACTGTCATAGTGTGAAAAAAAAAATTAAGACCAAACAACCATTAGACCTCTTGCGTCTTTGGATAGCATAAAGAAAACATATTATGCTTTTGTGAGTTATTTAATATTAACTTTTATTATGTAGATTTTTATTTTAGATTGTGTTGATTGTAAACCTCAATATTGATCTAAAACAGCTTAATAATAGGAATAGATCCATTGACTTCCCATTCAAAACTGCACAACAGAAAGACTTGCTTTTTCATACTGGCGTTTCACTGTAGCAAGGTGTTTTTATTGTTGAAAAATAATTTAACCCTACATGTAGGACCCAACCTAGTCTGAATTTTTTCACATACTGTAATCGCAAATAAGTAGAGAGAAATGGGTGGAAAAAGGAGGTAGGTAAAACAGACATTTTCTGTGCAAAAGCTGCAAATGCAGGACAATACAGGATTACACACATGCACAAATTAATCGAAATACAACTGTGAGTAAATAAGGTAACACCATTTCAAATGAATTAGAATCTCAAAAGTTGATTTTACATTATATACCTCTTATATAAAGAGGAAAGTTGGTGAGTATATATGCATATGTACAATGTACGCATATGTACAAAGTATTGTATTTTAAAAATGGCTAGTTGTCATGTTCTATATCACAGAAAACATCCAATGATATGCTGTATGACACTTAAAGGCTTGTAAATATTACAGTAAATCATGTAAACAAGACTTTTTTTTAGGACACGGGGCTACTTGATCGAGCTCCCTACAATAAATTGGATTCTAAGACAAATTTGTGGCTTTAACAGAGCCTATTTTTGCCTAATATCAATTCTGATGACACAAATTTGTTCAACACTAAAATCAATCTAATTTCCCTTCACAGCCTTAGGTACAAAATTCATTTAAGTCTGTTTATGGTTTTCTCAACCAAAACAGCAATATGTAAAAGGTTCACATTGCCTCTAGGTACCGATCATAATACATTTATCTTACTTTAAATGGAATTAATGTGATTGACTGAGCTTCAGGAGCAGGACCAACACCTCAGGGTTAGGGGGGGCTAAGTGCCTGAGACAGAGCCCAGAGTCTCTACCCAGCCTCCACATCTATTCATATCATCAATAAATATCTTTATTGTATGTCATTTGTGTGGCATGGTCCTTCTAGTGAATGTAATTTTCTGCAACAAATGTTCAAAACAATGTGAGATGTCTGTGTAACCCCTCAGTCATCCAGGTCTGATCCACAGTAAAAGCCAGTCAGGTAAAATCTGTCAACTGGACAAAAAGTTGTGAGGAACTGAAGAAGCGGCTTGGATGAGCAGCAAAACGTCTTCACTCCTGCAAATTTTTGTCCACTTGACAGATTTTACTTTTGACTTTTACTAACAATGTGAGATCTTATTCAAAGCACTGACATTAATGGCTTTTCCCTCCTAGCTAACAGTAGCAAGTGTGTATCCTGGTGATAACCTCTTCACATTATCCATAAAACAGTCCAGCAGCTGCATATCGGCCCTAGCATCACAATGTCATGTGATGTGATTGGTACTTCCTGTAGTGGGGCTGGCCAGTCTGTTCAATTCAATACATAGGAATTTACTGTTTGTTTTTTTTCATTCTTCCTGAACGAGCACAAAAAATATCAACAATCTTAACATACATAGTTACTGTAATATACATGGACATAGTCACTGTTTTGATAATTAAATAAGTGTACTTCATAAAGAGAATGTACATGTAGTGGTTTAACAAAGAAATACTGCTATAAATACCATAGTATATGGTAATTATAGAATATCATGTGCAATATATTGGGATATTATCATGAGCCATGTATTAAATCGTGAGGAACCCTGTAATTCCCAACTCAACTGTTCAGTAAGCAGTTTTTACTTAAATAATCAACCAATTAAAGTAACTATACGGAGCCTGGACTCTTATAGTTTAAAACAAGGTATTACGAACTACAACTGAACCTGGGTTGTAGTGCCTTAACCTGCATATAGAGGACACATACAACTTTTCCTCAATCTCAGTCTATGGACAGCATATACTGCAGCGGTAGAGGCTGCACTAGCACTGGTTAAGGATTGGCTGCAGGTGCTGGGGTTTAAGCAGTGAGGATTGAGATCAGAGAGTGTCCTTTTAGGTTTAAAGCAACTGGATTTCATTGCATTCAAACTAGCAACCCAAATGAGAGACTAGAGTCATGTGAGGTTCATTCAGATTTTAGATTGGATAATAATCTTGTTAACCAAAACATGAAATTACAACATAAACCACTTGGCCATTGTGTTCAATATTTTTGTAATTAACAATAACTCAGCGTTATTAGTAAAAGCTATAACTGAAAATGTTTACCTTGTATCTGGGGGCACACCTAGACCATGTTTATGGAATTTAAAATCAAAATATTATGTACAGTTCCTTTATACTATGTGTCGACAATTTCAGAAATACAATGAAACTACTACTAGAAACTCTGACCTACAAAACTAAATCAACAAAAAAAAAATCTAATCTAAAATTCTGAATTAAAGTGATTTAAACTATTTTTGCTGCATGTCCTATTACTAACGCATATATAGCAATATCAGTGGAGTTTGAAACTGTAAGCCACAGACATAAATATACTTGGAACTAAAGCCGGTGACAATCGGAGAATGTAAACAGGACAGTCAGTCTATGTACAAAGAGAAGTTTCTCCTCTTGCAAAGTTATTACTTTAGAAGATAAAAGTACATTAAAGAGCCATTGAAACCAAAACCTTAACCATTACTATAATGTCAAATCTGAAAAGCACGAAACAATTGATTGGGTCCTGTGACCAATCAATGACTTGGTCTTTAATCATGTGGTACAATAGTAGGCCTTAAAGTAGTAAGGTCTCCAACAGGCTTAATAGGAGAATGGCTTTGATTCTATGCGTGACATCTCAGTGAATCAATCAGTGGGAGAGGTTGTTGTTATTGTTGTTATTATTTTGTGTTTTTTTAGGTAACATTATCTAATTCTTAAGATTTGGAGAGATAAAAGATGTTGTCTTAATCTAATCTGTAATACTGTAATCTCTAAATGACTAAAAGTAAACCAAAAGTAATCCAAATTTTTATCTTGTTGAAATCTAAACAGATGAAACTAACTTTCCACAACACTGTCAATGTTTGTCTATATCTAATTCATAGATCATTCATTCACCAACTGGTAATCCTGTAACAGGTTGAATGAGGTGAGATCCTATCTCTGTCTGTGGGATTTCTTCTTATCCTAATATTTTCCTCACAATACAAATGTTAACAGGATTATTTTAATAAATATACATTTAAATTTAAAAATGAAATAATAAAAAAAAAAAAAATCATTAACACAATCCTAATCCACAATCCTAAAAAATCCTAACACAAACATTTGCCAAAGTCTTCCAGATTCAGAGATAAAGGTGCACCGATGAAGAACAGATTTTATAACACAAGATAATTGCATCTGAAGACTACAGGTTGATTATTTACTTTTCAATGAACACAATGTAACTTTTAACAAGGCTCACAGTTCAAATCCACGTATACAACTAAAACAGAGATTTTAGGACACTAAACCCTTCATTCAGCCATTTACTAGAAGCTGTTCCACCACCTCGCTTTGTTGACTTGTTACTGTTGTTTTAGTTAATGTATCTCTGTGGACATTTCCATCCCAGGCCCAGGAAAGACAATATTTTAAAAGCACAAATTTAGAAGCAATGCAAAAATATTCCTCACCTGCAGAGTCAATGGCTTTGACACAACAGAAGCTCCGAGTAAACTGCCCTAAGCTGTTATCTGCTCCCTGTCTGAAGTCATATGAACTCTAAGTAGATGGGCTAGTGAATAAATAGTCAGAAAGAGCTGCTTCCTATTGGCCCAGATTTTGGAAGTGGGCGGGTACATTCATTTTAATACAATATGTGTCTTACCTGAGGTATAGTTACTTCAGATGCATATAGTGTAACCCATTGTATAACATAGTATAGAGTTGTAACAGTTATTCAGAATAATCACAACTAGTTGATTACTGACATAACTGGTATTGTATTTTGACTGTTATCTGGACGATACAACACTCTAAAATACATGCCAAAAGATGTATTTTACCCTGATATTACAAGGCAGCAGAGTGACAGACTGTATTCAAATAGAGTATATACGTGTGGGAAAGCAACATATGCGAGAGAAGGCGACCCTTTAGGTTAAACCCAGTCATTTTTTTACTGGGTGTTTTTATCTTTCAAGGGAGACTCATTAACCTGTTCAAATGTGTGCAAGCAGGGAGTGCATCTAGTTCTACAAGATTAAGATAAAGTAAGAGTCATCAGATACAATGCTGACTTATTCAAGTGAAAGTGGTGCGGGTGCGAGTGGACAACTGTACTGGTGTTTATCTTTTTATTGTATTTATATTTGGTGTCTTTGGTTTGTTTTAACAATTTAATTCAAATTCTGATTTCATGTGTAAAATAAACTTTTGGGCGTATTTGCTAAAAGGGATCACACAGAAGTTCAACTTGAGCAGACATCATATTGTCAATACAGTAGCTGAATTTTATCTTTGCATCTTGAACAACTATGGTAGCAGTATGTGTTGTACATTGCATCCTCTAGTCTAGTCTGTTATCTAACAATAAATTATTTATTAGTGCTTTTTTACAACTTGGCATAGTCCTTTATCAGACTATTTAATACAGTTTAGAAAAGACTTGCTGATTTCTGAATAAAAGTTCTGCCAGACAAAAGCATGTCTGTACATTTGCTCAAGTGGGTGGATTTGACACTATATGCACTATACACTGTGCTCAAAGACTGCTTTGTCCGAGTTTGTTTCTGAGACACGACAAGGTCTATAATACAGATAGAGTGGCCAGTATAAGTAAGGCTCCAACTAACAGTTAATCAACTAATCAAAAGATGAATTCTATAATACACTGAAAGATTTTAAACACAGTTTTAACCATATAAAGGTAAAAATATGTCGACTGAAAGCAACAAGTTAGACAGTAATTATGAATGAGATGAATATTATTGAGACACACATTTTCTTTTTTGTTGTTTTGATTTGATAATGCAGCTGCCTTTGTTAGAACAACTTTTGGCATGTGTTATAGAGTTTATTATAATACAGGTAACAACTAAGAAATATTACAATGGGCAATGATTATTTTATTAATTAGTCACAATTATTCTGATGAATCATTGCCGCCCTAATATTAAGAGCATGATAACTACATAGCTACAATCTCTCTGTGGGATTACTTCTTCTTTAAACACACAAGCAGCCTTCATCTGTTGGCATGACTGGCCCACATTTAAAATTCCACCCATCTGATGAACAAAACTAAAAGACTGCTCACTCACCCATACACAACCATCACCTTCAGGGGGTCCGGGAGGAGGCACCACTGGCCACCTCACGCTGACCGCTACCTGCCCAGACATCGGCATTCCAGCCCTGGGTCTCAGCTAGACATTGACAGTGATGCTGCCTGACGGCTTCCGGCTTCCTCTCGCAAAGCATCATGGGAGGAGGCTTTGTCTGTGGCTGGTCCCTGCTGCGAGACGGGGCAGAATAGGACAGGAAGGGGAGGGTGTTAAGAGACCACAGAGGAGTGGAAGGGGGCAGATGGTTGCCCGTGGTTACGTGGCTAGTGCAGTGTGCTATTGGTTTTCAACCATTTCTTTTGTTATAGTACGGCTCCTTCATTTAAGGTGTTATAATGAAGACCATGAAAACCATTTGACTACATTGAAAAATACTGTAGCTGTATATATAAAAAAGGTACAAAATATTTCTGGCATTTTGTTAAAAAGGGTATTGCAAGTTGTATCTAGGAAAGGGTAGTAGTAGTAACTTTCACAAATATTGGATATCAGTATTGGCTCCAAAAATAACTGGACTGATCTTTCATAATGTTTTAAATGATATAAACAGCAGTTGTTTTGTTTTGTTTTTTCATGAGGCAACGTCACAGACGACCCAAACACCTTCAAGTAGTAGAACCTCTGCCTATCTTTGTTTACAACACTTTGCTGATAAGCCCATGCCTGTGTCAACATAGTCTGGGAAATAAAATATTGGAAAGGTAAGCCATGTCCTCCATCTACTCATTAACCCCACAAGTTGATCGTAAACTTCTCGCTTGCCTATGGAATGTAAATGAGTAACAAAAACAATGGGAAAGGGATCATCTTGTGTTTACCCTCAAAGATAGGTGACTCTTGCATCTCTTGACCTGGTGCAAGCTGTTGTTGTGTCCTTGGGCAAGACACTTCATCCACATTGCCCCAGGTAAGAGGGAGGGCATTTTGAATTGGTTATCTGCAGTTGTCCCATAATAGCGTAACCTAAAAAGGAGGGACAAAAAGAAAAACTTTGTTCTAAAATGGCTCATCACCTTATGCCACGAGACATTTTTCTAATAGTCTAACTATTAAATGTTTCCCAGTTAAACAATTACTGAACAGGCCCACACGTCAATAACAAACCACATGACATTGATTAAGCAACAAAATCATCTCCTTTTTGAAGCCAAAAAATGTGGATTTGAGAAAGATTATAAAAGCATCAGAGCAACCTACAACCCATGTATTATTCAATGAGCCTCAGAAAGTGATTGGAAGAATACTTTGAAAATGTATGTAGTTACAGAATATGGAATACCCGGGTTGAAATACATTTTCTGACGTACTGTATTCCGTCACATGATCCAATCAGAGTACTGTATTCTGAATACTGCATTATATTATAGTGGGCTATAAAAATGACATATAATTATAAACTTCTTTAATATTGTTACATTGTTTGATATGCATTCATTTATGTTTAATTTGAGAGAAAAAAATATCGCACATGCACTCAGCACAAAAATGTGTTTTTTTCCTCTTTTCTCACCAATATCGTGCAGTTCAAAGACAAAATAGCATGATGGCATACCGCCATGTATTCCCTTTGATTTAGGAAAGTAACCGCATTACCACTAAATAAAAGAGTAAATGTACCAGAATACAGTTACTCAAAATGAGTATTGTGAACAGGCATTTTGGTGCATGTATTCAGTTGTACTTCTCCACACTGGTGTCAGAGGACGTGAACTGTTGGAGTAGTACACACGAGACACGAGAGTGATGGCTCCATCTAGTGGACAAGGCTAGTGTTGGTAATTGTGCTTGAGCAGCAGGCCCAAACTGACATTACCTACCAATTATGACTTTTGCTTGCTCCAAAAATAAAAGAAGAAGAAGAAGAAAAAAAGTTTTGTGTTTCTCATACGGTAATTCGGCAACCTAACTCACTTGCATGTATTTAGCCTACCCTTACCACATGAAATCAACAAATGCTGTTGTAGCCTAATGCAGTTTACATTTGATAGCGCTGTTAGATATGTGTCCTTAGTGGTCCAGGTCTGATCCATAGCAAAAAAAAAATAAATACAAATAAAAATAAAGTCTGTCAACTGCACATAAAGTTATAGGAGTGAAAACGTTTCGCTGCTCATCTAAAGCCCTTCGCAGCGAAAACGTATTCACTCCTAGAACTTATTTTCTTTGCTATAGTGCTGTTAGGTTAAAATACATATTTGAAGACACTTTTAACTCTCTGAATAGCTGAGCAAAGTTGGCGCCAGGCCTACCCACCTCACATCAGTGGCGTTTCCCTCTGCAGCTGTTAAGTCTATCACACTCATCCTCAGTTTGAATATGCTCATAAACCCGGGTCAGACCAAACCAGACCAACGTGGTCAGGCCAGTCCTCCTGGAGAGATCAGACCGGGTCATATTTGCTGTAGATCTGAAGTTGTGCGTAGTTGCATCCTCCATTGTGCTGGTGTGATGGGGCCATGAATAATACACGTGTCTTAAATATAGCGATATATATAATATATACGAATTTTACAAAATGAGAAAGCAATTCAAATAAATAGGAATATCCTGATATTTGCTGTCCTCTTGTGGCTACAAAGCGTAACAACATCAGCTTTTTTTCTCGATTAATTTAAAAAGCATACTCTCGTTTTGAATATTCTGTGAAAAAAACACTTGTACTATATATGCACAAATATTCAAATTATGCCTACCAAATATGTATATCAAAATGAAGTTTCATACTCAAAACCTTATTATCTCTTGCTACTGTCTACATTTTATTTCAAATAGTTGTATATGTCACCTCTGTCACATTTTTTTTTTTTGTAACTTAAATTCACCTCTGTCACATTAAACACACCAGACACATGAAGATCACCTTCTTCTTGTGTTGATGATAAATAAATAACACATTTTCAATGACAGGGCACATAGCCTACTCTTTTAATCCTTCAATCTATCTGCATTCATTTGAACAAAGATAGGTGAATATCCATAGTCAATAAATAATGACAGAATGCACTGAACAATCTCCTCAGGAGTAAAGTGCCATAAAATAACCCATGGGTGCTGTAAAGAAAAGCAACAGAGCTAAGCTGCACATGGAGTCATAAGAGCTGTTTGGAGACAGACAGTGATAAAAGAGAATACACTATTTGAACTTTAGATGTGATAGTTTTCACAAACATAATATGTCACAATTTGGGTCTGACTATAAATAAAAAAAAAAAAAAACATATTGTAAATGGACAGACAATTTAACTTAGGAAACATGATGTTATACATCTGCAGGGAAGAGCAAATCCCTGGATCAGGCTGCTTAAGTGAATAGGGTTATAGAGTCACAAATAATATGTGGTATGTGGTCTTTTGTAATGTATTTGCTGTGGGTTACCAATAGTTAAATCCTCATAAATTAAAATAATTTCATATCAGTCAAGGAAATAAAGCAATCAGGAATGAATATGACCACACTGATGGACTTTCTACCACAATATCTCACTAGTCTCAAAATAAATTGTAAAATCCACATTTCCACACTGAACTGACTAGTATTGACAGCATTGAATCACATATACAAAAAGTCCCTATAAACTGTGAGAACAATATGAAATAGTCCCAGCTGTTTGATCAGAGCGCCCCCAATGAGGACGGTCCACATGTGCACAGTAATAGTAGTACACAGTAGTACTTTAGTCCATGTGGTGTGTGGTGCTATTCAAAAAGTTGTCCTCATAGCGCCCCTAGAGAGTCCTGCGATTCTTGTTCATTGGCCAGTATCGTTCGGCCATTGTCGCTGTAGCTCCGGTTTGGTAAGAAGGACAGTCTGAAATGAGAGAAAGATTATAGGTTAAATACAACATTAAAACATTAAAACTTTTATATATTTGTTGTACTACATGATTCTATATTCGTGTTTTTCATAAAAGGCATGCTTATGAATGATCTAGCCAGTCCATGTCATTTTTTAGAATACATTTTTCTATTGGCAGTATAAACATTGATGGTCAGTTTAAAAGTCAAGGGTTAGACAGTAACCAGAACAAAAGTAGAACAGGCAAAGCTGCCCAGATAAGTCTTACTAACAAATTCAAATGGGTTTACCAAAGTCTGTTAAAGGAAGTGAAGTAAATATGTTCAAATAATATTCATTTTGAAATTGAAATTCATTGTGTAAGAATTTAAAGCTGTATTGGGTTTTATATTGGTTTGTAGTAAACCCCAAAATATCATACTGAGTCTATGTCCTCAACGTATGTCAGCTATTGGCATCCTGAATTTAGTCATGATTTTATTGCTGTTTTTAAACAAATCTAATTTTAACATTCGGACAGTAAAAATCAGATATCTGTAACTACAGTAAGATTACCAAACTGGTGTTTTTCAGATTATAGCACAATGTCAAAATCTCAGATGATTTTTTTTTTTTTTGTACATTGTACTTTGCCCTGAAATACCCAAAATATAAATATCTGTGTAAACCCTCAGTTGTCCAGGATGAGCAGCGAAATGTCTTCACTCTTAATTTCTATTACAATAATTTTACATAGCTCTTACAATCATGATCTCTTTCATTTTTGTCTTTTGCATAATCTTCCCTGTCAAAACCTGCACAGGCGTGAACAATCAGAACGAAATCAGATTACTCACTTCTGATGTAACTGTTTACATGACATTTTAATAATCTGATAACTCCAGAAATCAGATAATGATCAGATATTTGGTGTGCTTGTAAATGTAGCCACTGACAAAGCCAAGATATCCAGAATGAAGCTAATGACATATATAAGGTAGTTTCAATAATATCCAGACAACTTAAAAAGAGAAGCCAAAGCCACTATATAACAAATATAAAAATACGGTAAACATAATTACTCATCTACAATTTATGGAATTACTTATGTTTATTCATATTACAAACACATAAATGCATGGGTCACTTCCTTCTCACACACATAGGGGGCAGTGTGTCCAGGTCAAGGGCTGACTTGGGACAATAACACAACTGTCCTATAAGTGTTTTCTGTTCAGGGAGTCTGTTTACTGTCCAAACATGGCCCTGTGTCTCTGCCCATCACTGTCCTATCCCTCAAGATGGGAGGAGAGGGAGAGAGAGAGGAGGAACAGGGCTGGCCCTAGCCTTCAGGGGGCTCTAAGGAGAATTAGTCGTGGGGGTTCACAACAGCAATTGCCACAAGATAACAGAATAAAAACATGTAATGAAGGGGGGTCTGGGGGCCCTGTGCCAGAAAAATATTTAAATTCTAGACAGTTATTTCCTTATTTCTGCTGCATTTTAATATATTCCAGTTGGCTAAAGCGGGCTTACATTCATCAGTTCTTTATGTAATAAAATACTGAATTGGGTAGAGTAGCCAAAAGATGTACTTAAGCAAGGGTAGACTTATTTCAGAAGTAACCAAGTTAGAGTAGCTTAAGAGATATAGTCTGGGCATAGCATTAATTTATAATCATCAGATAATTTGAAGCGTGTGTAATTGGAAGGACTAAACGTTAAATAAAGAACAAAATTTGGTAACTTCTGGTAAGAATAGACCACAAAAAGAGTCATGTTTGATTTTAGGATCACATTATTTTGATGTTTATTGTCAGGCTTGGGATGCAGTTGAGTTACGTGACATAACCTGACTGTGCGATTTGCATACAATATTAGCAGAAATTTCACAAAAAGCGCATATTAATGAGCATTTAGAACGCATTCAGGAGTCGTTCACAGGTCGAGGTTTCTGTCATAATCAACGTTGTTAGTCTGACAACAGGAGCAGTAACCTGCTTTAGCCTACATCAGCCACAATCAAAAACAGATAGTTTAATAAACTGACTCACCTGCTGCCTTCGTGCCCCCCTGATATATGTCCTGTAAGCATAATTATACACGTTCAGCTTTACTGTTTTATCCTGGCATGTCCAATGGTGTAAAGTGATGACATACTTGAGTCCTCTCTGAAAAGTCTTTCACCAACACTATCTACCTCTGGAGCTCTTCATGCATTGTGTTGCACTTTAGATAAACTTAACTTCACAAACTTTTGGTCTAACTAGTAAAACACTCATTCAAATGGATCCATCTTGTACCCTCCGCTGCCTAAATGCATCCAGAGCGCACCTCAAGGAAAGGGAGGCCTTCACACTGGTGTAAACATGTAACTGTCCACGCCACTGCCAAAACAAATGTAGGTAGCACATATTTAGCTACTGGAAATAACACATATCTAATTATTTTGGGGGGATATTTAGTCTAGTATAAACACCTGAGTGCTGTTTAGTTTCCAAAAAAAACATTCCAATCATTATTTTCAATATAAATGTATGGGCTCTTGGTGGCCTCGGGGCCCTAAGCAGCTGCTTAGTCCTCTTAATAAGCTGGGATGGCCTTATGGAAGGAGAGATAGGACAGGAGAGAAGAGGACAGAGGAGGAGAGATATGAAGGAGGTGGAGAGAGGGTGGAGGAGAGATAGGAGAGAGGGAGAGGGGACAGACAGGAGAGACAGAGGGGAGGGAGGAAAAAGAAATGAGAGACAGTGGAGAGAAAGGAAGGAGAGTTAGGGAAAAGGGGAGAGAAAAGAAAGAGTGAGGAGGGTAGAGGGAGAGAGAGGAGAGAGAGGAGAGACAGAGGGAACGGGAAGAGATGGGAGAGAGGGGAGAGAGAGGAGTAAAGGAGAAGAAGAGGAGAGAGAGAGAGATGTAAGAAAAATAGGAGTAAGAGGAGATTGAGGAGTGCAAGTCTGAGATACATGTGGAGTCAATAGAATTCCTAATGCAGTCATCCTCTCAGAACAGTTTTACTCATGTGCAAGTGTAAAATGACACAAGAACCCAGAGGCATTGGACCTATAGTATAACTATAGTACGGCATCTATAGTATAACCTAATACTACAAGAAACTCAAAGCTTCTTTGGACCTTACCAACAAAAGGCAAAACCGACCTCAAATGGATTTACACAATAGATTTTCACAATAGATTTCACACATTTGACTTTGAAGAAGAAATGTAACTATTTTGGATGAATATTAGCAATGATTCAAGGTCAATACTGATTACGTTGAATTAATTAAAATGAGGATTCATTCATTTGAGGAATCTTGTTTGCCATAATGTCCAGCCCTAACTCTGGCATAGCAGAACTACTTGGCATCACCTGCCTTACACATCATTAGTGGATGACTGGATGTGTACATTTTGGGGCATTCATTTGCATTCTTATTTGGTGACAATAAAATCTTGATTTTAAAATAGTCATTTTAAAGTACAGTATCTTGTAGTAGTCCCTGGAGAGACTACTACTTGATTGCCAACTTACACAGAGGTGAATCTAAAATCATTACACTTTAATTGATGTAACGTTTTAAGGCACTCTCCAACACATCTCAAGCACATAAATCACACCCCAAATGACCAACCCAAACAGCGCTAATTTCAACTTAAATATTAGCCCACTTGAGCATTCCCCGGCAACAGACGTAAACTGATTTTCTTTTGGCACATCCCAAACAAACTACTACCTCACGACCTTGGGCAAGATCCCATTAAATTTTCTTATGATTGAATTTCCACACACTTATCCTTAAATAGATACTTTTAATAGCTGAAACCACATCCGACTTATCTCTTAATCTAAAACTCCGAACAGCAAAATCCACAACAAGTACGACTGATTTAGCAAAAATGTTGACAGCTGTTTAGATTTCTTATCACCTCAAATATTCATACATTCTAAGTTCATGGACAACTGCTTGACGCACACATATATGGTAATGTTCCTAAGCTCCCCTGTTATCGCTAAATCTGGCTTTGCGCGTTTTTGACAGCTCGCATCAAGTGACTAATGATACCTGTTCACACATGTGGCAGTGATATTAGTCCAAATATATATAACGATTACTAGTGTGGCTGCAGTTTGGCTAGGTGCCCCCATGGATCCAAATGCTATTTCCAAACATTCCCAGAGTTTAAAAGTGGGGTTATGGCCCAGGGAAGATGGATCTTTCCCACACGAAAAAAGATCTAATGGCATTAGCATCAAGGAGAAAACCGCAAGGCTTTGTCCAGATGTACTTAAGCAGTGGGACTCACACAATAGGCTTTCCTGTAATGTCTGCTTCAATTTGTTTGAAGTTTCAATTTGATTTGTTTTTACCACAAGCAAAAGTAATGGGAGAACAGAGTCATGTAGTTTTAAGAGATGGATCAAAATCAGCAAAGTGTGTACCTAATCATCAT
>JAIEZT010000054.1:14479561-14504561 GCA_019594935.1 Periophthalmus modestus
TTAGATGACCAAAAATCATGGAAAAAGACAATGCCAACCAGAATGACCCAACTACAAAATGTTATGGAGTGTGCTGTCCGCTGCCAATGGCAACAAGCCACAATTACAACAGATCATACCGATGGGCTCTCCACTGTTGGGTGGGGACAGCCGTGAATTTTCTTAGCGACCCCCGCAGGCTGTGACAAGGATTAGGAGATGCTAGGGATCACACTTGCTGAATAGGAGCGTAGAAGAAAGGGGGGAAAAGAACAAAGAACAGGAGGACCGAGAAGGGACAACCAAAGGCACTGAGGAGAGGAGACCTGATAGAGAAATCGTACACATTACCCTTTCTCATTGAAAAAAGTGGTGAATATTTTTTATGACCATCTAGCTACAGGATACAGTAGCAGTAATTAAGAAAAGATTGTAACTGAAGTCAAATACTTGGCCCAATTTTATGTCTATTGATCATGTTTACTCAGGGTCTTCATTAGAGTGCAAAATAAATACTTTGGGAGTGCCTATCCTAGCTTCTCTGAAGATGCATGACCACTTAAGGCTGTGTTTTTTCAGTTGCATAAAATGTTTTTTTGTAAGGGAGCAGCTAATAATTACAGAAACCAGTAGTTCAGCTTTAACTAATTAAAAAACCCAGGGGACAGGACATTACAAGGGGGAAGGAAACAACATGTTATTCTCTTGACATTTTGCTTCAGAGCCACTTTGTGAAAGCTGTGCAACTGTGGATCTAGGTTGATAAATTTGAGTTGCTTACTGTTATATTCAAAATTATTAAGAAGGTAGAAATATTCTGCAAAAAAGTCAAAGCCGTGAAGCAAAAAAAAACGCAACCATGTATGTGCAAACACCTAAACCATACTATACCACTAGCAATCATTATCTATAATTTTCTATTGTAGATAACAGTGCACACCACAGGGCTATCTGGTTGATCTTGCCAGTAGCACATGCTTGTCTCAAAGATTTAAGCCAAGTACACAAGGCCGGTACAGTGAAACTGCGAATGGCTCATTAAATCAATTCTCAGTTTTGTTTTTCAAACGGAATGATTGTTATAGTGTATCCAGTTTTGGCTATACAACTACACAACTAGTTTAGGGGAGTTGAACTCCACACTGTGTTGACAGCCAGTGGAGTCCTTGACCATGGTTTTGGGCCAGTGCAGCACTGGTGGTGAAGCAGTGAAAGAAAGAGGGGATAAATGTTGCAGAAGCCGATCGCCAGCATTCTCTGATTTGGTCTCACTGAGTAGCAATGTTTTTTTCGCCATCATCTCGGACAGGGACACGGTGAAGGCAAAGCTTGAGAAGCAAAAAAAAAAGACATAAAAAAAAACAAATGTAATTCAAGAACATTTAAAATACTGAAATAAAGAAAGAAGTTGTGTGAGTTACCTGATGACAGAAAGTGGAATGGCATCCAGTGCGACCTGTGACATGATGTCTAAGCTGGGTGCTTTGGGCGGGATGAAGCCTGTGGGGATGTGCCCGGAAATACTGGAGCTGGTATTTACTGTTCAGGTCTCCAAAAATGGCTGGCCAGAAGTCGCAGCTGCCACCACCACTAACTCAGTGGGCAGAGGGATCTTCAGGCGATCTTTGTAACGGTCTTGAGATCTTACCAGCCACTAGAAAATAAGATGGTGTTGTAGTTATAAAAAAAGACACTAGATTTATTATGTAATAAAACTTTTGAACATTTTAAGTTATCTTTTATAAGCTGTTCACTTCTGATAGACTTAGTACATATTTATTTTTTTGTAGTTTTTTTTTCCCCTAATATAGAGGATAATTGTGATAGGCTGTAAATTGTTAACACTAAGCTGGGAGTACCAGCTGCCCACTGGGGGGCAGCAGTGGCTCTAATGCAAACTGCTGAGGTACCTTAGGCAAGGCAACTTTTTTTTCATCCACAATGGCCTAGTTTGTGGGTGCATGTGTAGGTGTTGTCAGAGAGGCCAGGGGCATAGATTGGCAGCCTCGCTTTCATAAGTCTCTCCCAGGGTAGCTGTGGCTACTGTAGCTGTAGCTTCTCACAAAACCAATTTGGAGTCAATGAATAATACACTGGCTTTGAGTGTCCAAAAAAAGTGCTATATAAATCAAATTGCATAATTCTTATTAACAAAGAATTGAGGAAATTGTATTATGTATTATAAAAGGTCACTCCTTTGGTGGTGTAAGCTACTTGGCCAAGATGCCCTGAAACATGGCTGTCATTCTGCTCCAATGACCTCAGCTTCCACCAATTCCACAATGGAATGATATTCACTAGTTGGGAAGATTTTGAACTGGCCTATTTCCTGAGGCCACTGTCCACCCACTCGGCTAGGCTGAACAAAAAATATATATATATATTTTTACCTAGAAACAGAGATACAGATGGCACTGGTGATGAGGTCGCAGAAGTTGGTATTGTGAATATTTGCGAAGATGTTAAACCATGTGGACCACCACCACACCAGGACCTTGGTGCGGGGAATCTTCAACCCCAGGAGATACTTGGCCTGGACGGTCAGGATAGTGAACGAGGACCCTGTGGGCAAAAACCCATCCAGCATTGGAGCGGAAAGGTAAACAGAAACAAAACCTAGGCGGAACATTGCCATTAGCACCTGGGACAGAGGAAAAATACACTTAGTTTATGTCTGAATAATTTGTTATCTAACTGCAATATCATTCATTAAATGTACATATCTAAACTCCCTTGTTTATGTGGGTTTAGTACTTTGAGAGCCTGAAATATAAACAAACATTTTCTATACAGATATTCAATTAGAAAGATATCTTTACCCTAAAACAAGGTACAAACCGTAGCCATTTAAAGGGCCTATATTGAGCTAATTTTTAAATCTATGTTGGCATCTTCATCAAAAAACATACTGGGAGTTGTGTTTTGTTTCATTCTCACATGTTAACACACAAACCCTGCGTATTAGGCTGAGTTCTTCTCTCAAACAGAAAACACTTTGAGCTTGTGATGTCGTGGTAATATAGGAAGTGCTCCACTGTGTTTTGAAACTTCATTCACCTTCACTAGAATCATTTGGATCTCTACTAAATAAAACGTAAAAGGTTGATGTTTACTTGAAAATTACCACTTCATGACATCGCAAGGTGGAAGAGAGCATTTTTAGCTAATACAGGATTAATCAAATGTGTGAATAAAACAAAACACAATGTGTGAATGAAACAAAACACAAGTCACAAGGTATGTTTTTGAGGAAGTAACATTATTACATGGTTTAAAGCTCACAAAAATCTATTTTGTGTAAAACAGGAACTTTAAATTGTAATGCGTCAATGTACCTAGGCTCTAAACTGTATGTAAAAAAACCTCAGACACAGTAAGTTGCATAACTAACTTTACTACTTTTGAGGTGGTAACACAGGATCTTCATTTGTTATTTTATAATTTCTAACTTTTATATGTATTTTTTTAATAAAACTTTGTTTTATAATTAGATATAATATTTATTAAATATAAATAATATTTTCTATAAGACTGCCATGTAATCATTGTCTGACAGAATAATATCTCTGTATTTTTTTTACAGAGGGATGTCAGGCTGGTCTCCATGCCCTCTAACAAATCCTGAGCCAGAACCAAACATGATCGCAACCGTAGTTGTTTTGATACAGACAAACCATGCATGTCCCTGACTGGCTAATCCATCTATCAATCACACCCATCTGAACTCAGGGAGATTCACCAGAGCAGACTTACATCTTCGTGAAGTACTGGAGAACAGTATTTTTACCTGGTAAATTCCTGCCAGACATGTCAACGATGTGGCCACCAGAATAGCATAGGACTCTTTCTCAAACTCCACCCCGAAGAGCTCAATAGTTTTTGTGGTCAAGTTAACATCCAGTGTACTGTTGAAGAGGTCCAGTTTGGATATTTTGGTGTCTTCACTAGTGTCAAAGCCAGCTTTGAACACCTCCCTGTCCACCACCTGTAGGGACGTATTAAGAGACATCATTATTTAATACAGCAATGATTATCTTAAGCATTATTTCACATGCACTGTAAAAAAGAAGAAAGAAGTTAATCAAAATAGAGAGTTCAATGGCCAAATCAATAGTAACACAATGATCTTATATACCAAACTCCACACTAACAATAAGAAGTTTTTCATTATAATACATTTGTTTGGGTGCATCAAGTATGTAGTTTACTGGCATAAAGTCACCCCTGAATCTTCAAAGACATCCACACTGTACAAGCTATTTGGTTCAAACAATCATCATCTGAAGCTTTCAAACCGGATAACTTTGGTGCTCACAAACTGCTGTTAATTTTTGGCCAGGTAAATAAACTTTTACTTTTCAGTAGCCTTACCATCACTGGAAATACTTCCAAAACTCTGAACCTACTAACTACTTAAATTAAATCATGGTCAAAACCATTAAGATATTGTGAATCTAAGTAATTTAAACAAATTTTGATATTATCTTTTGTAACACAAAGATCGGCATCAGACTCCACACTCCACAAAAATTATAATTTTCCCATTATAATAATTTTGTTCGAATGTATCAGTGTATGCTGCTTCCTGGTATAACTTCACATACTACTGAATCTTCAATGGCACCCTCGCAGCACAAATAAACTAATCTTTGGCTCAAACTATCATCATTTGAAGCTTTCTCATTTGTTTATTTTTGGTTCTAACACTGTCTGTGCATTTGAAACTATAATTTACATTACCTGTCCAACCAGTAGGCTCATGAGGCTGAAGATCCCCACTGACACATGTCTAGAAGTGCCCATGAGGAAGTAGATGATGTTGCTGTAAAATGATGTGTACAGACCATAAATGGGCTCCACCCCAGCCAGCAGGCAGTAGGCAATGGCTTGTGGTACTAGGATAATCCCCACTATGAGACCAGACATGACATCACCCCACATGTATTCTTTAAGCTTGTACTTAGGCAGCCAGCGCACCACTGGGAAGAAGCCTGTGAGAGTGGAGCGGACCCTAGGCAAGGAGCAGTCGACGCCATGTTTCATTTTGGATTTAAGCAGGATGATGGCTGATGAACGCTGGCGAAGGTGCCGTTCCAATAGGGGCGGAGGAGAGGGTGGAGTGGCAGAGATCTTGGGAGGGTCCTCGTCCATGGTTCTGGGCAGGGTGTGGTGGTATGGAGGTGGTGGGAGGATGAAAGAGGTCAAACTGTGTTCCTGGAAAAGAACAAATGATATGTGAGAATTATTAGATTCATGATTAGAAATAGAATATATATTGATTGACTGATATAATTTGCACTTTTTAGAGTATCATGAACATGACGAGATAGCTGCACAAAAAGTGACTACAGTGACTACAGTGACAAGTGACGGCTCTCTTAAAGGTTTGTGGTAAAAAAGGGCTTTGGGTGGGTTAGTACATAAATTAAATCACATAATTTGGGGAAAATAATCAAAATTAAAAAAAAAATACATTGGTGCTCTGGATTCTAAACAATCGGCATCAGTATCAGCCGTGAAAAAAAACACAATGGTTGATATTGACAACATCATCAGGTGGCAGTTAAAATTGTCGGTAGTAGGAAACCAAAATATTTCAGCTTCCTATTGTTTATGCAAGGTTGGTAGGCTCAGTTTATACGACCTAAACTGACTGTCATAGTGTGAAAAAAAAAATTAAGACCAAACAACCATTAGACCTCTGCGTCTTTGGATAGCATAAAAAAACATATTATGCTTTGTGAGTTATTTAATATTAACTTTTATTATGTAGATTTTTATTTTAGATTGTGTTGATTGTAAACCTCAATATTGATCTAAAACAGCTTAATAATAGGAATAGATCCATTGACTTCTCATTCAAAACTGCACAACGGAAAGACTTGCTTTTTCATACTGGCGTTTCACTGTAGCAAGGTGTTTTTATTGTTGAAAAATAATTTAACCCTACATGTAGGACCCAACCTAGTCTGAATTTTTTGCACATACTGTAATCGCAAATAAGTAGAGAGAAATGGGTGGAAATAGGAGGTAGGTAAAACAGACATTTTCTGTGCAAAAGCTGCAAATGCAGGACAATACAGGATTACACACATGCACAAAATACAACTCTGAGTAAATAAGGGAACACCATTTCAAAAGAATTAGAATCTCAAAAGTTGATTTTACATAATAAACCTCTTATATAAAGAGGAAAGTTTGTGAGTATATACGCATATGTACAATGTACGCATATGTACAAAGTATTGTATTTTAAAAATGGCTGGTTGTCATGTTCTATATCACAGAAAACATCCAATGACATGCTGTATAACACTTAAAGGCTTGTAAATATTACAGTAAATCATGTAAACAAGACTTTTTTTTAGGACACGGGGCTACTTGATCGAGCTTCCTACAAGAAATTGGATTCTAAGACAAATTTGTGGCTTTAACAGAGCCTATTTTTTGCCTAATATCAATTCGGATGACACAAATTTGTTCAACACTAAAATCAATCTAATTTCCCTTCACAGCCTTAGGTACAAAATTCATTTAAGTCTGTTTATGGTTTTCTCAACCAAAACAGCAATATGTAAAAGGTTCACAGTGCCTCTAGGTACCGATCGTAATACATTTATCTTACTTTAAATGGAATTAATGTGATTGACTGAGCTTCAGGAGCAGGACCAACACCTCAGGGTTAGGGGGGGCTAAGTGCCTGAGACAGAGCCCCCATTCATAGAGTCTCTACCCAGCCTCCACATCTATTCATATCATCAATAAATATATTTATTGTATGTCATTTGTGTGGCATGGTCCTTCTAGTGAATGTAATTTTCTGCAACAAATGTTCAAAACAATGTGAGATGTCTGTGTAATCCCTCAGTCGTCCAGGTCTGATCCACAGTAAAAGCCAGTCAAGTAAAATCTGTCAACTGGACAAAAAAGTTGTGAGGAACTGAAGAAGCGGCTTGGATGAGCAGCAAAACGTCTTCACTGCTGCAAATTTTTGTCCAGTTGACAGATTTTACTTTTGACTTTTACTAACAATGTGAGATCTTATTCAAAGCACTGACATTAATGGCTTTTCCCTCCTAGCTAACAGTAGCAAGTGTGTATCCTGGTGATAACCTCTTCACATTATGCATAAAACAGTCCAGCAGCTGCATATCGGCCCTAGCATCACAATGTCATGTGATGTGATTGGTACTTCCTGTACTGGGGCTGACCAGTCTGTTCAATTCAATACATAGGAATTTACTGTTTTTTTTTCATTCTTCCTGAACAAGCACAAAAAATATCAACAATCTTAACATACATAGTTACTGTAATATACATAGACATAGTCACTGTTTTGATTATTAAATAAGTGTACTTCATAAAGAGAATGTGCATGTAGTGGTTTAACAAACAAATACTGCTATAAATACCATAGTATATGGTAATTATAGAATATCATTTGCAATATATTGGAATATTATCATGAGCCATGTATCAAATCGTGAGGAACCCTGTAATTCCCAACTCAACTGTCTAGTAAGCAGTTTTTACTTAAATAATCAACCAATTAAAGTAACTATACGGAGCCTGGACTCTTATAGTTTAAAACAAGGTATTACGAACTACAACTGAACCTGGGTTGTAGTGCCTTAACCTGCATATAGAGGACACATACAACTTTTCCTCAATCTCTATGGACAGCATATACTGCAGCGGCAGAGGCTGCACTAGCACTGGTTAAGGATTGGCTGCAGGTGCTGGGGTTTAAGCAGTGAGGATTGAGATCAGAGAGTGTCCTTTTAGGTTTAAAGCAACTGGATTTCATTGCATTCAAACTAGCAACCCAAATGAGAGACTAGAGTCATGTGAGGTTCATTCAGATTTTAGATTGGATAATAATCTTGTTAACCAAAACATCAAATTACAACATAAACCACTTGGCCATTGTGTTCAATATTTTTGTAATTAACAATAACTCAGCGTTATTAGTAAGAGCTATAACTGAAAATGTTTACCTTGTATCTGGGGGCACACCTAGACCATGTTTATGGAATTTAAAATCAAAATATTATGTACAGTTCCTTTATACTATGTGTCGACAATTTCAGAAATACAATGAAACTACTACTAGAAACTCTGACCTACAAAACTAAATAAACAAAAAAAAAAATCTAATCTAAAATTCTGAATTAAAGAGATTTAAACTATTTCTGCTGCATGTCCTATTGCTAACGCATATATAGCAATGTCAGTGGAGTTTTAACTGAAAACCACAAACATAAATATACTTGGAACTAAAGCCGTTGACAATCGGAGAATGTAACAGGACAGTCAGTCTATGTACAAAGAGAAGTTTCTCCTCTTGCAAAGTTATTACTTTAGAAGATAAAAGTACATTATAGAGCCACTGAAACCAAAACCTTAACCATTACTATAATGTCAAATCTGAAAAGCACGAAACAATTGATTGGGTCCTGTGACCAATCAATGACTTGGTCTTTAATCATGTGGTACAATAGCAGGCCTTAATGTAGTAAGGTCTCCAACAGGCTTAATAGGAGAATGGCTTTGATTCTATGCGTGACTTCTCAGTGAATCAATCAGTGGGAGAGGTTGTTGTTATTGTTGTTATTATTTTGTGTTTTTTTAGGTAACATTATCTAATTCTTAAGATTTGGAGAGATGAAAGATGTTGTCTTAATCTAATCTGTAATACTGTAATCTCTAAATGACTAAAAGTAAACCAAAAGTAATCCAAATTTTTATCTTGTTGAAATCTAAACAGATGAAACTAACTTTCCACAACACTGTCAATGTTTGTCTATATCTAATTCATAGATCATTCATTCACCAACTGGTAATCCTGTAACAGGTTGAATGAGGTGAGATCCTATCTCTGTCTGTGGGATTTCTTCTTATCCTAATATTTTCCTAACAATACAAATGTTAACAGGATTATTTTAATAAATATACATTTAAATTTAAAAATGAAAAAAATAAATAAATAAAAATCACTAACACAATCCTAATCCACAATCCTAAAAAATCCTAACACAAACATTTGCCAAAGTCTTCCAGATTCAGAGATAAAGGTGCACCGATGAAGAACAGATTTTATAACACAAGATAAATGCATCTGAAGACTACAGGTTGATTATTTACTTTTCAATGAACACAATGTAACTTTTAACAAGGCTCACAGTTCAAATCCACGTATACAACTAAAACAGAGATTTGAGGACACTAAACCCTTCATTCAGCCATTTACTAGAAGCTGTTCCACCTCGCTTTTGTTGACTTGTTACTGTTGTTTTAGTTAATGTATCTCTGTGGACATTTCCATCCCAGGCCCAGGAAAGACAATATTTTAAAAGCACAAATTTAGAAGCAATGCAAAAATATTCCTCACCTGCAGAGTCAATGGCTTTGACACAACAGAAGCTCCGAGTAAACTGCCCTAAGCTGTTATCTGCTCCCTGTCTGAAGTCATATGAACTCTAAGTAGATGGGCTAGTGAATAAATAGTCAGAAAGAGCTGCTTCCTATTGGCCCAGATTTTGGAAGTGGGCGGTACATTCATTTTTAATACAATATGTGTCTTACCTGAGGTATAGTTAGTTCAGATGCATATCAGTGTAACCCACTGTATAACATAGTATAGAGTTGTAACAGTTATTCAGAATAATCACAACTAGTTGACTACTGACATAACTGATATTGTATTTTGACTGTTATCTGGACAATACAACACTCTAAAATACATGCCAAAAGATGTATTTTACCCTGATATTACAAGGCAGCAGAGTGACAGACTGTATTCAAATAGAGTATATACGTGTGGGAAAGCAACATATGCGAGAGAAGGCGACCCTTTAGGTTAAACCCAGTAATTTTTTTACTGGGTGTTTTTATCTTTCAAGGGAGACTCATTAACCTGTTCAAATGTGTGCAAGCAGGGAGTGCATCTAGTTCTACAAGATTAAGATAAAGTAAGAGTCATCAGATATAATGCTGACATATTCAAGTGAAAGTGGTGCGGGTGCGAGTGATGGGTGGACAACTGTACTGGTGTTTATCTTTTTATTGTATATATATTTGGTGTCTTTGGTTTGTTTTAAAATTTAATTCAAATTCTGATTTCATGTGTAAAATAAACTTTTCAGTGTATTTGCGAAAAAGGATCACACAGAAGTTCAACTTGAGTAGACATCATATTGTCAATACAGTAGCTGAATTTTATCTTTGCATCTTGAACAACTATGGTAGCAGTATGTGTTGTACATTGCATCCTCTAGTCTAGTCTGTTATCTAACAATAAATTATTTATTAGTGCTTTTTTACAACTTGGCATAGTCCTTTATCAGACTATTTAATATAATTTAGAAAAGACTTGCTGATTTCTGAATAAAAGTTCTGCCAGACAAAAGCGTGTCTGTACATTTGCTCAAGTGGGTGGATTTGACACTATATGCACTATACACTGTGCTCAAAGACTGCTTTGTCCGACTTTGTTTCTGAGACACGACAAGGTCTATAATACAGATAGAGTGGCCAGTATAAGTAAGGCTTCAACTAACAGTTAATCAACTAATCAAAAGATGAATTCTATAATACACTGAAAGATTTTAAACACAGTTTTAACCATATAAAGGTAAAAATATGTCAACTGAAAGCAACAAGTTAGACAGTAATTATGAATGAGATGAATATTATTGAGACACACATTTTCTTTTTTGTTGTTTTGATTTGATAATGCAGCTGTCTTTGTTATAACAACTTTTGGCATGTGTTATAGAGTTTATTATAATACAGGTAACAACTAAGAAATATTACAATGGGCAATGATTATTTTAACAGTCAATTAGTCACAATTATTCTGATGAATCATTGCCGCCCTAATATTAAGAGCATGATAACTACATAGCTACAATCTCTCTGTGGGATTACTTCTTCTTTAAACACACAAGCAGCCTCCATCTGTTGGCATGACTGGCCCACATTTAAAATTCCACCCATTTGATGAACAAAACTAAAAGACTGCTCACTCACCCATACACAACCATCACCTTCAGGGGGTCCGGGAGGAGGCACCACTGGCCACCCCACGCTGACCGCTACCTGCCCAGACATCGGCATTCCAGCCCTGGGTCTCAGCTAGACATTGACAGTGATGCTGTCTGACGGCTTCCGGCTTCCTCTCGCAAAGCATCATGGGAGAGGCTTTGTCTGTGGCTGGTCCCTGCTGCGAGACGGGGCAGAATAGGATAGGAAGGGGAGGGTGTTAAGAGACCACAGAGGAGTGGAAGGGGGCAGATGGTTGCCGTGGTTACGTGGCTAGTGCAGTGTGCTATTGGTTTTCAACCATTTCTTTTGTTATAGTACGGCTCCTTCATTTAAGGTGTTATAATGAAGACCATGAAAACCATTTGACTACATTGAAAAATACTGTAGCTGTATATATAAAAAAGGTACAAAATATTTCTGGCATTTTGTTAAAAAGGATATTGCAAGTTGTATCTAGGAAAGGGTAGTAGTAGTAACTTTCACAAATATTGGATATCAGTATTGGCTCCAAAAATAACTGGACTGATCTTTCATAATGTTTTAAATGATATAAACAGCAGTTGTTTTGTTTTGTTTTTCATGAGGCAACGTCACACAGACGACCCAAACACCTTCAAGTAGTAGAACCTCTGCCTATCTTTGTTTACAACACTTTGCTGATAAGCCCATGCCTATGTCAACATAGTCTGGGAAATAAAATATTGGAAAGGTAAGCCATGTCCTCCATCTATTCATTAACCCCACAAGTTGATCGTAAACTTCCCGCTTGCCTATGGAATGTAAATGAGTAACAAAAACAATGGGAAAGGGATCATCTTGTGTTTACCCTCAAAGATAGGTGACTCTTGCATCTCTTGACCTGGTGCAAGCTGTTGTTGTGTCCTTGGGCAAGACACTTCATCCACATTGCCCCAGGTAAGAGGGAGGGCATTTTGAATTGGTTATCTGCAGTTGTCCCATAATAGCGTAACCTAAAAAGGAGGGACAAAAAGAAAAACTTTGTTCTAAAATGGCTCATCACCTTATGCCACAAGACATTTTTCTAATAGTCTAACTATTAAATGTTTCCCAGTTAAACAATTACTGAACAGGCCCACACGTCAATAACAAACCACATGACATTGATTAAGCAACAAAGCCAAAAAATGTGGATTTGAGAAAGATTATAAAAGCATCAGAGCAACCTACAACCCATGTATTATTCAATGAGCCTCAGAAAGTGATTGGAAGAATACTTTGAAAATGTATGTAGTTACAGAATATGGAATACCCGGGTTGAAATACATTTTCTGACGCACTGTATTCCGTCACATGATCCAATCAGAGTACTGTATTCTGAATACTGCATTATATTATAGTGGGCTATAAAATGACATATAATTATAAACTTCTTTAATATTGTTACATTGTTTGATATGCATTCATTTATGTTTAATTTGAGAGGAAAAAAATCGCACATGCACTCAGCACAAAAATGTGTTTTTTTCCTCTTTTCTCACCAATACCGTGCAGTTCAAAGACAAAATAGCATGATGGAATACCGCCATGTATTCCCTTTGATTTAGGAAAGTAACCGCATTACCACTAAATAAAAGAGTAAATGTACCAGAATACAGTTACTCAAAATGAGTATTGTGAACAGGCATTTTGGTGCATGTATTCAGTTGTACTTCTCCACACTGGTGTCAGAGGACGTGAACTGTTGGAGTCGTACACACGAGACACGAGAGTGATGGCTCCATCTAGTGGACAAGGCTAGTGTTGGTAATTGTGCTTGAGCAGCAGGCCCAAACTGACATTACCTACCAATTATGACTTTTGCTTGCTCCAAAAATTAAAGAAGAAGAAGAAAAAGTTTGTGTTTCTCATACGGTAATTCGGCAACCTAACTCACTTGCAGGTATTTAGCCTACCCTTACCACATGAAATCAACAAATGCTGTTGTAGCCTAATGCAGTTACATTTGATAGCGCTGTTAGATATGTGTCCTTAGTGGTCCAGGTCTGATCCATAGCAAAAAAAAATAAATACAAATAAAAATAAAGTCTGTCAACTGCACATAAAGTTGTAGGAGTGAAAACGTTTCGCTGCTCATCTAAGCCCCTTCGCAGCGAAAACGTATTCACTCCTAGAACTTATTTTCTTTGCTATAGTGCTGTTAGGTTAAAATACATATTTGAAGACACTTTTAACTCTCTGAATAGCTGAGCAAAGTTGGCGCCAGGCCTACCCACCTCACATCAGTGGCGTTTCCCTCTGCAGCTGTTAAGTCTATCACACTCATCCTCAGTTTGAATATGCTCATAAACCCGGGTCAGACCCAACCAGACCAACGTGGTCAGGCCAGTCCTCCTGGAGAGATCAGACCGGGTCATATTTGCTGTAGATCTGAAGTTGTGCGTAGTTGCATCCTCCATTGTGCTGGTGTGATGGGACCATGAATAATACACGTGTCTTAAAATATAGCGAATATATATAATATATACGAATTTACAAAAATGAGAAAGCAATTCAAATAAATAGGAATATCCTGATATTTGCTGTCCTCTTGTGGCTACAAAGCGTAACAACAGCAGCTTTTGTTCTCGATTAATTTAAAAAGCATACTCTCGTTTTGAATATTCTGTGAAAAAAACACTTGTACTATATATGCACAGATATTCAAATTATGCCTACCAAATATGTATATCAAAATGAAGTTTCATACTCAAACCTTATTATCTCTTGCTACTGTCTACATTTTATTTCAAAGTTGTATATGTCACCTCTGTCACATTAAACACACCAGACACATGAAGATCACCTTCTTCTTGTGTTGATGATAAATAAATAACACATTTTCAATGACAGGGCACATAGCCTACTCTTTTAATCCTTCAATCTATCTGCATTCATTTGAACAAAGATAGGTGAATATCCATAGTCAATAAATAATGACAGAATGCACTGAACAATCTCCTCAGGAGTAAAGTGCCATAAAATAACCCATGAGTGCTGTAAAGAAAAGCAACAGAGCTAAGCTGCACATGGAGAGTCATAAGAGCTGTTTGGAGACAGACAGTGATAAAAGAGAATACACTATTTGAACTTTAGATGTGATAGTTTTCACAAACATAATATGTCACAATTTGGGTCTGACTATAAATTAAAAAAAAAAACATATTGTAAATGGACAGACAATTTAACTTAGGAAAAATGATGTTATACATCTGCAGGGAAGAGCAAATCCCTGGATCAGGCTGCTTAAGTGAATAGGGTTATAGAGTCACAAATAATATGTGGTATGTGGTCTTTTGTAATGTATTTGCTGTGGGTTACCAATAGTTAAATCCTCATAAATTAAAATAATTTCATATCAGTCAAGGAAATAAAGCAATCAGGAATGAATATGACCACACTGATGGACTTTCTACCACAATATCTCACTAGTCTCAAAATAAATTGTAAAATCCACATTTCCACACTGAACTGACTAGTATTGACAGCATTGAATCACATATACAAAAAGTCCTATAAACTGTGAGAACAATATGAAATAGTCCCAGCTGTTTGATCAGAGCGCCCCCAGTGAGGACGGTCCACATGTGCACAGTAATAGTAGTACACGGTAGTACTTTAGTCCATGTGGTGTGTGGTGCTATTCAAAAAGTTGTCCTCATAGCGCCCCTAGAGAGTCCTGCGATTCTTGTTCATTGGCCAGTATCGTTCGGCCATTGTCGCTGTAGCTCTCCGGTTTGGTAAGAAGGACAGTCTGAAATGAGAGAAAGATTATAGGTTAAATACAACATTAAAACATTAAAACTTTTATATATTTGTTGTACTACATGATTCTATATTCGTGTTTTTCATAAAAGGCATGCTTATGAATGATCTAGCCAGTCCAACCATGTCATTTTTAGAATACATTTTTCTATTGGCAGCATAAACATTGATGGTCAGTTTAAAAGTCAAGGGTTAGACAGTAACCAGAACAAAAGTAGAACAGGCAAAGCTGGCCAGATAAGTCTTACTAACAAATTCAAATGGGTTTACCAATGTCTGTTAAAGGAAGTGAAGTAAATATGTTCAAATAATATTCATTTTGAAATTGAAATTCATTGTGTAAGAATTTAAAGCTGTATTGGGTTTATATTGGTTTGCATTAAACCCCAAAATATCATACTGAGTCTATGTCCTCAACGTATGTCAGCTATTGGCATCCTGGATTTAGTCATGATTTTATTGCTGTTTTTAAACAAATCTAATTTTAACATTCGGACAGTAAAAATCAGATATCTGTAACTACAGTAAGATTACCAAACTGGTGTTTTTCAGATTCTAGCACAATGTCAAAATCTCAGATGATTTTTTTTTTTGTACTTTGCCCCGAAATACCCAAAATATAAATATCTGTGCAAACCCTCAGTCGTCCAGGATGAGCAGCGAAATGTCTTCACTCTTAATTTCTATTACAATAATTTTACATAGCTCTTACAATCATGATCTCTTTCATTTTTGTCTTTTGCATAATCTTCCCTGTCAAAACCTGCACAGGCGTGAACAATCAGAACGAAATCAGATTACTCACTTCTGATGTAACTGTTTACATGACATTTTAATAATCTGATAACTCCAGAAATCAGATAATGATCAGATATTTGGTGTGCTTGTAAATGTAGCCACTGACAAAGCCAAGATATCCAGAATGAAGCTAATGACATATATAAGGTAGTTTCAATAATATCCAGACAACTTAAAAAGAGAAGCCATAGCCACTATATAACAAATATAAAAATACAGTAAACATAATTACTCATCTATAATTTATGGAATTACTTATGTTTATTCATATTACAAACACATAAATGCATTGGTCACTTCCTTCTCACACACATAGGGGGCAGTGTGTCCAGGTCAAGGGCTGACTTGGGACAATAAACACAACTGTCCTATAAGTGTTTTCTGTTCAGGGAGTCTGTTTACTGTCCAAACATGGCCCTGTGTCTCTGTCCATCACTGTCCTATCCCTCAAGATGGGAGGAGAGGGAGGAGAGAGGGAGGAACAGGGCTGGCCCTAGCCTTCAGGGGGCTCTAAGGAGAATTAGTCGTGGGGGTTCACAACAGCAATTGCCACAAGATAACAGGATAAAAACATGTAATGAAGGGGGTCTGGGGGCCCTGTGCCAGAGAAATGTTTAAATTCTAGACAGTTATTTCCTTATTTTTTACTGCATTTTAATATATTCCAGTTGGCTAAAGCGGGCTTACATTCATCAGTTCTTTATGTAATAAAATACTGAATTGGGTAGAGTAGCCAAAAGATGTACTTAAGCAAGGGTAGACTTATTTCAGAAGTAACCAAGTTAGAGTAGCTTAAGAGATACAGTCTGGGCATAGCATCAATTTATAATCATCAGATAATTTGAAGCGTGTGTAATTGGAAGGACTAAACGTTAAATAAAGAACAAAATTTGGTAACTTCTGGTAAGAATAGACCACAAAAAGAGTCATGTTTGATTATAGGATCACATTATTTTGATGTTTATTGTCAGGCTTGGGATGCAGTTGAGTTATGTGACATAAATTTGCATACAATATTAGCATTTTTCGTTTTTGTGTAAGCTCTGCACACCTGACTGGGCGACAGGTGCGTAGGAGGTGAAGCACTTAATATGAAAAACGAAGGAAACTCCCGCACACTGTCTCACTCTTAATGCAATTTTATTTCACTCACAACGTTTCGGTCGCTCTGACCTTTCCTCAGGTATACAATACAATATTAGCAGAAATTTCACAAAAAAGCGCATATTAATGAGCATTTAGAACGCATTCAGGAGTCGTTCACAGGTCGAGGTTTCTGTCATAATCAACGTTGTTAGTCTGACAACAGGAGCAGTAACCTGCTTTAGCCTACATCAGCCACAATCAAACACAGCTAGTTTAATAAACTGACTCACCTGCTGCCTTCGTGCCCCCCTGATAAATGTCCTGTAAGCATAATTATACACGTTCAGCTTTACTGTTTTATCCTGGCATGTCCAATGGTGTAAAGTGATGACATACTTTGAGTCCTCTCTGAAAAGTCAGTCTTTCACCAACACTATCTACCTCTGGAGCTCTTCATGCATTGTGTTGCACTTTAGATAAACTTAACTTCACAAACCTTTGGTCTAACTAGTAAAACACTCATTCAAATGGATCCATGTTGTACCTCCGCTGCCTAAATGCATCCAGAGCGCACCTCAAGGAAAGGGAGGCCTTCACACTGGTGTAAACATGTAACTGTCCACGCCACTGCCAAAACAAATGTAGGTAGCACATATTTAGCTACTGGAAATAACACATATCTAATTATTTTGGGGGGATATTTAGTCTAGTATAAACACCTGAGTGCTGTTTAGTTTCCAAAAAAACATTCCAATCATTATTTTCAATATAAATGTATGGGCTCTTGGTGGCCTCGGGGCCCTAAGCAGCTGCTTAGTCCGCTTAATAAGCTGGGATGGCCTTATGGAAGGAGAGATAGGACAGGAGAGGAGAGGACAGAGGAGGAGAGATATGAAGGAGGTGGAGAGAGGGTGGAGGAGAGATAGGAGAGAGGGAGAGGGGACAGACAGGAGAGACAGCGAGGGGAGGGAGGAAAAAGAAATGAGAGATAGTGGAGAGAAAGGAAGGACAGAGTTAGGGAAAAGGGGAGAGAAAAGAAAGAGGGAGGAGGGTAGAGGGAGAGAGGGGAGAGAGAGGAGAGACAGAGGGAAGGGGAAGAGATGGGAGAGAGGTGAGAGAGGAGTAAAGGAGGAAGAAGAGAGGAGAGAGAGAGACGTAAGAAAAATAGGAGTAAGAGGAGATTGAGGAGTGCAAGTCTGAGATACATGTGGAGTCAATAGAATTCCTAATGCAGTCATCCTCTCAGAACAGTTTTACTCATGTGCAAGTGTAAAATGACACAAGAACCCAGAGGCATTGGACCTATAGTATAACTATAGTATGGCATCTATAGTATAACCTAATACTACAAAAAACTCAAAGCTTCTTTGGACCTTACCAACAAAAGGCAAAACCGACCTCAAATGGATTTACACAATAGATTTTCACAATAGATTTCACACATTTGACTTTGAAGAAGAAATGTAACTATTTTGGATGAATATTAGCAATGATTCAAGGTCAATACTGATTACGTTGGATTAATTAAAAATGAGGATTCATTCATTTGAGGAATCTTGTTTGCCATAATGTCCAGCCCTAACTCTGGCATAGCAGAACTACTTGGCATCACCTGCCTTACACATCATTAGTGGATGACTGGATGTGTACATTTTGGGGCATTCATTTGCATTCTTATTTGGTGACAATAAAATCTTGACTTTTAAATAGTCATTTTAAAGTACGGTATCTTGTAGTAGTCCCTGGAGAGACTACTACTTGATCACCAACTTACACAGAGGTGAATCTAAAATCATTACACTTTAATTGATGTAACGTTTTAATGCACTCTCCAACACATCTCAAGCACATAAATCACACCCAAATGACCAACCCAAACAGCGCTAATTTCAACTTAAATATTAGCTCACTTGAGCATTCCCCGGCAACAGACGTAACCGATTTTCTTTGGCACATCCCAAACAAACTACTACCTCACGACCTCAAGATCCCATTAAATTTTCTTATGATTGAATTTCCACACACTTATCCTTAAATAGATACTTTTAATAGCTGAAACCACATCCGACTTATCTCTTAATCTAAAACTCCGAACAGCAAAATCCACAACAAGTACGACTGATTTAGCAAAAATGTTGACAGCTGTTTAGATTTCTTATCACCTCAAATATTCATACATTCTAAGTTCATGGACAACTGCTTGACGCACACATATATGGTAATGTTCCTAAGCTCCCCTGTTATCGCTAAATCTGGCTTTGCGCGTTTTGACAGCTCGCATCAAGTGACTAATGATACCTGTTCACACATGTGGCAGTGATATTAGTCCAAAATATATATAAAGATTACTAGTGTGGCTGCAGTTTGGCTAGGTGCCTCCATGGATCCAAATGCTATTTCCGAACATTCCCAGAGTTTAAAAGTGGGGTTATGGCCCAGGGAGAGATGGATCTTTCCCACACGAAAAAAGATCTAATGGCATTAGCATCAAGGAGAAACCGCAAGGCTTTGTCCAGATGTACTTAAGCAGTGGACTCACACAATAGGCTTTCCTGTAATGTCTGCTTCAATTTGTTTGAAGTTTCAATTTGATTTGTTTTTACCACAAGCAAAAGTAATGGGAGAACAGAGTCATGTAGTTTTAAGAGATGGATCAAAATCAGCAAAGTGTGTATCTAATCATCATTCAGCTTCGAAACTCAATTTGATTTTGAAGAAAACATATTGTGGATCATAATGTTATAATTTGCACATTTTAAATCGCAATATTCATTTAAAACAACTTCCACTGCCTCCTACATTAGAAAACTGCAGTGCCCAATGGGAGCTGACGTTGCTGTAATCGTCATCAGAACAAAGACCCATCAAGTAGTAGGCCACTCCTATGGATAGCTGCACATAGCACTTGAAAAAATAAATATTGTGTCAAAATGACTATCGAATCCTGACAAATCCTATGCATTTCACCGATTAAGAAAATAAAATTGAATGAAGCAAATGCAGATCAGAGGGTGTATGCTGTTTTTGGTAGTGAAAATAGGAATTGATCGGCAATATGGCAACTTGAAAATGAGATAAAGATTGCTCAAACATGCACAAATTACTCCAAAAACAACTTTGAAAGGGTAAATGAGAAGAGGAAACAACTATAACATGATTAACCTGAAAAGTTGATTTTGCGTAATAGCTCTGCTTTAAAATATATAAAAAAATAAACTTTGGTCAACATATTGCAATGCTAGCAGTTCTAAGCATACAGGACATGGAAGACATGTAACTAAATAAATTAGAATTTTAGAAGAATGTAGAGATGTGTTTTAAAGGGACTTTTCTGGTGGCTGCTTGTTTCCATGGAGACGATGTTGCCTGGAATGTTCTGCAATATGGCATTAATTGTATGTATCCAGCATTTTTAACTTAACAGATTCAAAAGAAAATCTGGAAATATTATCAATGGAGACAGAAAGGTTTTATGCCATACTGTAGAAAATTCTAGGCAAAGAAATAACATCGCCAGTGACACAAGCAAGTGGTGCGCACTTCAGACCAGAAAGTTACAGAGTGCCCCTTTAATATCAGCATAACCATATAGCCTATTTTGTGATTACAGCTGCAATATTTAACCGAAAGATTTGTGACTAATCGTTAACAGTTATCTGCAGTAAACAGATTACTAAATAACTGTCAGCTGCAGCCCTAATTGTGAAAAGGAATTTTAGCTATTGTGGTCTTAAGAAGAAGCCAGAACCATTGGCTCATTTTTAGACCAGATGCCCTTCCAAACACAGCTGAATAAATATATTCTTGTGCCCATGAAGTGAACATGTTGTGGTTGCATAGTGGCCCATATGCAAGCTCACATTCTGGACATGAGTCCCTGTGTGGAGCACTGCTGTCACCCACTGCCCCATAAGGACTGATAAATTGATAAAATTCAGAGGACTAATTTCTCCATAGGGGATTATAAAGTATAGCTTAGTAATATTGGTTCCTTTACAAGATGACCTATGACCTAAGATGATGTAGTCTACTCACTGAATATGCACCAACACAGCTTTTTCAGTTACCATTACTGTAAATCAATATACTGCAGACACTGACAGGCTGACTTTGCTTACAAAAAATAAAATAAAATAAATAAAATAAAATCACAAACTATGGATCACTGATTTGGGAAAAATATGTAATTGTGATTTTTTTTCTGACAAGCATTGCGATTGCGATTAGATTTGCGATTTATGTTTTAATAATAGGAATCTGTTTAAAGTGTACATTATAAACGCATCCAGAAGAGTTAACAAAAAGACTGAAATATGAACTGACAAACTGACACAAGAATTACATTTTAGAACATGTTTGTACAGACTTAAACTAAAGGATAAAAGCTAAAGGATAGCAGGACATTTGCGTCCATTCAAATTGTAATTTTAATTTGATTGCGATTAATTTTGTAGCCCTATACCCAAACACGTAACTGTTTCTATATTGGACTTAAGAATAGAAGCAGTCCTTTAGATGGAAGTCAAAATCGTAATCCTAAAACCTAGTTCAGATGACTACCTTTGCCACAATGGGCCACTCCTGGATAAATGAGGAATTATCAAGATTGGACCACACAACAAAACGAGGAAAATATTGGATTAATATGATTCAAGTATTCAAATCACCAGAGATTATTATGCCTTGGTGAGAAGATAAACACAGTACAGGATTGGGGCTACAGTCAGAATGTCTCATGTTGTTTTTGTTCACTTGTCACATGGGAAACAGTGAAATATGAGGGAAATGCCTGTTCTTATTCTGATAAACAGCACAGGGGGAGGTTGAACTTGACGTGAACTGTTGTATGTGTCAGGGCATATATGTGTAGTATAGGTTTAATGTTTTCACTACAGGACATATGATCGTGTGCTAATGGCCCATGGCTACAGTCCACATAAATATTAATAGAACAGAAAAAAAGCATGAAGACTAAAAGCATGTTTGATTTTAAGGAGAACCGAGTCACGCTCTATGGAAAAACAAATATGCAGGTGCTAATATGGATCATATGGGCTTAAAACACCATTGTCTTGGTTTTATTTCATTCCTCTTGTACACATTATAATACAACCATACAGGGGTTACATGAGCCTCTCCACAAACAATACTGTATAAGCAATTGAATCATCATTTTTATTGAGATATATTTTTCCCATATATGCTGTAGGCTATTTGATAAGGCAATAAAGCAAAAGATCTTAGTTTCAGAAAAAGAAGTGGGAAATATATGAAATTATTGATAGTAATAATAATAATAATGCCTTACACTCGTGTTGTGCTTTACAGGCTCAACAAAGCCTCTCAAAGCGCTAGAGGTCATTATTCATTCCCTCCATGTTCAGTGGTGGTAAGCTACTATTATTTGTAGCCACAGCTGCATTAGAGCAGACCAACACCATTCAGTCAATGTGGGTAAAGTGTTTTGCCTAAGGACACAACAACAGAACTTGGCCCAAAGGAATCTATCCTCTGACCTTCGGGTTGGGGGACCATTGCTCTGACCACTGAGCCACTGTCATCTGTGTTGATAATATTATTGTGAATGCTGTTTTGAAGATATATCCAATATTTAAATCTTGTATATCTCAAAATGCTGAAACAAAACAAAAAGTCTGAAACACCGAAACCTCAACTAATACTTTTAAAGACACATTTTAGGAAATTTCTGTTGGATTTTCCAAAATATCTCTATTATTGTTATCGGGATACAGCAAAAAAAAATATTAAGATGCTTTTTTTTGTCAATACTGCCCAGGAAACTCATCACAACAAAGGCAGCGGCACTATTGCAGAGTGGGAGGAAGCTGACAAGCAGGCTTACATTTTTAGCTTAGTGTAGGAGCATACGTCCCTTGAACTTAAATGAACCACGGGGTATTTTATTGTAGAATTTGCACTTTCAGTTTTTGAGGTACTAATCAAGGTGGCTACTATTTTGGGCCATATATTTTTAGGTAGAAATGTATCAAATGCTTAGTTAGCATTTAATTTGTCCAGACAAAACAGCAGAAAAGGTCAGGACTGCATCTGCTGGCCCAATGAAACATATAAAGCTAAAAAGACGAAGCTAAAAAGAATGTTAGCCATTGTCCTTTATAAACCCTTTAATAGCCAGCACAGACACAGTGGCTATGTTTATGCACACCAAAACCTAATCATTACCTGGTTTCTAGAGATGGATTGTTGAAATGTCATGTAAACTCTAATATCTGATGCGGGTAATCTGATTTCTCTTTGCTTATTCATACTGTGCAGGTTTTTATGGGAAATATGCAAAAAAACCCTAATGTCACAAAGACAAAATCAAAGAGATAGATGTTGAAGATTGAAAGAGTGATTTTAAGGGGCCTATTTTACGCTATTCTATCTATCTATTTCTACTGAACAAAAGGTAAAAGGTAGCTGTTGACTTGAAAACTACCGCTTCATGACAGATTAATAATAAAGGGTTACAAACATGCGTAAATGAAACAAAACACAACTCTGGGTATGTTTGTAAAGAGGTAACAACATTATAACATGGTTTAAAGCTCACAAGAGTCCATTTTGTGTAATGTACCCAGTGATGTTTTTATTTAAAGCCATGTGTCCACTGCACGATTTTAGCTGTCTGTGAAAATGAAAGATTTCTGATCATGGTAGCTCGAAATCATGGGTTGTAGATCTCACAGTGAGACAGGCACACTTAGAACAAAAGACGAGCTGCGACTGACATCAAGCATGTCTGATGTTTTGGAATCTTGGTGGCAGAGTGAGCCATCATCTTGCTGTGTCTATGATCAGTCTTTGTCAAACATGTGACCAACAGTAAACACAAGCACACTGTCAAAGTAACAGCACAAGAGCTCTGCCATGGTAGCATTTAGTGCTAGTCTTAGATAACCGGTAACTACAGTGATATTACTACACGGAGCAGTAATGTCACTGATATTTGCTTAGACAAACTTTGATCGTATGAACCATTGCTCAGTGCATGTGTGCTGTTTTAGGATTTAAAGAGAGACTAAACACCTAAACTCTGCCCCCAACCACATTTCAAATAGAGCTGATAATCTGAGCAGTAACTAGAGGACTAAAGAAATAAGCGAGTGGAGAGGAGGGGTGGTGTCCGGGGGTATAAGAACAGTGTGATTGCTTTAGAAGTGAAAAAAAGTATTGTTGATTTAGTATTTAGTTCCACTTTAAATTTCTCATGTCATGTAGTGTGACATCCAAAAAAGAAGAGGTGGGACAGGACAGAAACATGAGATAGGGTCCACAAGACAGGATTTTGGCATTATTAATCATTAATCAGATCAATTCACAATTATGGTCACATGATTTTTATTTATTTATTTATTTAAATATGTTATGTTGGGATTGTATTTTTATGTGTTGATACGGTTATAAAAATGACCAAATTAAGTCATTTCCATCATTTTCTTTTAATAGCCTAAATGCATTGTATGGTTTAAATACAAACACCTGTGTAAATCCTCACATTCATCACAACTGATTATTGCAATATACTCAGTATACAACATGTCTAATCATTTAAATAATAAAAATGAAGTGTAAACTGGATCTGCTCCTCTGTTCTCTCTGTGTCGCTCCTGCTCCTCCACCTCGTCCCACTGCTGCATGTGCTGTACGTGTGTGGTGCCGAGATGGACGCAGAGAGGGAGGAACACTTCTTTCTCCTTCTTTCTTACTTTAAACTAACTTATGGACAAAGAAGGCCTGAAAATCTCTCAAACAATGTTTAAATGTGGAATCATGTATGTATCACGCTGTCTGCAGGTGAATAGTTTTTTGCCATCTTTTTGTACAAACTTTAGCGCTGATTATCTGCGTCAATATAGGTCCTATCACTATGAAATAAAAACTGGAGCAGACTTTTAAGTGTTCTCTGTACGCAACCATCCAGAGCTTGAGTGAGGCGTAACCCTTTCATGCCTGTGCCAAATGTAAAGATGAAGGATAAAATCTCGCGAGATCGTTATTCCCATGTGCGCACAATCTCGTGGTAATTTGATCTTGCGAGATCTCGTCCCATCCCTACTTATAAGACAAAAAATATATAAATTAATGTGTAGTGGACATCAGGATTAAAACAGTTTCCTAATCCCATCACCTGTTATTTACCCTTTAATGTTTTCTTTACATTTCTGTCAGTGAAATGGCAGTAATCTGATTTGGCGAGGCGCACCCGAGTTCATATGGAAAGTGAATGGAAGTGCACACATAGGGCCAGTCACGTCTCCTCTGCTCTGGCGTCTCCACTGTGTGCGCTGTCAGTCAGTGTGTG
>JAIEZT010000054.1:14512061-14546600 GCA_019594935.1 Periophthalmus modestus
AACACACATGGATTCATTACGAAACGTCCACAAATCAGAAATGGCAAGTTTTCAAAAGCTCAATAAATAGTCTTGTGCAATGCTGAGCTCATAAACTCTATACATCTGTTTATTATGGATAGCAATATCGATACGGCTTAGAGATATACAACTAGCATTGATTACGTGCTTAAAATGTACAGTAAGCAGATCCTGTACAGTGCCGTGATCTGGAGCCATGTTAATATAGACTCAGGTGAAACACAATGTGGACTTGTGTTTTCCACCAAATATTTCAGATTCCAAAGTGAGTCTTGGAGGATACAGTAACATTACCACATAACAAATTACTAAAGAGCAGACTGTGGATCATCAGGTTTAAAATAACACACTTGTATGGATGTTGATAGCGAAGACTCTAACATTTTAGAAGCAAACATTTCTGCTTCAAATGTAATTAACCTATATAGTGTCTTATGCAATGTATGTAGTGCCTGGCCTACAGGGCTGAGTGTCTCAGAGCAAGAAGATTTTGTGTTTGACTTCTGGCTTTTCTGTGCAGAATTTTGAATGTTTCTGGTTGTGTCTGGGTGAGTTTCGTCTGGGCAGTCTGCTTTCCTCCCCATCAACCCATCAACCCAAATCATGCACCATAAGCAAAATTCTCCAGCTAAGGTAGTCCTGGCCAAGATCTGGAGATGGGACCCCACCACTCACTGTATAATAGAACTGGACTAAGGAAGTGTGACGTCACCCATTGCGCTCGGCTTCAGCCAAATGAAACTCGTCAAGCCTAGCAGTTATAGGGGCCGAGTTACTTAGAATTCTGATCGTGAGTATCATAGTAACCAAGGAGCCAATCTGAAGCAAGGTTGTTGAAGGTAACGGCCCTTCCTGCCCACACTGTTGGTTTAGGAGGGGACGGGCGATTAGCAACGGTGTCAATCAAACCAAACCAAAAGAAGCTCATCAAGACCAGCAGTTATAGCGGCTAATCTGCAACCAATGATTATATTTAGAAATCCAAGCACAAAACCAAAGAGTCAATCAGGAGCAAGGCTGTTGAAGGTACATGGCCCCTCCCACTCGCAACACAGGTTTATCATGGGGCAGGTGCTTAGCAACTAATCCTCTAAATAAATAAATGAATGCATCTGAATTTATGATGTTATGTACAGATTATGTGTAAGGATTTTAAGATTTTAAAATATGATGTGTGATACCGCTAAAAGGCAGCATTTTAAACATACCTATACACATTGCCACAGTGTAATCAGAAAAGCAGGAATTGTTTTTCAAAGGCAACTTTATCTTTAAAAAAAATATGACATAATTTCTATATCCCAGCTAAATATATGACTGGTCAATGTTTTGTTTGGACACTAAATAAAAATGATTTCTGAAGGAAATTAATTCAGTGTCCTCAACACACACCTCACTTCACATTGTCTTGACACTTAGTGAAAACAGAAGCAATGCCACACCGGGACATGACCCGGTTGTCCTGTGGAGCCAGATGTGGGTTTCTAGGACAGGAGTGCTCCATATCAGAGTCCACAAAAGAGGGCACATCATTACAGCCACTTTTTAACTGTGTCAACATTATTATATCATTATTATCTTTGTCACAGTTGCCTTCATCTACTGTCAGCTTCTGCAGCAGAGGTCCCACACTGATGTTTTATTAATGCTGTATGTGTTGCTAGGTTAGCGTCATTAGTATTAGTGTCACTATTCAATAAAAGGTAAAGCTCACTCATACACATTCAAAAATGTTTTCAGCTGTATGAAACAGCCTCTCTCAGCAATCCAGCTCCATCGCAGCAGCAGAACCATCAGCCTCCTCAGCCTCTCCCTCTCCTCATTTTTAATGTGATCAGCTGTCTCTGGTCTTTACATTTGAACTCTAAGCACAGTTGATTGTTTCCTACAGTTTTCGTCAGTACTACAATTAAAGGTGAACGATGTAATTTAGGAACTTTGGAGCCTGGAATGTTCCACAGTATGGCATTAGACTTCTATACTGTCATGGAGACAATCAAGTGATACCACAAGGCTAAGTTCTGTGGAGAGGTGAGCCCACTCACAGTAAGGATGCATGTTTTTTGTAAGTATTTTTGAGCATTAAATGCCTGTAACTGAATAAATGCATGTTTAAGTTACCGGCCTGTGAAACATGCCAAAGTGAGAACATCTCCATGGATACAAGCAAGTGGTAGACCTTCCTCCGAAAAAGTTACATAGTGAACCTTTACTTTAGTGCAGGGGTGTCAAACTTAAATTCACAGAGGGCCAAAATTAAAAACTGACGCAGGCCAAACTAAACATTTATTGAAAAATTTCACACCAATATCTGCATGTTTTTCAGCAGGGGTGGATTAAATTTGAGTGAAGCCACAGGTATGAGATGCTAATGAGTGTCAACAGAAGTGTTTGGGTTCAGCGCATTCTGTGATTCGTAGTATTAATGGTGCATGCGCTATACTGGTGTGACAGCCAGCAGGCCAGCTCGATATGATTTGATATTTGATATGGTTTCGCGGGCCAAATTGAATTATATCGAGGGCCAAATTTGGCCCGCGGGCCTGAGTTTGACATGTCTGCTTTAGTGTCTGATTTCATTACCTTAAAGGCCCTCTACCCTTTAAGGAAGCAACATTTGTCTTGCTCCAGTGCAGCTATATTGTATAAGCAGCTCTTGACGTCAAAATAAGGCCACTGTATATTGTCTGCCTCAAGTCTGATAGTCAGAAAATGCGTGTTTGCATTCTAGTTGTTAGCTTAACCGTGATGGCAAAACTTCTCTGAAAGTTGTGAATGCATAAGGTGATTGGAGAATACATTTGGACCACTGGAAGCGGTGGCACAGCAGTGCAATTAACTAAAATGTTCTGTTTTTAAGACTTTAAAGATCAGGTACAATGCCTTTAAATTTCCAGTATTACCATCATCTTTTTAACAATGGTCGATGAGTAAAAAGTAAAAGTCTATTATCTCTCTCCTGACAATGAGCTCTATATCAGTGTATTTTGAGGCCTCTATCATAACAGGACCTGGCCTTGACTAAATCAGCCGTCATCTTTATTCAAAACAGCGCTCATTCTGCCAAAAGGAGAGCGCACACCGTTTCATCAGACAGACTTTGGCCCTGATCCCTCGGCTTTCACTGCAGTTAAACCTCCTCACTTCCTGCACTTCGGATATTTGGAGATGGAGGGCCGATAGGGAAATGGTGAGACAGGGCTTCTATTTTAGACTACCAAGATGTATGCGTGCGTGTGTTTATAATTTGTCAAAAATGTAAAAGACTCTCAAGTGCATATAACAGACTTTCATGTTTTTCTAATTCTTACTTGGTTTGGTGGGATAGTAGATGGTAAATATTCATCATAGTTTTACATCAGTTATGTGGCAGTTTGTAGGAAAAATGGGTAAAAAAACAAAAGTACAAAAAATACAGGAAGTAGTGGTGAGCTCTAAAACTAAATACCTCTACATCATCAAGTATTCCATCCAAATTGAAGGGACAATTAACACACAAGGAAAAAAAAAATTCTGGCAATTTTCGGCAAAATAAAAGTCTTAAATTTTTATTAGTCTAATTATATCTACTGTGTAATTAAAAGTTTTGACAGTCATAAAATTACCTCTTCATATCTGCTGTCTAGTCTAACTTGTCACTTTCATTCATCAAAGCCACAGAATGATAGCCAGTTGATTAACTGGCTAAAAAAATCATTAGACGATACTGGAGGTCTAAATGTCAATTATTTATTATAGAGCTCTCGCAGTTGTCATCACGCAGTCTCGGTATGCACCTCCAAACCTCACACTGGCAGTGGTCATGGCTGAGAATTCTCACAGAAACTAATGGCGTAGGCCGCAGTTAAGAAACTTTATCGACTGTGGATTATTATTGCGCACCGGATGCGTGAATTACAAAAAGTGAATCATATTATATTAGTTCGCTTTCCTTCTTATTGAAATGTGTTTAAGATTGTGATGTTTGATGGTATGATTGGTTTGAATCTTTCCCTATGGGCGAAAAAAGGAAAAATCCCAGTACTGCAGTTCCCAGTCTCATGTCAAGAAACATATGCATGAGTTCTTGTGAAAGAAATGTGTATGTTGTTGTTAAGTGAAGTGCGAAGTTCAACATTTTGGGACAGTTTAAACATTTTTGGGACTGTAAAATATTTTGGACATGATGTTTTACACAGTACAAATGACCTACTAAAATGGTCTATTTCATCAATCCTTAGCCAAGAAACTCACCTTAAATCTGTCCCGAAAACTGTCCCGATAGTCTAATTTGCTGAATTCAAAGCAGATGGAAGAGGTCTATACAGTCTAAGTGTTGGGTCCTGTTTTGAAAGCACAGCCGAAAACACGAACAGGAATGGATTATGACAAATGAGACAGCGAGGGGCCAACTTCAGAGGAAGAATGCCCTTTATAAGATCAGCTGGTCATAAGTCATTTCACGCAGCATTAAATATGATCTGACAATTTTCCTTAAAAAAAGGAGAAAGGATCAACTGGGAATAACTTTGGGGTATCAAAACAAAAAAGATATTTGACATTTTCACATTGTATTGCTTCAATATGTACCATGTAAGGTTAGAGTTCAGTTAACTGGTTTCAAAGTGTACTTTATTGCTGGATTTCAGATGGCATCACAACATTCTATAGACCAGTATTAGTTAATACAGGTGGGTGGCAGATAAAATTAATATTGTTAAATTGCACATCTTCGTTGTAACACAGCGAGTTCTTGAGTCTAATCATTGATAGAAATGATCAGGTTCAAAATTTTCATTTCATGACAAAGTGCAATAGGGAAAATTGGCTGTGCCCCCCATCTGGGAGTATCACATTATCACATGCTAAAATCTGAAAACCACCAACCATCACTATAAAGATCATATTCTAACATACATGTCTTCTTATAACCTCTGTAGAAATGATGCAGGGCTGATGTCATACCAAAAGGACACATGTATCAGTTATATTAGCTTTTAGTAAAAGTTGCCAAACAAAAACACCAAAATACCTAGGAAAAACATACATTCTTATTGTAAGCAGGGCTGGCTCTCCACAGATCTGACCTGTAACCCAGGCTGATTGTATTACTTGTATGACCCCTTCTGTCCATGCTGATAGATAAGCTTAATGCTAGTTTTAACTCATTTTGAGTTGTTCAGATACAACATCAACACTTTTATACTAAAGCTTCTAGTTGACAGACCTCTGTTTTTATCATACTTTGACAGTTTTGACTGCCCTTAGAAGTGTAATGTGATGTTGTGATGACGTGTCTGGTCAGGTGATTTAAAGATTTTAGATTTGGATGTTCCTACTTGGAGAAGTAGGGTGACAGCGACATCTGGAGTCCTACTTCTTCAGAACAGTATCACAGTACCACATATGAGAAAGTTGGTATGCCCCCTCAACCCGATTTACAGCTTGGTGGCTGCGTTTCCAAATCTCAATGGCCTCTCTGCTTCAAGAATGGTACTTGTTGCTCTCTATGCCAATGACCTTGTCCCAACACATTTTATTTATTTATCTTTATTTATACAGGGGGACCCAATGAGAGCACCTAGGCTCTCTTTTTCATCGGCGCCCTGTCCAAAACACAACACCAACTAAAAACAATCAAAAGTCCATAAAAACATCAAAAACAGGAGCAGGTGTGTATATAAAAGTCCGTTAACAAATCATCAAACTGTGACTGAGTCACCAATGTATCCAGTTTTGCTTTTCGCTGGAGTGCATTCCATTTTTGTGAAGCAAAACTGCTAAAAGCCCTCATTCCCATCTCAGTTCTGGTGCGGCCAGCGCTCAGCCTTATACAGTCATGTGATCTTGTGTTAAGTGTTCCAGTTTCAATGGTTAACATGCAGGTGAGGTATTCTGGTAGTTTTTGAAGTAGTCCCTTATAAATAAACTTCAGACAGTGCTGTTCTCTTCTAACAGTGATGTCCAACCCACTTTTTTCATATAGAACACAATGAGGAGTTTTAAATCCATCACCTGTAATAAAACGAAGGGCAGAGTGAAAGAGTGGATCCAATGGTTTCAAAGTAGTGGCTGACATGTGCATGTAGACCACATCCCCATAATCCAGTATGGAGAGGAAGGTTGCTTGCACTATTTCTTTTCTGTAATTTATTGGTATACAACATTTGTTTCTGTAATAGAATGATAATTTGGATTTTAAACTATTAGATAATTCGTAGATGTGTTTTTTAAAGGATAAGTTTTCGTCAAGCCAAAAACCAAGATATTTATAAGTGTCGACTCTTTCAATAGATGTACCATTTAGTGTGTAAAGATTTGTAGCTTGTACGTTTCTGAAGTATTTTTTTGAAAAAATCATATACTTAGTTTTATTTGCATTTAAAAACAGCTTAAGATTTATGAGCGAGTTTTGGATATCATTAAAATCTTGTTGAAGTTTTAAAAGCGCCTGATCAGCAGTCGGAGCACTTGCATACAAAACAGCATCATTTGCATATAAATGTATGTGGCTTTCTTTTAAATTGTGACCAGTAGAATTAATAAAAATAGTAAAAAGTAGGGGGCCCAAAATTGAGCCTTGGGGCACTCCTTTACTTAAAGTTAAAAAATCTGATTTAAAACCATCGGCTACTACTGCCTGGGTTCTGTTTGAAAGATAGTTTTGGAACCAATCACATGTAGCTTTGTCAAATCGAATATGGTTCAAACGCTTCAAGAGGACTCCATGATCCATGGAGTCCTCTTGAAGCGTTTGAGATGGTTCTCATTCTTGCAGTGGTCTGATATGGCAGACATAAGCTGTCCTGGGCTCATTGCTTTTTGCATTCAAGCCCTAATTTTGAGCAAGGCAACAGTGCTGCCAGAACAAATCTGTACATAAAAAAACTATAGTATAATTAGGTTAATTAGGTCAGAGGACCTAACCTGAACCTAATCGGACTAAAATCAAATCTCTCTCTATGTAGTGCCCATACCAGACAATGCTAGAAACATGTCAACCACCAACGATCAATACAGCTGCCTTTTTACCTCCCTGACTGTTCATTTGTTCAGACTAGTTCCTCTTCATACTGTTACACATTCTAGGAACCTTTTTCATTTTGATTTATTTGACTGTACAAATGACACACAATAGCCTGTTTATAGTGAGCAAACAGAACATGCTTCACCTGAAAACACCAAGTGAACTGGCATGACCCAAACACTACTTTGCTGTTCTGTCATTGGTGCCTTGGGAGTTTAATTTGGTGTTTTCCGATGCCAAAGTCAAAACTCATGTGATTAGTAGGGTAAATGAACAAACAAATCCCAGCCAATGCCTGAACCAAATTTAATATGATGGAGGCAGGGCTAGTTCCTCTATCTGATTTGAGCCGAGCCTTGTAGCAACTGTATGCACTCATTGTAGGGCTGGATATAAGAAAAGAATGGAAACAGGAGCTAAGCATGGTCAGCTGTTAAATAGTCACTGAAACACAATTATGGCATTAAAATTATTATCTGGGTATGTAGACCCATGTGACTGAAAAAGGCAAGAGCGAGATCGAAATGACATAATAAGAGATAATAATGCTTGAAATGTCAAAAGTATGCATTTTATGTAGGGAATTTTGATACCAAATAAGGTAATAAGCTAGGCAGTTCTTATATGAAATATGGTATGATATTAGCGGTTAAAGGCACTATGCAACTGTTATGGTGGAGGGCCTGCTATCTGCTTGTCTCCATGGAGATGCTATTGTTTTGCCTTAAATATTTCATAGTGGGGCAATAAATATATATCTAGGCAAGAATGTGGCTTCACTAGGTCAAATTACAGATCAAATCTGTGTAGACGACCCTGCTCACTCATAGGAATGCATGTTTTTCAGTTGAATTTTGAGCAATAAAACACCTGCAAATAAATAAATGCAAACTAAATTATTTAAATGTAATACTGTGCAACAAACAATAACATCTCCATGGACACAAGTAGTTGACCTTCCACCTTGCACCTTTTAAAGACATATTTAGCAAAATCAACTGTTAGATTCGACTATAAGAGAACTTTCTTTAATAATACCATGTTGGATCAAAACTTTTCTAAGCTTCTCAGGAAAGGTTGATTTTTAAATTACCGATACTAGTTGCAGTATCGATCATTTTGACAACCCTATAAAAGATGTTTTTTAAGTGATTTCAGTCATATATAACAGCATCAAAAACTCTCATTTACATAATGCAAATAGATATGTGCGTCTTACTTAAATTGGTTCGAGCTCCTCAGGCTACTAGACAATACTAAAATAAGTCTATTTAGTGAGATGTAGGCTAGTGAAAATTAATTATGTAAAATGAATTATGATGATAATAATACAACCTCCTGAGTTCAGTGCCTGGAAGGATACTGGGAAATGCCATTCTTCTAGTTTCTAAACTTGTACCAATGCCCTGACTTTCTTAAAGAGGAAAAGGGTTTATAACATTGTTCCCTTACCAAAAACATGCCTGAAGAAGTTTTAGATGTCAACCATGCATGTTTGAGTATTTTAGTGATTTCTCCTGGGCCCCATTCAAACCCTTCTAACGGTTAGCTGTAAGATTCTGTTCAATGCTTAGCCCACAAGCCTACGTCATCCAAGCTCCATGTTTTGGGAGAATATAGCATTTTTAAATCAATAAAAGGTAACATGGAGATCAAAATAGCCTATGTTATGTGCTAGCAGTTACCGCATAGCAGTAAAATACCCCCCTCTTTAATCTGAATACCTGTTCCTAAATGTAACCCTAATCTTACTAAACATTTTTGCTTTCATAGCACCAATGCATAGCAATAATAATAGCACACCTGGAAGTGCTGTCTTATTTAAGATAATTGATTACTAGCTATCGGCTATAATTAATTTTATACTGTTATTATTTTTATATGTTTACTGCAGGGTACACAAGTCAGTATGAACATTATTTGCGTTGCATTTCCCAAATTGGTGTAAGCATGTACCTACTTTGATGTTTAGTGAGTTCAGATAAGTCAAACATACCCAGAGGGAGCACACTGCAGATCCAAATCATATTTAACCCAAACATACAAACAAAGGCAGTCTTTTGTCCCATAGAAAATTGACTGGTCTAATTGAATTTCAAAGAGCTGATTTGTCCAGGTGGGTCTACGCTATGGTCAACTCTGTTGCCACGGAAACGGCCCTTGTGGTTTTGGGAGAGAGTATATTGTTCTAGAGAGATGGGATTCATTTACAATCACAGATGAGTTCAGTCCAAAAGGTGGAGACAGGACAAAGCAACTAGTGTCAAAAACAAAGGTTTCATTTTATATGTTTCTTTCAGTGCAACAATCTATTTCAGGTCCACTGGAAATAAAGGATAGAGGAATTTGAACTGTCTAGTGATTAAAACCATGGGAATAAACAAAAATAATGATCTGAACCGGAGATCCTCTAATAAAGGGGTTAATGACCAAATCTTGTTGCAATCAATTAAAATGTCTTTCGTTCTTTATGGCAGATTAGTTTGTATTTCTGACCGAACTTCACAATGCAACAGACTCCTTTAAAGGTAAACTGTGTAATTGTTCTTGCGTTGGGTCTGTTACCAATTTGTCACTATAGAGATGTTATTGCTTTGCCTGGAAAGTTCCACAGTATGGCTTTAACTGTATCCATCTTGCATTCATTAAATTACAGTTGTTTTATTGCTCAAAAATACCTTGAAAAACATGCATTCTTATTGTGAGCGGGCTCGCCTCACCACAGATCTCACTTGTAGCTTGATGCATTGATGTCACTTGTTTTTCATGCTATATTGTAGAGTAATCATTTCTCCATGGTGACAAACAAATGGCAGACTATCCACCAGAAAAAGTAAAATTTAATAATAACTTTTGGAGATTTCTTTGAACATTAACACGGGAGTCATGATAATAGTTTAATTCCCTTTCCCAACATGCAATTATTTTCTATTATTATATCTATACGTCTTTATTTGAGTGGGGTTGGCTGTACATTTAAATGGGGATAGCTACAGTGCAGCTCCATCGCAAGCATGAATTGCTTTTCCCATCTCCTTATTGTTAAATATTTTGATTATAAACATCAACGGCTAATATATAAAGGATAAGTTTGGAAATCCGAGAAGTCCACAGCTAATTTTAGAAAGAAGAAAAACATTTCTTGTAGACATTTGACCAAAGTGAGCAGACGGAGAGGGAAGATAGGATCTTCTGGAGCCCAGTAGTGTAAAATATGGACAGGAGCAGCTGGGATTATTACATGTTTCAATCAAACAATAATAAATCACTGCTGTCTCTGAATAATTCACGCACTGGAGTGTTTACACTTCCACCTCCTCTCTGTCCACATTCACAGCCCAAAAATCCTTCTTCCACTCTAATCCTGCTTCTACCTCAGCTACCCATACACCTGAGGTCAAGCTCGCAATTACATGGTTTTGTTTTAACACAGCACTATGCAGGTTTCCAGCAGAGCGTCCACCGCCTGCATGTTTCCATGGAAATGCTATTGCTTGGCCTGAAATGTTCCACCGTGTGGTATTAAAAGGTCCATATTTAGACCTTATCATTATCATTATGTAATCTGGGTTTTGTATGCTTAAATCCAGATAAAACAAATGATTAGCTAGTAGTGTTGAGTACATTAAGTACGGAGGCCTATCAACATTTATCCTGAGAAGTGAGTCTTAGATTCCAGTGTTGTTTTAGCTTTTTTTTTTTTTAAACGCATAAAAGAACAAAAAAAATCTGGCCCCACAAAATTCCAAAAATGAGACTGACAAATGATGTTACATTCATCAAGACATAATAGCTGTGGTAGTCAGCCAAGAAAAAAGCAGCCATCCCAGAGCGCTTCAAAATGTTAACTGTAAAAATACCATAGCTTTTAGAAAGTGCTTTGTCAATTTTCCTGCTTGTCAATCAGAGTATTTAGTCAATCTGAGCAAATAACTCACAAGACAGATGGACAAGGCAACGATAGCTTATCTTGAAGAAGACACTATTTGTTCTCGTGTATAGTTATGATCTATGACAAATTTGCTTCTGAACCTCAGAATACAGGATTTTCCCAGGATTATTTCATCACAGTTATACAGTGTATAAGTCCCTAAAGGCTTGTTCAAAGCAATTGAGCACTTAATAGTAACATACATTAACATGTCGGGTATGTTTGTATTAGCTAAGGTAAGTTTTTTCCCACGATAACTCTCTCTGCTGCCAGTAGATGGAGGCCTACAACAGATTCCAACATGAGGAGTATACAAGTTGGAAAATAATGTTTGGTTCTAAAACATGAAATGTTCAAAACTACAGAGCTGATTTCCACCTGCCCCTATACGGTATAAATCACCATAAATCTACAAAGTAACAATGTCATCACAACTAGTACTGTGTTGATGGACGACGCTAACGGTAAGACTAGCAGACCAAGGTACATGTCAGACCTCACTCACAATAAGAACCCATGGGTTTAAAGATAAATTGTTAGTGTGCCAGCTGTGGCCTGATAGAAGAAGACCAGAGAGCACAGGTGAGCCTGAATAAAGACCAGGTGAGGGGATGGGGGAATAGGTTTCACATCAGCCATCTACTGGTTAAAAATCAAATAAACTTACAGATGGAATACCCAGAACACTTCACATTTTAAACAAAAGCATTAATTCCATCCATGGATTAAATGTGTTGCATCATCATGCCTTTTTCCAGTTTTCTTATTTTACTTTCCGTTATGCATTACATATTTCCCTCATTGATACCTATCTTGCAGACCCACGGTATTATCCTTATATGGAGAGCTCATTTGTCTTCATAATCAGAGAGAAGAGGAGGTACGCTATAGATGGTAAAACAGAACAAATTCACATTGATTGACCCTGGCACCATCAGACGCACTGGAGAAGACAGAAAATCTGAACGTTCACGAGCAGATGCCACATATTTGAGTAGTCTGACAATTGGCTCAAAGTCTTGGATGTGTGTTTCTCTAAGTTTTTTATAGTCCAGAAGTGCAAGTCGAGGTGAAGTGAGGATAGACGGATGCATAATCTGTGACACAGGGAGAAAAAAGGTTTAAGCCAGTTTTAGAACAGCTAATGAAATGTACTATATGGAGGATTTGTAAGCAAACCCACTCCCCACTTTCTTTGCTTGATATTTGGTGGGAAGAATCTAGTTCAAGATTTAGAGATAGGTACCCCAGGGAGCCATCTATTAGGGCTAGGAATCACAGGGTCCCATACAATTCAATAAAATACACAGTACATGGCTCATATTACGATACTATAACAATTTAGCGATACATGCGATAATCAATACATGATATTCTGCAATATTTTACAATTTTTTAAGAGCCAAATACATTTTAACAACAGTACTTTGTTAAACTACTACCTGGACGAACGTGATATTCAATCATCATAACAGTGAATATGTCAAATGTACAAATAAGTATCTTCAAGCAACAAAATGGAAGCACTTTCACAAAATAATTTGGTAGAATATACCAAAACTATTCTGGTGATATATTACAGAATCCCACAAAATCAATACTGTATCATCAAATTTAGTATCAGAATAAATAAATATTTTAGCATAGCCCTATTTATCCTGACAGGTTTCCCCAGCTGTATTGAAGAGTGGGTCAGATATAGCAGATAACTTCATTACAGACATTAAAGTATACCTAAAGCTAACTTAATTAGATCTCCAAACCTAGGGGAATTGAATGAAGTGAATTGTGGCCATATTAACAACAATTCATTTTTTTATGTATTAAAGTGGGCCTAACATTTAAACTCCACCCACCACAACATTTCAAATAGAGCTAGTAAACTCGGGAGTACCTGGAGGACTACAGGGGGGAATGAGGAAAGAGGAGGGGCAGGGTCAGGAGGTATAAGGTTGGGCTGATGGGCATCCACACTTCAAACTCTACCCCTGCAGTCAGGTGTTTGTAATCAGGAACACCTGACTGTAATCAGGGAGTCCCCGCGTGATGTCACATTGTACTAAGTACTAATATGTACTAATTTGAAAGTGCTGTCTCCACTGGAGACAGATTTTTGTTTATTTTGGAACACAGCTGCAAATACACATAGAGTGAACTAAAATTGCCAAAAACAATGCTTATAAAAAAACACACACACACACACACATATATATGTGTGTGTGTGTGTGTGTGTGTGTGTTTGTGTGTGTGATGTTTAGTTCTACTTTAAAACCACAAATGATGTCCCTTTCTACCCATCTGTCTGGTAGTGAAGTTGTGAAAACTACCACGGAGGGATTCAAGACCTCACTCACTTCACACTAATACAACTGTTCTCGTGATTCTTTGCAAAGTATTTTATACAAATGAGACTCTCATGTTTTGGTGATCATTAGTAGTTTAAACTATATTAGCCTGCGAAAGGGACTTTCATTACAGAAATGAAGCACAAAAGTACAAATATCTGATTACCTGCATCAGATATTCAATTGTCCTATTATACATTCAGATACTGGCTTTTAAGTCATCTGGTTCCAAGTATGTAAGTAGCATCACATGTCACAATCTAATTTCTCAACTATAAGACCATAAATCCACCCAGTAGGGACCAGGCAGTGTCATTGTATCTTTGTATTGATTTTGAATGAAGGTTTAGTGTCTTTTAGTTGCTACGCTAGCGTTAGCATCCATATACATCGCACTGAAAACCCTGCATCTTAAAATGTGATAGCAATCCAAGTGTTTACATGGAATCAGGTCATTACGGCAGCAGCCACCTGTCACTGTTACATTGCTTATAGTTTGGCTTCACACATTCAGCCCACACTGTCCAAGGTTCTAATGTCAGTAGCTTAAAGGCGGAGAAAAGAGATGTTCCAAGGAAGAAATCATGAAGAATAAATAAAATAAATGGCAGTTTAGACAAGCGTCATTTTAACACCATAAAAACACTTCTCTGGAATATGTCCTCAGTCAATCAGCAGTCTTTTTTCAATCTAACTTTGAATGTGTAAGTAAAATATAAATGATTGGCAGGTTTAATTTTTGTTTATTATTATTATATTTTTCCAGTCTTGCATGCCTGTTACAACTGTCCGAGTGGTGTTGCTAGGACCAAACTAAACATGAGCTAATATTTAATGTTTTTTTATGAAAAAGCAACACAACTCAATGTCTAGACTACATGTTGTTTATGTTGTGCACTTGCTAAATTGTTGATTTTGGAATTTGCAAAACATGAGACACTATTTTTATTTAGATAGTAATTAATTTCACATTTCAGAAATTGGCTACCCATCCACTCATCATTTTTTTTCTGTGGATATATTATTGTTTTGCCTGGGATGTTCCACAGTATGGCATTAAATTGATCTATTTTCATGAGGACAAGCACATATACTACAAGCCCCCAGGCCAAGTTACAATTACAAACAACTGTAACTGAAGATAGAAAACTTTAATGCCATGCTGCGGAATATTACAGGTAAAGCAATAACCTCTCCATGAAAAAAATGAGGTGGCCTTTTAGAAAAAAATGACATAATGCACCTTTAAAATACAAATATTCTATGAAATTCAGAATTCTGTTTTCAAACTTAGATTTGAACAGTGGATAAGGGTAGTTGACATTGTGCCAGTGAACTTTTTACACCTAATGAAAGCAAAAACACAGGCTCTATTATGACCTGAAACATGACTTATGTTTTTTTTTTTTTTCCTAACCATGTCCCTTGTGCAATGGCCAACTCTTTTTTGCTGCAGTTGGATTATGCTAAGTCTGTTTTGGGTTACCATAGATTTTGATAGAGGGCATCATCCGAGTGACCCTTTTCATTTATGAGTTTGCAAGTGATATAAAGATCTATGGAATGCTAGCACAAAAAATATTTATAAGCATTTAAACTATAACAACAAGAATAAGAAGTATAGAGTGGTTAAATTCTCTTCATTTACAGAGCTTGTAAGATAAAAAAAAAAAAAGGCTATTTGGCTTCAGTAAGTACATATATCAGTCATTTTTTTCCTCTGCTTCTGAACTGCTGTTTAATATCACAAGGGCAAACTGTAAGGTGAAGTGCAATGCCTTGAGACCCTTGAGAGGTATGTTGATATTTGTGTATTTTTTTTTTTTTTATATATATATATATGCACGGACCATATGTCTCCCTGATTGCTGAGAAACATGACACTGGAGGTGTTCTTGCCGACCTGCAAGACAGTTTCTGACCTCTAAACCTAAAAACGTACATACATAATATGTGACGCCTATAGTACATCTTTTAAGTCAAAATAAAAATGTCTAAAATTATCCATGGATCCTCTGGTTCTTTGTGGATTTGGGCCTAAGTGTAAGGTAAACACAGCCGACCACTAGCAGCTCTGCTCCTCTGTCATACTTCTGCAGAAGCCACAGAAAGAACAAACACATGCCTTTCTAAATCACATTAGTTAAAAGTTATGTTGAAACAATATATAATTATATCTTGGAGCTTTATCGAATTATTTCCTTCAAAAGACTGATTTGGAAAACCTGTACTGGTGGTAGTACTTTTCCCATTATGTTTATCTTTTTTTTCCAAGTGTTTTGACAGAAATAGAAAATAAATCATGAGTTATAATATACACCAGAGAAGTTCAGATGCTAGTTTTACATACAATTTTGTACAAAAAACTAAGATGATAGTGGTTTATATAAGGAAAACAATTCAATAATATACCAAAGATGTCATTTAAATAGAATCAAAAACTTTTGTAATATGTTCTTTTAGATTTGATTCTGTAATTATTCATTTGTGAGCTTTCTTAAAAGTTCATCTTTCACCTCACAATTTTATAGTAAATGGAAGAATTCAAAACTGCCCTGCCAAGGTTCTTTTCTCAGTTCAGTTCTTCACAAATTTGAAAAACAAATTCTTTAAATGCAAGTAAATGTTTAAAATCTTACTTACTTACTCACAGCAAAAAAAGTCATTCACTAAAACTATGAATAATGTTTGTTAAGCTTATCCTACATACAGTTGACAAGATAAACAATATCTTGTCAGCTTTAGTAGCTTTACCTCAGGAGAATGCAAACACACATCTATCTTCAGCCATGGATTCTATATGAATACTGATGCAGAAATGGTGTTCCTGTTACAGAGAAAAGGTCCATTTTGATTGCAAGAAAACCTATATTAAATAAATAAATCAAAATAAAGACTGAACAAATCTTGACACCATCTAAAAATACAAGTTGATTAGAAAAATAGAGCACTGCAAAACTTACTGAACAAAGTGGATGGATTTGAATAACCAAAACAAATGAACAAAGGTTATTTATATATTTGTACTACATTTTGGTACGCGTATTTGTGAATCAGTTTAAACTACATTTCCATACCTGAGGGCTATGGACGTCCCGTGACCGACGCAGCCGAGCACGCCCTGTGGTGTGTCCATAGGAGTGGTCTGCCCTGCCGCGTGAGTAGCGCTCGTCCCCACAGCACAGGATGACTAGAAAGGCCCTCCGGAACGCCCTGTTCAGAAAGGCGTACAGGAATGGGTTAAGTCCTGAGTTTATGTACCCCAGCCAGAGCCACGCTGTCCACAGCTGCCAGGGCACTGAGTAGTGGATGAACGGGTCTACAATGTGGTGGTGATAAAAAATGGTGCCCAACACAGGCAGAAGCAGCCATGATCACAGCCAGTGTTTTCGCTGCTTTGGTCTCTATCCTCATGCGACTGTTCACCATGGGACCATGCTCTGAGGGAAGGGCACCCTGGGGTGGCCTGAGTCTGTAGTGGTCCAGAGGGTCTGAAGAAGTGGACGCCCGCACAGTCATGACCGGCGTCGCCCCGGAAACAGGGGCGGAGCCTGCGCGTTGTAAAGTCTCGATCTGGCGTACGTGGCTCATGGCGGTGACGTAGATACGCTGGTAGGCCAGGATCATGAGTGCCAAGGGGACATAGAAGGCCACAGCCGAGCAGATCAGAGCATACGGCCAGTTCACCAGGAACACACAGCTGGTGTCGTTAGCACCACCAGCTAAAGCACGCCGCTCTGCGATCTGCACAAGATAAGACTCTGATTGGTAATGTGGATATGAGCAGTAATGTTGAGTACTTTCTAAGTACAAGCAGACTGACCCTATTTGTTCAACAGTTTATTTATCTGTTTACTGCAATTTCACAAGGTGTCATCAAGGGGTGTGCAGTGAGGATATATAATAGAATTGTCCTGTGATTCAGTGACAATCAAACAATTTGTTTAGTTATGATTAAAAAAAACTCCATACTCACACAACATACAACACACACTTTTCCTTACTCGCTCAGTGAGTGACAGGTGGATTTAACCACTTACAGTGAGGTGTGAACTCTAGGGTGAAGCAGTTTTAGTTTTAGATAACTGCAATATAAAAATACAAGTAATGTCCTTTGCAATATCTTTTCTTCTTGTGTCTTGCGTAGTGAAGAATACCACAAATATTTTCCAAGACAGTTTGATTTCCTAGAGATTATCTTGGCAAAAATGCCACTTTTTACCACTGAAGTCCTGGTGATACAGAACTACCCAGTGTTGAGTAAACGTGTTATTTTCATTTCTCTTGATTAAGCCATCACACAGGTTAGGATGTGGATGTGCTGCTTATAACAGTTGATAGCCATGCTACTATGCTGTGGTCACACCTTGGCATTCATATGTACTACTTTTCAATCCACTGACTTCAAACAAGTTGTATAACAATCCAGTCATACTTCCTATCATTATTAATGCAAGTCGAGCAACAAGTACATTTGAATTATATTTTTCAACATGTTAATAAGGTGTGGATTACTATATCTATATTAATCTGTTCAAAATCAGTGTTTTAGATGATGGCGTTTTGATAAAATATAGCCACCTCTCCAATGAAAGGGTGCACAGGAAGCTTCTGTCTGGGATGCTTACACTGTCTCCATGAGATTAATAAGTCTATGGCACCATAACAAGGTCAGCCCAGAGTCACGCTCCAGACCATTACTGTAATACTCCAAGCATTACATTACTCCTAATTGTGCATAACACCATAATAATGATAAATGTATGGAATAGGGAATGTACAATTGTTCAGTTTCTTTAATTGGTTTATTGCTTAATTAGTGATTAACTGTTAACCACCAGCCTGTCTCTATACATTACATTTGATATGAACCAATGTGTTATTTGAGGGTCAAAAAGTAACATACAAACTTATATTTAGGAAACAGTTACTCATTTTTATACTACTTTGCCATTAGGGATGCAACGTTTAACTGGAATAATTGTGACTAGTTGATTATTAAATAATTGCATTCATATGTAGATATAGAACAATTTTAGATTTTCTTCAATATTACATTATTCATAAATTCTTCTCTAGAAGCCTTCAGTCACAATATTCCAACCTTTATTTAGTTAAAATTACAAAATCTCAGTGTACAGTAGAAATAATCATTTGACTAGTTAACTAATAAAAAATTAAATAAACATACAAACTGAAGCCATATTTGTCATAAATTATTTACATTCTATTAGGGCTTTAAACAAATTTTCCAGTGATAACAGTTATGGCTCCAGTCAATTACAAATGAAGTAATTAAATTATAAACTGATCCATATGAATTCTCACTCAAAAGCTGTAGCAAAGCCACTAAAAATCTACAGGCATAAAACAATAGTAATAATTAGAACTGTAGTCGAGAGAAAAGAAAATCTTGGTAGATTCCCAGTAGTTCATTCCCTGCATCAAATAATTGTTTAAAAGGGGTTGTGGTGTCGTGTTGGCATAAGCTCTTAAAATCATTACAGTCTTGTGCAAAACTCCTATATATGGAAAAGTATTAGTAAACAACAAGCCTAAACTGTCCAGTCACTCTCAAAACTCCAGATAACTTACATTCTCTTGCCTGCTGCAGTGAATATAAATCCTTCTCTATTTGACTAATATTATTTATGACACAAATAATTAAAAGACTTTCCCATTATTTTTACCCCAATAACAGTGGCTATTCACCATTTACTCACAAACAGCTATAATGTATATTTATCATGAATGAAAAGAATTATATTGCCATTCTGCACCATTTTTCACTGCCTGTTTTCTCACTAAGCGAAACAACAGCCACCGTTTTCACATAATATTGTTTTTGGGTGGAATTTCATTGAGTCTGGCCAAAGCATTTTGTCTTTTTTGCCTGCCTCTGGGTGTCTCTGCCATCTCTGAAATAACTCGACAAACGCCCCAACACATTGAAAGCAGAAGAAAGGAGAGAATTCTAGCTAGTCGCTCGAAGCTAAAGAGCCTCCACTGGGGACTGGAATTGTTTTGTGATCACTGCATTACTGTGTCATTGTGGAAGGATTGGATGTGTTATTAAAAGCAGACAATATTAGACTGGGGGACTTTTAAAACAGGTACATGAAATCCCTTTGACCGATGCACTTTGTTTTGCTGGTGATGTTATCAAATAAAATGTGAAAAAAAACACAACTTTTTGTTTCTGATCCATCCATGCCACCCGCTTTTGATAACACTAAATGACTTACTATGTCCTCGATGCCAATGGCGTTCCAGCTTTGCATGATGGGTAAAAAGGAGATGAAAGTGGGAATGAGCCAACAGCCACCGAGCATCACAGCCACTCTCACCGGGGTCATCTTGTGTCTGTAGACCAGCGGCTGGCAGCAGATGGCGTAATACCTGGAATAAAAAAGTATTTTATAAACAATACTTAATAGAATTTTTTTTTTTTTCCCCCTCATAACATAATTTACCCTCCACATTAGAGCCATCCTTCAATTTTGCTGAGCAAACCTTTCAGGAGAAGTATCCTTTCACCAAAACTAAACCTGGATCTTAAATGATAGAAACCTAGCAAAGGTTTAATTGTACATGCCAAGCTGTGTTATTGTGCAGCCCTCCAATTTAGATTTGAACAAAACAGTACATGTGAAAATTGATTAGACAAACTAGAGCAGGGGTGTCAAACTCAAATTCACAGAGGGCCAAAATTAAAAGCTGGGACAAAGTCGCGGGCCAAACTAAGCATTTATTGAAAAATTTCAACAAGATCTGCATGTTTTTTAGAAGGGGTGGATTCAATTTGAGTGAGGCCGTAAGTAGCAGATGCTAATGAGTGTCAACAGAAGTAGAGGGGGCAAAGCATTCTGGGATTAGTAGTATTAGTGGTGCATGTGCTGTGCTGGCACGGCGGTCGGCGGGCCAGTTCTAAAACATATTTGATATGATCTCGCGGGCCAAATATAACTATATCAAGGGCCAAATTTGGCCCACGGGCCTGAGTTTGACATGTCTGAACTAGAGGATACCCAGCCCCACATGCAATTTTCACACATAAAGATCCTAAGGAGACAAGGGGGCTAACCACTGTGAAGTCAAATAGTTATTTCAGTAATCCTAAACTGCATCTTCTCAACTGAATACACATTTCAATATTTCGAAGAAAAGATGCACTATGTAATTTTTCTAATAACATCTGAAGATATTATTGTTTTGACTGGAATGTTCAACATAAGAGCATCAAACTTGCAATTAATTAATTAGTCTATGGTTGCTTACCTCAAATATGACTTGTAAAAAATGCATTCTTACTGTTAGTGGAGTCGCCTGTCTGCATATTTGATTTGCACTTAAAAACAAAGGTTCTCATTTAACCCTGTGTAGGTCTGTTTTAAGAAAATGAAAACTAGAACTCCTAAGAATCTAAGAGTCTAATTTAATAATAAGTTGTCTATCTATCTGTCTGTCTATCTATCTATCCATCTATCTATCTGTCTACCTGTGTGTGTGTGTGTGTGTGTGTGCATATATATATATATATATATATATATATATATATATATATATAATTTTTTTTTTTTTTTTTTTTTTTTTTTTTTTTCAAAAAATGCTTCCTTTTGTGCCACAAAACAGACTCTCTCCACACACAGACCTGTCTAAGGCTATGCAGCACAGGTGTAGGATAGACGCGGTGGTGAGCAGGACGTCCAAAGATGTCCGCACCAGACAGAAGATCTCTCCGTAGTGCCACTCCCCCGTGGTCAGCTCAATGGCAGCAAAGGGCATGACCACCAACGCCACCAACAGGTCAGCAAACGCCAGGGACACGATGAAGTAGTTGGTCTTCTTTTTACTGAAAGACAATATCTACAAGTAATCAGTTGTCTGTTTTATTACAGTATAATCTGACATACAGAAGCAAAAATCGTACATGCAAAAAAAGATAAAACATATACACACACACACACATATAGATATACATCTCCTTAAAGTGACTTGAGTATTGCACATGGGTTTGGTTAAATGACACATGACACATGTTTACTTTACTTTATTACTCTCCCTCACTGGAGGTATGGCTAGGTAATATGACAAAAGAAAAACAAACATTTATTTAATATTTTCTGCATATTGATCGATCACTATTTTGTATACAATTTCAGTTGATCTCAGTAAAAACAAATAAAAATATATTTCAATACTAATTTCTTGAGAATAAACAAGGCATATTTATAATCATTGCCATTTAACAAAAATGTTTTCCTCCAAAGTCTGAACTAGAGATCAGACTTCGTATCATGGCCAATACAATACCAATTACTTAGAAGCAACAGCAATTGATGGCTGATAAGGTCTGCTGATATTTTATTTAAATTTACTACATACTCCCCCAAGCCCTTTTTTTTTTTTTTACCACAAACCTACTGTATAACAGCACTGTGTCGTCATGTTTTGTGCAGCCATCTCTTTATATTAAAGTGTCAATATAAAACTCTGTGTGTATTTTCTAGGCAGCAGATTGACAAAAACAAAATATGCTGGAGATTTAAGGGTGGTAGCCGATATGCTAAAGAGTGCAAATATCGGCCCTATTTCTAGTCTGAGCTCTGCTCCAACCCAATGCTTTACTGACAGAGGATTGACTGTGGACCTCTCCATTAAAAAGACCCAAGCACATCACTGAGAATTAGAAATGACTGCATCTCAATCTTGATTCAAATTGGACTGGATAGGTAATGACACCGGTAAAAATGATAAGAAGAACAGTACAGTACAAGGGGATTCTGACCAAAACTGCACAATCCCTCTGATAAAACTAAAAGTGTGACTAATTCTAAATTTGATCATTTTAAACTATCTTCCTCCACAACATTTACTGGAGGGCTACTTTATGACCTCAGCAGCTTCATGAGAGAGCTGAATGTTCCTTCTCATGACAGTTTTACGGTCTCAGACACTGCAACCACTTTAATGTGGTTCCTCAACTGACTTTCCTAGAAAGACTAAGAGGAACCTATGTGCACGCCATAGGGATAACCCACTCTGACTCTCCATCATGTAAGTCACAGGTCATAGATAGTGTTTGGAAGGAGATAGTTTTACGATAGCTTCCTAAGGGCACTCAAATGGTGAAGGTCATAAACCGAGAACTGTAAACAAAAACTGACCTGTGTTGAATGGATGACTGATATATAGGCTCTTAGTTTTATGGTCATATAGTAAGTAACTAGAAATATTGTGTTTTTTTTCTGATATATGGTGATAATCCATCTTAATCTATGTTTATCATTATTTTTTTTATTGAAAATGGTGCTATTGATCTAAGGGAGCATTCACACATGGACTAAACTGGGAGTAAACTCACAACTAAAGCTGGACTAGACCAGGACTAAAGCAGGACAGGGCCGGACCAAGTCTACGTTTGCACTCAAACTGGACAAAAACTAAGACTAAAAAATGTGATTGCATCCTAAAACAATAAGAAACAGGGCAGTTGTCATTATGCCTTTTTTTTTTTTTTGAAAGAGAAATGTTTTAAGTCAGAATTGTACAGGTTAGGAGATGCATGAATTAATCAAAATAATGAGTAGGTTAAGGCTCAAGAAAACCCATCATAAATATGGTAGTTCATTTAGCATAATATGTGTTTTAAATTTTTGATGGCTGTATTTTGTTGTGCGTACCGGAGATGCCTGTCTTTGCACAGGGCCACCATCACCAGCAGGTTGCCGAACACAGTCATAATAATGATGATGGACAGGAAGATGGTGAGAAACTATCTTTTCTACAGAGCTCAGGAAACTCCGGGTGTTCTCGTTGTTTCTTCAGAGTCGATTATGTCATCCAACAAACTGCAAAAGACAACAGCAGATCATGAATTCAAGGAAAAAACAGATATTGTAATATGGCTGCACAATTTTGGGGGGGTAGGTTGCCTTTGACATTTTTTCTGACAAGAACTGAAAAAGCAATAAGCAAATTGTTTTAAAAAGATTCAGTTCACAGATTACATTTTAAACACATCCATGAGCAGTAATAATATTGAAGGAAGTAGAGATGGGCCAATATATTTTTTTTGCAAAATACCAGCCCCAATATATGTCTAGCTCTAGTAGGAAGACAGGAATATGAACTGCAGACTCTCAGCATTTCACAACAGTTTGTAAAGATTTATTAAACTTTAGGGTAAACCACTTTTGCCCTAAATTGAGAGGATATTTTATTCTAAAAAAAATTGCAACTACTACAAATTGATAAGTCAAATTGCAATTTTGATTCCATTGTGATGTATCATGCAACTCTATATTACTAAAGATGTCAATAGTTAATTGAAAAGACCACAGACTTCAGACCACAATATATCGTGACCATTTCAGAAGCAAAATTAAGTTATTTCCATGCAGTCAATGTCACTTCAACTTTACTTTGTCATTCAGAAAGTTTGATTTCATTAACCAGGTCAAACACTGTAACATGTTACATAACAGAAATGAAAGAGAATCAAGGATATTGCTATTGTTTGGTCATGGTGTCAATAATTGTGAATAATCATTAAATGGTTGTGTTTTTTTCTCACAGTAATACATATCTTGGAATTACAGTTTAAAATCAAAATCATAATTTGTAATTCACTGAATTACAGAAAATATTTGTTCAAGCAACCCTTCTTTCTGTACAAGATTATGGAGATATAATATACATGCAGACTGCAGTCACTACTTTGAAACCTTTAGATACACTCTTTCATCAGCCCTTTGTTTCATAACATGTAATGAATTTAGAACCCATCACTGTACACTCTATGAAAAAGTATGTCTTCCGTCTGTCAGAAGAGAACAACACTGTATAAAGGGAGCAGTTGATAAACTCCCTGAATATCTCACTTGTTCCACTTTGATACGGAAATTTTTAAGATCTCATGATTGTCTATGTCTAAACACTGGCCACACTAGAACTGAAACGGGAAAAAAACCTTTTGGTTATTTTGCTTCTCTAAAATGGTATACATTTTAAGGATGTGCAAAACTGATTACAGTGGTGCCACTAATGTATTTTAAAAATCTGGTGATAAACATTTATAATCACCTCCGCACCTGTTTTTAAAGTTTTAAGTGGGCCTATGTAGTTATTTGCTTTGTTTGTGTTTATATTGGTTTGTATTTTATCAGGGTGCTCATGTAAAAGAGATTCTGGTATTCACAATGGGATCTTCCTGTATAAAAAAAGTTAAATTAAATGAAAAAATATTAAACGTATGATTTATTATGTAGCCCTATTTGAAACTGTTACCAAAGGTGTTGCGTGACTTTATGACAGGTTAAACTACTAACTGAAAACATAGTTCTAGTGTTTTAATCTTCCAAATTGCACAATTATGATTAGACAAATAAACAAAATTAAGAATCATTGGAATTTTCCGTGTCAATGATAGGTAGAGGTATTCTGTTTTATAATTTGGCGCTACTTCCTGTAGCTGCCACTTAACTGACGTTAAAGATGAAACATATTTACCACAAGAATTATCCCAACAACGGAATAATTTGAAAAACACAAAAACCTGTCATATGCACTTTAACGCTGAACTCACTTTTGCGGGGGTGCTGTGGCCATCACTGGTTGTCTGCATTGAGGTCAACAGAGGCTGCTCCTCATCACCCCATTCTCCAGCCCCGTACTCTAAGAAGAAACACACACACACAAAGATATTATGCAACAGAGCTGGCAACATAACAGTGCATCTGCATGTCTCCACAAATAGTCCCCCAACTCACTCCAAATGCCCAAATGGTTGAGACCACTTATCCAAGCCAGCATGTGTTGTTTGTCTATAGAGACGCATTAAGACACCAAATGTGAAATGGTACTAAGAATACGAATCCGGATCACAGCTTGAAACTGTAGCAACAGGCAGCGAGGATTTCTGCCAGATCGCACCAGTAGGTTACATTCTCTGTGGATGGTAAAAATATCTCGCATTGTTTGGTATTACTGGAAAAATGTAACTGAGAAAATGGGTCAAATGGGGATGTTACAATAAATAAATAAATGTACTATTAATAAATCAATATTAATAATTGTTTACAGAAGACACACTGGTCCAGCATTTTCACCCAATATTGATGACATTACATGTGAGGCTTGAGACATTCTTTATAAGGTGAACATGTCAAACTGATACAAATTACTAATAATATGTTTTTACCCTTTTTTTCACCCCCACTTTGCTTATGGGTTGGCTGGGTTCATCGCCCTTGTCTCTCTGATCCCTGGGGTTAGGTTGTTTTTGGAGTTGCATACATTTTTTTATGTGACATTCTTTGATTTCCTTGTGTTGTTTCAACTGACCTGTGGCTATGAAGTTGTTAATCCTTCTGAGACTAAAGTAGCTATCCTGTTTTTGTAAGCTTTCTATTTTAAAACTAAGTACTCAATGAAAATCAGATGGCCAATTCTAAGGCTACATCTTCCTATGGTTGGCTGCCGTGTGTGCCCTGTTTCCGGTTGCCATCCTCAGCAGTACCTTGGGTATTAACGGTTTTCTGTGAAGACATTTGCTCTATGTTGTAATGTTCGAATAACTCGTTTGTGCTGTAGTGGATGGTGTGAATTGAAAAGTAGGTATTGGTCACAGTGTGTGGGCTTCCTGAAGACTGCTACTACCTGGAGTCCACTTGTCCTTTCCTATAATTACTACACAATCTATGAAGGCCAATTTCCTTCTTGGCCTTCCTGTGTGAACTTGATGTTATGATATTATGCAAAATATGACTAAAGCACAGCTGACACTTACTGTAGTCCTACTAACTACTGTAAAAAACTGTAAACAAATTGGTGTATTCAGTGTAGTTAGCTCTTCTCTTCAGATAGATATAAGGCAGTGTCCACAGCAATCTGACCAGAACTGAAGAAGAGGCTTGGATGAGCTGCTTCACTCTAAAGCTTTTGTCCAGTTGACATAATTTCATATTCTTTTGCTACGGATCATACTTGGACGACTGAGGATTAAGCAGATATTTTGTAGGCATTTTAATCACATTTTTCAAGAACTACAGGCAAATCACCCTCAAATTGGTAAGAGAGCTGTAATATACTTGCATGAAATAAGCAAAGAATAGGAATAATTTGCCCTTAAACCTTAGATGTCAATGGAAACAGTTAATACCCAAGGTATTACAAAGGAAGGCACCAGAATCAGGGCGCAGGGCATTCAACCATAGGAACATGCTCAGCCTTAGAATTAGCCATCTGAATTCTCTCATTGAAAACTTACAGCTTAAAATAGAAAGCTTACAAAACAGGATAGCTATTTTAGTCCCAGAAGAAATATTTCAGAGGATCAACAACTTCATAGGAAACCAAAGAACATCATATTAAGACATTTTTGCAACTCCAAAAACAACCTAACTCCAGAGATCGACAAGGGGAATGGGACGAACCCAGCCAATCTGTGAACAAGGAATGCCGTGTGGAAAACCTGTCTGACCGTGAGCTCACCCTGACATAGAAAGAGGTACTTTCCAAAGGACTGAACTTCTCTGTAGCAGGAGCAGACCTTAGACTGAAAGTAACAAGTGCACTGAGCAACGGCAAACTTTCAACGTAACATTAGAGGAAAGGAGGGTGATCGCTGCTCTCGAGGACAACAGCATCAAAAGTTTGCCAGCTGACAAAGGGAGATGCACTGTGATCCTGCTGTACAGCTCCATCTCAAAGCCACTAACCACTCCTTTGAAGATAGTGAGGTACAGATCTTAGACAAAGAAAATAAATTGGTTGAGAAGGGAATTAAAGAGGCAATTTTTGTTGGGAAAACCATCCACCTTTGAGCAGGACTAGACATCATTTGTCTCCTATTTATAACTTCATCCTCAGACCTAAAACAAAACAAGGAAAACAATAGTGATCGCAAGTATGGTAGTAAGTGTGAAAATACCTATTAAGACCCTGAGCGATTATGCTAAATATGACTCAGGCACAGTTCACACTCAGCTAACAAACAAACTGTAAACAAATAGGTGTGTTTCAGTGTAGTTAGCTCCTCCATTCGGATAGATATAAGGCAATGTCCATCAACAATCTGACCAGAACTGAAGAAGCGGCTTGGATGAGAGGTAAAATGTCTTTACTCTAAAACTTTTGTCCAGCTGACAGAATTGAATTTTTCTTTGGCTATGGATCTTACCTGGACGACAGAGGGCAGATATTTTGTAGGCATTTAAATCACCAAGCACAAGTACACATTTTTGAATACTACAATTTCTGTCTGTCAACCCAGATCTGAAGAACATATGTCCCAATGTTGGTCAATAACAACTTTTGTCCTGGTAAATCACTGTGCTCGCACAAAGCTTAAAACCAGTTATCGCCTACTTTCTGAGAACACGAAGTCAATGATGTACAGCAGTTATGAAAAATGTAAACAGTTGACATTTCTTGGAGAAAATCCTGTTAATTCTGAAACACCAGCTGTTTTGTAAGATTACTATCATTATTCGTTTGTTTACACTAGAGCTTTAATTGTCTTCTATCTCCTGTCCTCCCATTAGAAATGCCCCCTATCAGACACAGCTAAATGTGCTCTAGGCTAGGTTAGTGATATGGGACTTTCATTGTATAATCTCTATAATGTTTGTTTACAGTGACAGTATATATAGATCAGCAGAAGAGGAAGAGGACCGGAAAAAACAGGGACATTTACTATAGACACCTTATCAGTCTGAAGTGCTGATTACAAGAGCTCTTTTATGAGGGCCATTAGCTTACACAATAGGACAGCTGCAGAACTGACTTTTACTGAGGTAGATAAGTCATAAGATCTGGGCCTATTCTACATATGCATTTTGATATTATGTAAATGCTACGTCAATGCACATTGAATATTCTGAAAATCTTTTCAATAAACATAATCTATTGCAATTTAGATTCTGTATCACACACCATCAGTTAAATTTCTTCCCAGTCCTTTGCCATTTTTATGAGTGGACTAGTTGGGATATTGTACTGAACGGAGTTGCAAAAAAGGAGTGCATGAGAAAACCAGGCCACCTGGCTGGGAGCACTTTGGAGTCTCCCAGAGGAGCTGGAGGAAGTGTCTGGGGTGAGAGAGATGTCGGGAGTCCTGTTCAGACGGGGCCCAGTGTCCTGGCATAGAGGATGGAGGATAGTTCTTTATTTAAGATTATAAACAAATAATAACTGAATAATAATGAATAATTATAGAAATGTATGCAAGGCCAAAATAGGTGTAACCTGATTACCTGAACTGCTATCACTATAGGGCTAAACCAGGACTATCCATGTATAAAGCATAATGCATCCATAAAGAAGCTGCTTGGATGAGTGACGAAACATATTCAGTCTTTTGTCCAGTTGACGGAATTCAAATTTCCTTTGCCATGTAAAATATCCTAATATAAAAATGATTTTAGGGCTCACTTGGGCTTAGTTGTTCCCTTTCTAGTCGTTTCTAAGATCTGGTTTGGTCCAGGTTTATTTTGTGGGTTTAGTTCTGGTTTAGTCTAGGGTTGTCAAAAATTAAAAAAAATCTGATACTAATTGATACTAAAACTAGTATCGAAAATAGATACTCATTTGAGCAAGTATCAATCATAAAAAGTCAAAACCAACAGGAAAGAAATTAAACCTTTCAGAAGTTGTATCAGAACTAGTAAAACACCACATATACCTGGAGGACTGGGGGATTACACATTTAGACTTTATGGAAATATAAAAAAAGTACTATTATTTAATTTTGACATTCTAATGTCTAAATTATGAGTGTTTTTAAATGATCATTGTGGTATCATAATTTGTATTGAGAACTGAGTCTATACCTTAGTATGGAAATAGAGTTTGAAATTTTAGTATTGTGACAACACTAGTTTAGTATCAATTATGATGTGGTGAATGTGCACCGACTTTACTGGAATAGCATAATTTATTTTGGACAAGTAGGAAATATTTGTTTTCATTAGTATTTATTTACCAAGTGTACATGTACAAATTGTTGTGATGTTGAAGCCCAAGTTCCTATTTTTTTCTAAATTAGATTTTGATGTCATCCACACTTATAATGGACAAGTACAATCACACCAACTTAACTCCAGAACAAAAGAATCCTCTGTCCTTTGCTTGTCCTGTGAAAACTGTTAAATTCAATTTTCTTTTTGGCGCAGGCAGCCAAAAATGTGGAGATTGAGTCAACACGTTTCAACTTGTCCAAACTGTTCAAAGTCAGTGTGCATGGGTTGTCAAAATACATGACCATTCTTATACACTTCGTTCTCCCTTGTGGTTTCTAATTTCTGAAATTTTAGTTGTAATGAAATCAAAATATAAATGACAGGAAGAGATCAGAAAGTGTTTCATTTTGTTATCAGCAGCTTCTTAAGTCATACAAAAAGATAACACAAGGCTAGATTACTACAAAAGTTTTGCAAGAATTTGGCCCGCGCAGCAGACCTGCCATCTGTACTTCCAAACAAGACAGATACTGTGTACTTTTTTCAATTGCATTGATAAAAACTACAACTAATATGGCCCCCAAGGTGTTCTGAAGTCAAACAATGTTATCTGAGGCTGTAATCAAACAGGTGTACTATGAAGACGTTTCTAATGTGAAAGGGGGTTTCCCAAGAGTCTCAGCGCTGTTAGGGTCAGGGATGCAACAATCCAGTGTTTTCAGATGATACCAATATCAATGTTAAGCTTTTAAATATCTGTCAACACCCAATAATTAATCAATATCAGTATAAGAACTGAGAACGTCTTATTATTATCCCCAAACACACACACACGTGTTTCACAAGTAACTACTACTGCACTGCTCATATGAATAAAAGGTAAACATTATGAGACGTTCTGGGAGAAATTTGTTTTTGTTTATATTGGTAAATTATTCCTCAAATTAAAGGCAAAAATTAAAGGCCACAGTCTAATACCAGTATTAGAGCTTGGTGATATGGTGGACAAAAATTCAATCGTGAGCTCATCGCTGTAAAGATATGCATTTTTTGGTCATATCTTCATATTGTGATACACTATTTCTTTGCTACATTACACACTTGTTTCACCCACTTCTCTTATTAGTTAGACTCTGTAAGGCTCTGAGGGAGTGACTGCAGGATTTAACCAGTCACAGTAAAGAGTGAACTTTCATCAGAAGACGACTTTATTTACTATTATTGAATTGTGACAAAAACTAAACTGTGACCTGGGTGTTTTTTTGTTGTTGTTTTTTTTAAATAGCCTATTACAACTGTAAAATGTGATCTGAAATTTATTGCCATATTGCCAGAATACATTTTTGACATGTTTTGTTACAATATAAATTACTTACGAAAAAAACATATAAGCAATCACTGACTTTGTTGCAAAAAATTGTACTGGGGTTACTAGAGGAGCATGTTTTCTCTCCTGCCCCCAATGGTAGGAGAGAAACAGCTGGGACTAGGACAAAAGACAAGTGTGCCACCAGGTGTTAGTGATTTTAAAGAGTGATTACTGTACTAGTGTACAGTGTTCTAGACAATATAGTCAAGTGTCAGTGTATACTAGAGATAGACAGATTATATATATAAAATCTGTCTATGTATAAATATAAATCTAAAAAAAAATATAGGCCAAAAATATCGGCAGAGTTTTTTCGCCATCGGTTGCTCTGTATTCCAAACAATCGCATCTACCATGAAAAAAAGACGTATTGGTCAATCTCTAGTGTATACAATGATATGTAAGTATGTCCATTGCCCTAATTGTGCTTTATACTGTAATTCAGCATATAGGTCATGACAACAAACATCAACATGAATATATGTGAACTTTAAAATAATCATGATTACTGTTGTTGTGACACTGAAAACATGATTTCAATACAAAAAAAATAAATAAATAATAATAATAATAAATAAATAAAATCAATACTTTTTTTTTTAGTGACAATGACAATTTTAAAATAAACTAACTTTTTTAGGCAATAGACTGTAATTTTTTTTTTAACACAGAATAGTATTAGTTTCTTTAATTGCAAGATTTTTGACCTTTCAAGGAAATTTTATGCTATTTATCTATATTTTCCTTGCAGTATTGTTTTAAATGAGTATCTAGTTTTGATATTGATTAGTATCTTGGAAATGGGTTTATAACCGAGGTTTAATAGTTGAATCCCAGCTCCAACCAACACATTTTGCCATTGTCAGTGGGAATTTTGTGTATGAATTATAAATGATTGGCATTGGTGGATGAGGCTGTTGTTAGGCAGTTATTTGAATTTTAATTATTGAATTGAGAACCACCATAATTTGTAAACTGTCAATGATATGCTAATGAGTTTTAATCAGGAGGTTTACAGCCAGTTCTCTGTCAAAAACGTGGCTCAGAGCAGAGTTCAGACTATGGAGAAGATAAAACAGCTGTTTTTGATTTGACTAGCACAAATTCCAAATTGTTTAAGTTATAACAGCATTACCGTATAGCATATAATAAATACTGGAAGCAATTTTCATGAGTTTTAAGTAAAAAAATAAATATAAAAAAATAAATAAATTGACTTGAAAATCTGGACCGATTGCATACAAGGGAAACCATAATATGAATCCAAGCTATAATTAAATCAATACACCATCTGCTTTTAAATAGCTCGCCAAAAGTATAGATCAAATACTTATAACAACTACACTTTAATAGCCTTAATAAAGCATGAACAAAGACTTAATTCATATTCATAATGAACAAAATTCGTGGCCTTAGAAAAACTACTTAATTAACACCCTAAACTATGAAATTAACATTATCAATTATGTCTTAATGTTTTGTAGTTATTATAAGTGTTCCTCAAATCTTCCTAAACTTGACCCGTTCCTTACCTCCTTACAAGACTCTCTTTAGTTTGGGGTCAGTCAGATGTGAATTAAACATGCAGGGCTGTGAAAACACACCCGCCTTAGAAGCACATCACACGCACTCTCTCTTTTCTCTTTCTCCCTTATTCCTCTCTCTTTCTCTCTGTCTGTCCTCCTCCCCTCTCTTGTTATTCTACCTCTATTCTATTCAGTCTCGTTCTCTTGTCTCTCTCTCTCCTTCTGCCACTTTCTGTCCCTGTCTTTCTCTCTCTCCTCTTCCTTTTTCGGTCTCTGCCTTTCTCTCTCCTACTTTTCATCTCTTCATCTTTCTCTATCTCTCTGCCTCTCTCATTCTCTCTCTGTACCTTCACCTTCTGCCTCTCTCTCCCTGTTTAACTCCCCACCTCTCTCTCTCTCCTCTCAGTTCTCTCTTTCTTCTCCTTCTGCATCTCTCTGTCACTCTCTGTAACTCTTTCTCTCTCCCTGTCAACTTCTCAATCTCTCTTTCTCTCTGGCTCACTCTCAACCCCTCTATCTCTTTCTTTCTCTCTGTCTCTCTCCTCCTTCTCCCTCTCAGGGTCTCTGCCGCTGAAATCACATGAGCAAAATATTTTCTCATTCCTTCAGTCGAGACGTGTGTGCGACTCTGAGTGGGAGGCAGGGCTGAGTTGTCTTTGTTTTGTTCGGGCCATTTTCAGAATAGGATCACAATGATTATTTTCTCTATGGGCCATTTCAAAGGCCACTGTAATCACCAACGTAAGCTGAGGATCCTCCCCCAATCTGCGCCGTCTTGTTCCCCTTGAATTATTTCTTAATCACTTGACATTTTGCACTGATTTGGTTTGTGAAATCTATTTGTTGTGTCCTGATCCAAAATTGTTGACTGAATAAACGTGAGGTTAGACAACAATAGCACAATGAAGCTAATTTGATCACAAGAAGTAGGTCAGAATGCCCCCGCTCACTGGAGCTGGGATTTAAAGAAGACATATTGCGCTTGAGCATGCTATATAGTTATAATCCTATGACACCCGTGGATCAGCACGTTATCATTCTATATACATTTTAAATTGTAATATTCATCTAAAATGACTTAATAAAAAGAACAAGTTCGCTGAATTCCCCTTAGTAGGAAAAAATTAAGTGGAGAAATGAAAGTAGGTACACAGAGTGGGTGTATGCTGGTGGTGGTGAAAGGCAACATGGTGTTTTTGAAAAATACGTTGATTATAGATAGCTCAAACATGCACAAATCACTGCAAATACAACTTGGGTGAATAAATGGTTAAAATCTCTGAAATGTCGATTTGCATATAAATATTCGCATGCAGTCGAATGCTACGGACTACACCTGTTATTTTTCCCAGCTGATTTAATCAAATGATATTATTTTTCATTTCTCAGTGATTCGGGGCTGAATGATGTGCTGTGAGGATAGTCAGACAGGTCACGCCTGCTTATGTTGATGTAAAGTTAGTGCAGCTAAGCAAATACATTGATCAAATTACATCTGCCTTAAGTAGGGAGGGAATTATTTATGAGTCTATAGCAGTGGTCCCCAACCACCAGGGCGGGGACCGGTAACGGTCCGTGACGCATTTGCTAACGGGGACGCCGACCAAAAACAGTAAATAATTATCAGCGACCGCATTTCTCCGGAATGACTTTTGCCCGCCCCACCCTCCTCAAGACACGCTAAATAAGCTCGTCCATAGATATATAATGAAAAATCCTGAGAGGAAATCGCCACATAAATCCATTTGATATAACGGCGAGTTTATTATATCTGTGCTAGATGTGTGTCCGCCCCACAACAGTCAGAGCGTCAGGGCAGAGGTCGAGGCGAGGGGGAGAGAGCTTGTGAGTCTTAGAGCACAAACAGCAGAAGCTAAAGGAAAAAGAGCTCTATGTGAAAGATTAAGGTTTCTTGACATTGATCCATATTCTGAAATATTTGAAATGTTCATGAAAATAACACTTTATAATGTATTTGTGGCGTATATGAATCTTATTTTAAAGCTCATATGTGCTCTGTGTCAGTGGTCGGCCGCGTTGAGTGAGGAGGTGACGTGCCGTGCATTATGGCGCATATGTCGTGGGTGGTGAGCGAAGAAGCAGACGTGGTGTGAGTCTGGAGTGGTACCTGAAAAAAAGACGGTGGAACTGATGTGTAAATTACGGTTCAGTAGAGACAATAAAGGACAATACTTGATTAAAACAACAGGCTGGGGGGTCTTTCAGCTGCTCTGCAACCACACTCGCAAACCACTTTGAGGTAAGAGTTAAACCCCGGAGGAAGGGGCGACCCTTCGGCCCTGGAGAAGACGGTCTCTCCCCTGTGTTTTTCCCGACCACTGTCAGGGGAGCAGTAGTAGGTTTAACATAAACGTACGA
>JAIEZT010000054.1:14546700-14596700 GCA_019594935.1 Periophthalmus modestus
TGTCATTGTGCACAAAAGGAGCAGGAAAACACTCAACGCTCTAAGAACGTGATCTACTGGGACTCGCCGTCAAGGACGCGCTTCCATAGCGTCCCTGTCCTCAAATGCACACGCGTCAAAATAGAGGCGGCCCAGCGCGTTTTTTGACTGCTACCCGGTGTGAACGCACATTACAGTGATATTGTTCGGAAGTGGTAGAGTGGCCTGTCCGTATAGATATATTTCTGCACAGTTGTGACTCACCTTAGGGTCAATGAGTCTTATAGATGACAAAATCATGGAAAAAAGACAATGCCCCACCAGAAGACCCAACTCCACACTGATGAGTGCTGTCGCTGCCATGGCAAACAAGCCAAACAACAGTATCCTCCCCGACTGGCTCTCCACTTTGCTGGGACATCCTTGAATTTCTTAGCGCCCCCCGCAGGCTGACAATGATATAGATGCTAGGACACACCTTCTGAAGAGCGTAGAAGAAGGGGGCAAGAACAGGAGACCCAGAAGGACAACCAAGGCGCTGATGAGACTGGAGACCTGATAGAGAATCGTACATTAACATTTCTCATTGAAAAAAGTGGTGATATTTTTATGACTTCATCTAGCTAAAGGATACAGTAGCAGTAATTAAGAAAGATTGTAACTGAACATCAATACTTGGCCCCAATTTATGTTCTATTGATCATGTTTACTCAGTCTTTCATTTAGAGTGCAAATAAATACTTTGGGAGTGCCTATCCTAGCTTCACTCTGAAGATGGCACTGACCACTTAAGGCTGTGTTTTTTCAGTTGCATAAAATGTTTTTGTAAGGGAGCAGCTAATTAACAGAACCAGTAGTTCAGCTTTAACTCATTAAAAAACCCAGGGGACAGGACATTACAAGGAAACAACATGTTATTCTCTTGACATTTTTGCTTCAGAGCCACTTTTGTGAAAGCTGTGCAACATGTGGATCTAGTTAATAAATTTGATGTTGCTTACTGTTATATTCAAAATTATTAAGAAGGTAGAAATATTCTGCAAAAAGTCAAAGCCGTGAAGCAAAAACGCAACCATGTATGTGCAACACCCTAACCACTATACCACTAGCAATCATTATCTATCATTTCTTATTGTAGAAACAGTGCACACACAGGGCTATCTGGTTGATCTTGCCAGTAGCACATGCTTGTCTCAAAGATTAAGCAAGTACACAAGGCCGGTACAGTGAAACTGCGAATGGCTCATTAAATCAATTCTCAGTTTTGTTTTTCAAATCGGAATGATTGTTATAGTGTATCCAGTTTGGCTATACAACTACAACTGTTTTTTAGGGAGTTGAACTCCACCTGTGTCTGACAGCCAGTGGAGTCCTTTTTATTGACCATTGGTTTTGGCCAGTGCAGCACTGGTGGTGAAGCAGTTGAAAAGAACGAGGGGATAATGTTGCAGAAGCCGATCGCCAGCATCTTGATTTGGTCGCACTGAGTAGCAATGTTTTTTTTCGCCATCATTTCGGACAGTGACACGGTGAAGGCAAAGCTTGAGAAGCAAAAAAAAAAAGACATAAAAAAAAACAGTTTAATTCAAGAACATTATTAAAAATACTGAAATAAGAAAGAAGGTTGTGTGAGTTACCTGATGACAGAAAGTGGAATGGGCATCCAGTGCGACCTGTGACATGTGTTCTAAGCTGGGCGCTTTGGGCGGGGATGAAGCCTGTGGGGATGTGCCCGGAAATACTGGAGCTGTATTTACTGTTCAGGTCTCCAAAATGGCTCGGCCAGAGTCGCAGCTGCCACCACCACTAACTCAGTGGGCAGAGGGATCTTCAGGCGATCTTTGTAATGCGTCCCGGTCTTGGAGCTCTTTACCAGCCACTAGAAAATAAGATAGTGTGTAGTTATAAAAACATAGATTTATTTTTGTAATAAAACTTTGAACAATTTTAAGTTATCTTTTTATAAGCTGTTTCACTTTGATGACTGAGTAACTATATTTATTTTTTTGTAGTTTTTTTTCCCTAATATAGAGAATAATTTGCATGATAGGCTGTAAATTGTTTAACACTAAGATGGGGAGTACAGCTGCCACACTGGGGGCAGCAGTGGCTCTAATGCTTAAAACTGCTGTGAGGGTAACCTTAGGCAAGGCACTTTCATCCACATTGCCTAGTTTGTGGGTGCATGTGTATGAGGTTGGTCAGAGAGGCCAGGGGCATAGATTGGGCAGCCTCGCTTTCATAAGTCTCTTCCCGGGTAGCTGTGGAGTCAATGAACAAATACATGATAGAGTGTCCAAAAAGTGCTATATAGATCAAATGCATAAAGACAAAAGAATTGATGAAAAATATGTATTATGTATTATAAAAGATCACCTCTTTGGTGGGTGTAAGCTACTTGGCCAAGATGCCCTGAAACATTGGGCTGTCATTCTGCTCCAATGACCGATCAGCTTCCACCAATTTTCCCACAATGGAATGATATTCACTAGTTTGGGAAGATTTTGAACTGGCCTATTTACCTGAGCCCACTGTCACCCCCACTCGGCTAAGCTGAACAAAAAATATATATTTTTTTTTTACCTAGAACACAGAGATACAGATGGCACTGGTGATGAGGTCGCAGAAGTTTGTATTGTGAATATTTGCAAAGATGTTAAACCAATGTGACCACCACCACACCGGGACCTTGGTTGCCGGGGAATCTTCACCCCAGGAGGTACTTGGCCTGGGACGGTCAGGATAGTGAACGAGGCCCCTGTGGCAAACCCATCCAGCATTGGAGCAGAAAAAGGTTAAACAGAAACAAAACCTAGGCGGAACATTGCCATTAGCACCTGGGACAAGAGGAAATATACACTTTTAGTTTATTGTCTGAATAATTTGTTATCTAACTGCAAATATCATTCATTAAATGTACATATCTAAAACTCCCTTTGTTTATGTGGAGTAGTACTTTGAGAGCCTGAAATAAACAACATTTTCTATACAGATATATTCAATAGAAAGATATCTTTACCCTGAAAAACAAGGTACAAAACAGTATCTACCCATTTAAAGGGCCTATATTGAGCTAATTTTAAATACTATGTTGCCTCTTCATCAAAAACATACCTGGAGTTGTGTTTTGTTTCATTCTCACGAATGTTTAAACACACAACCCTGCGTATTTAGGCTGAGTTCTTCTCTATCAAACAAAGAGAAAAACACTTTGAGCTTGTGATGTCGTGGTTAATATAGGAAGTGCTACCCACTGTGTTTTGAAAACTTCATTCACCTTCACTAGAATCATTTGGAGGTCCTACTAAACAAAAACGTAAAAGGTAGATGTTTAACTTGAAAATGACATGACATTGCAAGGTGGAAAGAGCATTTTTAGCTAATACAGAATTACATCAACATGTGTGAATAATAAAACAAAAAAACACAATGTGTGAATGAAACAAAACACAAGTCCGGGTATGTTTTTGAGGAAGTAACGTTATTACATGTTTTAAAGCTCACAAAAATCTATTTTATGTAAAACAGGAACTTTAAATTGTAATGCGTCAATGTACCTCGGCTCTAAAACTGTATGTAAAAAACCTCAGACACAGTAAGTTGCCATAACTAACTTTACTACTTTTGAGGTGTAACACAGGATTCTTCATTTGTTATTTTATAATTTCTAACTTTTTTTTTTTTTTTTTTTTTATTTTTTTATAAAACTTTGTTTTAATAATTAGATATATAATATTTATTAAATATAAATAAATATTTTCTATAAGACTGCCATGTAATCATTGTCTGACAGAATAATATCTCTGTATTTTTTGTTATACAGAGGGATATCAGGCTGGTCTCCATGCCCTCTGACAAATCCTGAGCCAGAACCCAAACATGATCGCAACCGTAGTTGTTTTGATACAGACAAAACCATGCATGTCCCTGACTGGCAGTCACACCCATCTGAACTCAGGGAGATTCACCAGAGAACAGACTTACATCTTTGTGAAGTACTGGAGAACAGTGTTATTTTACCTGGTAAAATTCCTGCCAGACATGTCAACGATGTGGCCACCAGAATAGCATAGGACTCTTTCTCTCAAACTCCACCCCGAAGAGCTCAATAGTTTTTGTGGTCAAGTTAACATCCAGTGTACTTGTTGAAGAGGTCCAGTTTGGATATTTGGTGTCTTCACTAGTGTCAAAGCCGGCTTTGAACACCTCCTCCCTCCACCACCTGTAGGGACGTATTAAGAGACATCATTATTTAATACAGCAATGATTATCTTAAGCATTATTTCACATGCACTGTAAAAAAGAAGAAAGAAGTTAATCAAAATAGAGAGTTCAATGGCCAAATCAATAGTAAACACAATGATCTTATATACCGAACTCCACACTAACAATAAGAAGTTTTTCATTATAATAAATTTTGTTTGGGTGCATCAAGTATGTAGTTTACTGGCATAAAGTCACCCCTGAAGTCTCTTCAAAGACATCCACACTGTACAAGCTATTTGGGTTCAAACAATCATCATCTGAAGTTTTCAAACTGGATAACTTTGGTGCTCACAAACTGCTGTTAATTTTTGGCCAGGTCAATAAACTTACTTTTACTTTTACTTTTCAGTAGTCTTACCATCACTGGAAAATACTTCCAAAACTCTAAACCTTCTAACTACTTAAATTAAATCATGGTCAAAACCATTAAGATATTGTGAATCTAAGCAATTTAAACACATTTTGATATAATCTTTTGTAACACAAAGATCGGCATCAGACTCCACATCCCAAAAATTATAATTTCCCATTATAATAATTTTGTTCGAATGTATCAGTGTATGCTGCTTCCTGGTATAACTTCACATACTACTGAATCTTCAATGGCACCCTCGCAGCACAAATAAACTAATATTTGGCTCAAACTATCATCATTTGAAGCAGTTTTCTCATTTGTTTATTTTTGGTTCTAACACTGTCTGTGCATTTGAAACTATAATTTACATTTACCTGTCCAACCAGAAGGCTCATGAGGCTGAAGATCCCCCACTGACCCACGACTATGTCCCTAAGTGCCCATTGAGGAAGTAGATGATGTTGCTGTAAAATGATGTGTACAGACCATAAATGGGCTCCACCCCAGCCAGCAGGCAGTAGGCAATGGCTTGTGGTACTAGGATAATCCCCACTATGAGACCAGACATGGATCACCCCACAATGTATTCTTTAAGCTTGTTACTTAGGCAGCCAGCGCACCACTGGGAAGAAGCCTGTGAGAGTGGAGCGGACCCTAGGCACGGAGCAGTCGACGCCATGTTTCATTTTGGATTTAAGCAGGGTGATGGCTGATGAACGCTGGCGAAGGTGCCGTTCCAATAGGGGCGGAGGGGAGGGTGGAGAGGGCAGAGATCTTGGGAGGGTCCTCGTCCATGGTTCTGGGAAGGGTTGTGGTGGTCTGGAGGTGGTGGGAGGATGAAGAGGTCAACTGGTGTCCTCCTGAAAGAACAAATGATATGTGAGAATTATTAGATTCATGATTAGAAAATAGAATATATATATGATTGACTGATATAATTTGCACTTTTTAGAGTTATCATGAAACATGACGAGATAGATGCACAAAAAGTGACTACAGTGACTACAGTGACAAGTGACGGCTCTCTTAAAGGTTTTGTGGTAAAAAAAAAAAAGGGCTTTGGGTGGGTTAGTACATAAATTAAATCACATAATTTGGGGAAAATAATCAAAATTAAAAAAAAATACACTTGGTTGCTCTGGATTCTAAACAATCGCATCAGTATCAGCCGTGGAAAAAAAAAAACACAATGGTTGATATTTGACAACATCATCAGGTGGCAGTAAAAATTGTCGTAGTAGGAAACCAAAATATTCAGCTTCCTATTGTTTATGCAGGTGTTGGTAGGCTCAGTTTATACGACCTCCTAAACTGACTGTCATAGTGTGAAAAACAAAATTAAGACCAAACAACCATTAGACCTCTTGCGTCTTGGATAGCATAAAGAAAACATATTATGCTTTGTGAGTTATTTAATATTAATTTTATTATGTAGATTTTATTTTAGATTGTGTTGATTGTAAACCTCAATATTGATCTAAAAACAGCTTAATAATAGGAATAGATCCATTGACTTCCCATTCAAAACTGCACAACAGAAAGACTTGCTTTTTCATACTGGCGTTTTCACTGTAGCAATGGTGTTTTTATTGTTGAAAAATAATTTAACCCTACATGTAGAAAACCCAACCTAGTCTGAATTTTTCACATACTGTAATCGCAAATAAGTAGAGAGAAATGGGTGGAAAAAAAAGGAGGTAGGTAAAACAGACATTTTCTGTGCAAAAGCTGCAAATGCAGGACAATACAGGATTACACACATGCACAAATTAATCGAAATACAACTGTGAGTAAATAAGGTAACACCATTTCAAATGAATTAGAATCTCCAAAAGTTGATTTTACATTATATATACCTCTCTATATAAAGAGGAAAGTTGGTGAGATATATGCATATGGTACACTGGCTTTTTCATACTGGGTACAAAGTATTGTATTTTAAAAATGGCTAGTTGTCATGTTCTATATCACAGAAAACATCCAATGATATGCTGTATGACACTTAAAGGCTTGTAAATATTACAGTAAAATCATGTAAACATGAAGACTTTTTTTTTAGGACACGGGAAATAAGGGCTACTTGATCGAGCTCCCTACAATAAATGGATTCTAAGAAGACAAATTTGGTGGCTTTAACAGAGCCTATTTTTGCCTAATATCAATTCTGATGGACACAAATTTGTTCAACACTAAAATCAAATCTAATTTCCCTTCACAGCCTTAGGTACAAAATTCATTGTTTAAGTCTGTTTATGGTTTTCGAGCAACCATAAAACAGACAAAATTTAGGGCTTTAACAGTTGGAACATTGCCTCTAGGTACGATCATAGATACATTTATCTTACTTTAAATGGACATATTATGTGATTGGACTGAGCTTCAGGAGCGGCAGGGGCCAAACACCTCAGGGTTAGGGGGGGCTAAGTGCCATGAAGACAGAGCCCAGAGTCTGCCTGGGGGGGCGCAGCCTCCACAGGGTTAGGGGGGTCAGTGGCTGAGTCAATGAAATATTTATTTAAATATGGTATTCACAAACAATTTGTGTGGCATGGTCCTTCTAGTGAATGTAAATTTTCTGCAACAAATGTTCAAAACAATGTAGGAGATGTCTGTGTAACCCCATCAGTCATCCCAGGTCTGATCCACAGTAAAAAGCCAGTCAGGTAAAATCTGTTCAACTGGACAAAAAGTTGTGAGGAAACTGAAGAGAAGCGGCTTGGGATGAGCAGCCAAAACGTCTTCACTCCTGCAAATTTTTGTCCACTTGACAGATTTTACTTTTGACTTTTCCTAACTAATGTGAGGATCTTTATTCAACGCACTGACATTAATGGCTTTTTCCCTCCTAGCTAACAGTAGCAAGTGTGTATCCTGGGTGATAACCTCTTCACATTATCCATAAACAGTCCAGCAGCTGCATATCGGCCCTAGCATCACAATGTCATGTGATGTGATTGGTACTTCCTGTAGTGGGGCTGGCCAGTCTGTTCAATTCAATACATAGGAATTTACTGTTTGTTTTTTTTTTCATTCTTCCTGAACGAGCACAAAAAAATATCAACAATCTTAACATACATAGTTACTGTAATATACATGGACATAGTCACTGTTTTGATAATTAATAAGTGTACTTCATAAAGAGAATGTACATGTAGTGGTTTAACAAAGAAATATGCTATAAATACCATAGTATATGGTAATTATAGAATATCATGTGCAATAATATTGGGATATTATCATGAGCCATGTATTAATCGTGAGGAACCCTGTAATTCCCAACTCAACTGTTCAGTAAGCAGTTTTTACTTAAATAATCAACCAATTAAAGTAAACTATACGGAGCCTGGACTCTTATAGTTTAAAAACAAGGTATTACGAACTACAACTGAACCTGGGTTGTAGTGCCTTAACCTGCATATAGAGGACACATACAACTTTTCCTCAATCTCAGTCTATGGACAGCATATACTGCAGCGGTAGAGGCTGCACTAGCACTGGTTAAGGATTGGCTGCAGGTGCTGGGGTTTAAGCAGTGAGGATTGAGATCAGAGAGTGTCCTTTAGGTTTAAAGCAACTGGATTTCATTGCATTCAAACTAGCAACCCAAATGAGAGACTAGAGTCATGTGAGGTTCATTCAGATTTTAGATTGGATAATAATCTTGTTAACCAAAACATGAAATTACAACATAAACCACTTGGCCATTGTGTTCAATATTTTTGTAATTAACATATACTCAGCGTTATTAGTAAAGCTATAACTGAAAATGTTTACCTTGTATCTGGGGGCACACCTAGACCATGTTTATGGAATTTAAAAATCAAAATATTATGTACAGTTCCTTTATACTATGTGTCGACAAATTTCAGAAATACAATGAAACTACTACTAGAAACTCTTGACCTACAAAAACTAAATCAACAAAAAAAAAATCTAATCTAAAATTCTGAATTAAAAGATTTTAAACTATTTTTGCTGCATGTCCTATTACTAACGCATATATAGCAATATCAGTGGAGTTTGAAACTGTAAGCCACAGACATAAATATACTTGGAACTAAAGCCGGTGACAATCGGAGAATGTAAACAGGACAGTTCAGTCTATGTACAAAGAGAAGTTTCTCCTCTTGCAAAGTTATTACTTTAGAAGATAAAAGTACATTAAAGAGCCATTGAAACCAAAACCTTAACCATTACTATAATGTCAAATCTGAAAAGCACGAAACAATTGATTGGGTCCTGTGACCAATCAATGACTTGGTCTTTAATCATGTGGTACAATAGTAGGCCTTAAAGTAGTAAGGTCTCCAACAGGCTTAATAGGAGAATGGCTTTGATTCTATGCGTGACATCTCAGTGAATCAATCAGTGGGAGAGGTTGTTGTTATTGTTGTTATTATTTTGTGTTTTTTTAGGTAACCATTATCTAATTCTTAAGATTTGGAGAGTGGATAAAAAAGATGTTGTCTTAATCTAATCTGTAATACTGTAATCTCTAAATGACTAAAAGTAAACCAAAAGTAATCCAAATTTTTATCTTGTTGAAATCTAAACAGATGAAAACTAACTTTCCACAACACTGTCAATGTTTGTCTATATCTAATTCATAGATCATTCATTCACCAACTGGTATTAATCCTGTAACAGGTTGGAATGAGGTGAGATCCTATCTCTGTCTGTGGGATTTCTTCTTATCCTAATATTTTCCTCACAATACAAATGTTAACAGGATTATTTTAATAAATATACATTAAATTTAAAAATGAAAATAATAAAAAAAAAAAAAAATCATTTAACACAATCCTAATCCACAATCCTAAAAAATCCTAACACAAACATTTGCCAAAAGTCTTCCAGATTCAGAGATAAAAGGTGCACCGATGAAGAAAACAGATTTTATAAACACAAGATAATTGCATCTGAAGACTACAGGTTGATTATTTACTTTTCAATGAACACAATGTAACTTTTAACAAGGCTCACAGTTCAAATCCACGTATACAACTAAAACAGAGATTTTAGGACACTAAACCCTTCATTCAGCCATTTACTAGAAGCTGTTCCACTCGCTTTTGTTGACTTGTTTACTGTTGTTTTAGTTAATGTATCTCTGTGGACATTTCCATCCCAGGCCAGGAAAAGACAATATTTTAAAAGCACAATTTAGAAGCAATGCAAAAAAATATTCCTCACCTGCAGAGTCAATGGCTTTGACACAACAGAAGCTCCGAGTAAACTGCCCTAAGCTGTTATCTGCTCCCTGTCTGAAGTCATATGAACTCTAAGTAGATGGGCTAGTGAATAAATAGTCAGAAAGAGCTGCTTCCTATTGGCCCAGATTTTGGAAGTGGGCGGGACATTCATTTTTAATACAATATGTGTCTTACCTGAGGTATAGTTAGTTTCAGATGCATATAGTGTAACCCATTGTATAACATAGTATAGAGTTGTAACAGTTATTCAGAATAATCACAACTAGTTGATTACTGACATATAACTGGTATTGTATTTTGGACTGTTATCTGGACGATACAACACTCTAAAATACATGCCAAAAGATGTATTTTACCTGATATTACAAGGCAGCAGAGTGACAGACTGTATTCAAATAGAGTATACGTGTGGGAAAGCAACATATGCGAGAGAAGGCGACCCTTTAGGTTAAACCCAGTCATTTTTTTACTGGGTGTTTTTATCTTTCAAGGGAGACTCATTAAACCTGTTCAAATGTGTGCAAGCAGGGAGTGGCATCTAGTTCTACAAGATTAAGATAAAGTAAGAGTCATCAGATACAATGCTGACTTATTCAAGTGAAAGTGGTGCGGGTGCGAGTGGACAAACTGTACTGGGGTGTTTATCTTTTTATTGTATATATATTTGGTGTCTTTGGTTTGTTTTACAATTTAAATTCAAATTCTGATTTCATGTGTTTAAAATAAACTTTTGGGCGTATTTGCTAAAAGGATCACACAGAAGTTCAAACTTGAGCAGACATCATATTGTCAATACAGTAGCTGAATTTTATCTTTGCATCTTGAACAACTATGGTAGCAGTATGTGTTGTACATGCATCCTCTAGTCTAGTCTGTTATCTAACAATAAATTATTTATTAGTGCTTTTTTACAACTTGGCATAGTCCTTTATCAGGACTATTTAATACAGTTTAGAAAAGACTTGCTGATTTCTGAAATAAAAGTTCTGCCAGACAAAAGCATGTCTGTACATTTGCTCAAGTGGGTGGATTTGACACTATATGCACTATACACTGTGCTCAAAGACTGCTTTGTCCGAGTTTGTTTCTGAGACACGACAAGGTCTATAATACAGATAGAGTGGCCAGTATAAGTAAGGCTTCAACTAACAGTTAATCAACTAATCAAAAGATGAATTCTATAATACACTGAAAAGATTTTAAACACAGTTTTAACCATATAAAGGTAAAAATATGTCGACTGAAAGCAACAAGTTAGACAGTAATTATGAATGAGATGAATATTATTGAGACACACATTTTCTTTTTTGTTGTTTTGATTTGATAATGCAGCTGCCTTTGTTAGAACAACTTTTGGCATGTGTTATAGAGTTTATTATAATACAGGTAACAACTAAGAAATATTACAATGGGCAATGATTATTTTTAATAGTCAATATTCGTCAAATTATTCTGATGAATCATTGCCGCCCTAATATTAAGAGCATGATAACTACATAGCTACAATCTCTCTGTGGGATTACTTCTTCTTTAAACACACAAGCAGCCTTCATCTGTTGGCATGACTGGCCCACATTTAAAATTCCACCCATCTGATGAACAAAACTAAAAGACTGCTCACTCACCCATACACCAACCATCACCTTCGGGGGTCCGGGAGGAGGCACCACTGGCCACCTCACGCTGACCGCTACCTGCCCAGACATCGGCATTCCAGCCCTGGGTCTCAGCTAGACATTGACAGTGATGCTGCCTGACGGGCTTCCGGGCTTCCTCTCGCAAAGCATCATGGGAGAGGCTTTGTCTGTGGCTGGTCCCTGCTGCGAGACGGGGCAGAATAGGACAGGAAGGGGAGGGTGTTAAGAGACCACAGAGGAGTGGAAGGGGGCAGATGGTTGCCGTGGTTACGTGGCTAGTGCAGTGTGCTATTGGTTTTCAACCATTTCTTTTGTTATAGTACGGCTCCTTCATTTAAGGTGTTATAATGAAGACCATGAAAACCATTTGACTACATTGAAAAAATACTGTAGCTGTATATATAAAAAAAGGTACAAAATATTTCTGGCATTTTGTTAAAAAGGGTATTGCAAGTTGTATCTAGGAAAGGGTAGTAGTAGTAACTTTCACACAATATTGGATATCAGTATTGGCTCCAAAAATAACTGGACTGATCTTTCATAATGTTTTAAATGATATAAACAGCAGTTGTTTTTGTTTTGTTTTTCATGAGGGCAACGTCACAGACGACCCCAAACACCTTCAAGTAGTAGAACCTCTGCCTATCTTTGTTTACAACACTTTGCTGATAAGCCCATGCCTGTGTCAACATAGTCTGGGAAATAAAATATTGGAAAGGTAAGCCATGTCCTCCATCTACTCATTAACCCCACAAGTTGATCGTAAACTTCTCGCTTGCCTATGGAATGTAAATGAGTACCAAAAACAATGGGAAAGGGATCATCTTGTGTTTACCCTCAAAGATAGGTGACTCTTGCATCTCTTGACCTGGTGCAAGCTGTTGTTGTGTCCTTGGGCAAGACACTTCATCCACATTGCCCCAGGTAAGAGGGAGGGCATTTTGAATTGGTTATCTGCAGTTGTCCCATAATAGCGTAACCTAAAAAGGAGGGACAAAAAGAAAAACTTTGTTCTAAAATGGCTCATCACCTTATGCCACGAGACATTTTTCTAATAGTCTAACTATTAAATGTTTCCCAGTTAAACAATTACTGAACAGGCCCACACGTCAATAACAAACCACATGACATTGATTAAGCAACAAAAATCATCTCCTTTTTGAAGCCAAAAAAATGTGGATTGAGAAAGATTATAAAAGCATCAGAGCAACCTACAACCCATGTATTATTCAATGAGCCTCAGAAAGTGATTGGAAGAATACTTTGAAAATGTATGTAGTTACAGAATATGGAATACCCGGGTTGAAATACATTTTCTGACGTACTGTATTCCGTCACATGATCCAATCAGAGTACTGTATTCTGAATACTGCATTATATTATAGTGGGCTATAAAAATGACATATAATTATAAACTTCTTTAATATTGTTACATTGTTTGATATGCATTCATTTATGTTTAATTTGAGAGAAAAAAATATCGCACATGCACTCAGCACAAAATGTGTTTTTTTCCTCTTTTCTCACCAATATCGTGCAGTTCAAAGACAAAATAGCATGATGGCATACCGCCATGTATTCCCTTTGATTTAGGAAAGTAACCGCATTACCACTAAATAAAAGAGTAAATGTACCAGAATACAGTTACTCAAAATGAGTATTGTGAACAGGCATTTTGGTGCATGTATTCAGTTGTACTTCTCCACACTGGTGTCAGAGGACGTGATGTTGGAGTAGTACACACGAGACACGAGAGTGATGGCTCCATCTAGTGGACAAGGCTAGTGTTGGTAATTGTGCTTGAGCAGCAGGCCCAAACTGACATTACCTACCAATTATGACTTTTGCTTGCTCCAAAAATTAAAGAAGAAGAAAGAAAAAGTTTGTGTTTCTCATACGGTAATTCGGCAACCTAACTCACTTGCATGTATTTAGCCTACCCTTACCACATGAAATCAAACAAATGCTGTTGTAGCCTAATGCAGTTACATTTGATAGCGCTGTTAGATATGTGTCCTTAGTGGTCCAGGTCTGATCCATAGCAAAAAAAAATAAATACAAATAAAAATAAAGTCTGTCAACTGCACATAAAGTTATAGGAGTGAAAACGTTTCGCTGCTCATCCAAGCCCCTTCGCAGCGAAAACGTATTCACTCCTAGAACTTATTTTCTTTGCTATAGTGCTGTTAGGTTAAAATACATATTTGAAGACACTTTTAACTCTCTGAATAGCTGAGCAAAGTTGGCGCCAGGCCTACCCACCTCACATCAGTGGCGTTTCCCTCTGCAGCTGTTAAGTCTATCACACTCATCCTCAGTTTGAATATGCTCATAAACCCGGGTCAGACCAAACCAGACCAACGTGGTCAGGCCAGTCCTCCTGGAGAGAGATCAGACCGGGTCATATTTGCTGTAGATCTGAAGTTGTGCGTAGTTGCATCCTCCATTGTGCTGGTGTGATGGGGCCATGAATAATACACGTGTCTTAAAATATAGCGATAATATATAATATATACGAATTTACAAAAATGAGAAAGCAATTCAAATAAATAGGAATATCCTGATATTTGCTGTCCTCTTGTGGCTACAAAGCGTACAACATCAGCAGCTTTTTTTCTCGATTAATTTAAAAAGCATACTCTCGTTTTGAATATTCTGTGAAAAAAAAAAACACTTGTACTATATATGCACAAATATTCAAATTATGCCTACCAAATATGTATATCAAAATGAAGTTTCATACTCAAACCTTATTATCTCTTGCTACTGTCTACATTTTATTTCAAATAGTTGTATATGTCACCTCTGTCACATTTTTTTTTTTTGTAACTTAAATTCACCTCTGTCACATTAAACACACCAGACACATGAAGATCACCTTCTTCTTGTGTTGATGATAAATAAATAACACATTTTCAATGACAGGGCACATAGCCTACTCTTTTAATCCTTCAATCTATCTGCATTCATTTGAACAAAGATAGGTGAATATCCATAGTCAATAATAATGACAGAATGCACTGAACAATCTCCTCAGGAGTAAAGTGCCATAAAATAACCCATGGGTGCTGTAAAGAAAAAGCAACAGAGCTAAGCTGCACATGGAGTCATAAGAGCTGTTTGGAGACAGACAGTGATAAAAGAGAATACACTATTTGAACTTTAGATGTGATAGTTTTCACAAACATAATATGTCACAATTTTGGGTCTGACTATAAATAAAAAAAAAAAAAAAACATATTGTAAATGGACAGACAATTTAACTTAGGAAACATGATGTTATACATCTGCAGGGAAGAGCAAATCCCTGGATCAGGCTGCTTAAGTGAATAGGGTTATAGAGTCACAAATAATATGTGGTATGTGTCTTTTGTGTAATGTATTTGCTGTGGGTTACCAATAGTTAAAAATCCTCATAAATTAAAATAATTTCATATCAGTCAAGGAAATAAAGCAATCAGGAATGAATATGACCACACTGATGGACTTTCTACCACAATATCTCACTAGTCTCAAAATAAATTGTAAAATCCACATTTCCACACTGAACTGACTAGTATTGACAGCATTGAATCACATATACAAAAGTCCTATAAACTGTGAGAACAATATGAAATAGTCCCAGCTGTTTGATCAGAGCGCCCCCAATGAGGACGGTCCACATGTGCACAGTAATAGTAGTACACAGTAGTACTTTAGTCCATGTGGTGTGTGGTGCTATTCAAAAAGTTGTCCTCATAGCGCCCCTAGAGAGTCCTGCGATTCTTGTTCATTGGCCAGTATCGTTCGGCCATTGTCGCTGTAGCTCCGGTTTGGTAAGAAGGACAGTCTGAAATGAGATGAGAGAAAGATTATAGGTTAAATACAACATTAAAACATTAAAACTTTTATATATTTGTTGTACTACATGATTCTATATTCGTGTTTTTCATAAAAGGCATGCTTATGAATGATCTAGCCAGTCCACCATGTCATTTTTAGAATACATTTTTCTATTGGCAGTATAAACATTGATGGTCAGTTTAAAAGTCAAGGGTTAGACAGTAACCAGAACAAAAGTAGAACAGGCAAAGCTGCCCAGATAAGTCTTACTAACAAATTCAAATGGGTTTACCAAAGTCTGTTAAAGGAGTGAAGTAAATATGTTCAAATAATATTCATTTTGAAATTGAAATTCATTGTGTAAGAATTTAAAGCTGTATTGGGTTTATATTGGTTTGTAGTAAACCCCAAAATATCATACTGAGTCTATGTCCTCAACGTATGTCAGCTATTGGCATCCTGAATTTAGTCATGATTTTATTGCTGTTTTTAAACAAATCTATTTTTTAACATTCGGACAGTAAAAATCAGATATCTGTAACTATAGTAAGATTACCAAACTGGTGTTTTTCAGATTATAGCACAATGTCAAAATCTCAGATGATTTTTTTTTTTTGTACATGTACTTTGCCCTGAAATACCCAAAATATAAATATCTGTGTAAACCCTCAGTTGTCCAGGATGAGCAGCGAAATGTCTTCACTCTTAATTTCTATTACAATAATTTTACATAGCTCTTACAATCATGATCTCTTTCATTTTTTGTCTTTTGCATAATCTTCCCTGTCAAAACCTGCACAGGCGTGAACAATCAGAACGAAATCAGATTACTCACTTCTGATGTAACTGTTTACATGACATTTTAATAATCTGATAACTCCAGAAATCAGATAATGATCAGATATTTGGTGTGCTTGTAAATGTAGCCACTGACAAAGCCAAGATATCCAGAATGAAGCTAATGACATATATAAGGTAGTTTCAATAATATCCAGACAACTTAAAAAGAGAAGCCAAAGCCACTATATAACAAATATAAAAATACGGTAAACATAATACTCATCTACAATTTATGGAATTACTTATGTTTATTCATATTACAAACACATAAATGCATTGGGTCACTTCCTTCTCACACACATAGGGGGCAGTGTGTCCAGGTCAAGGGCTGACTTGGGACAATAAACACACACTGTCCTATAAGTGTTTTCTGTTCAGGGAGTCTGTTTACTGTCCAAACATGGCCCTGTGTCTCTGCCCATCACTGTCCTATCCCTCAAGATGGGAGGAGAGGGAGGAGAGAGGGAGGAACAGGGCTGGCCCTAGCCTTCAGGGGGCTCTAAGGAGAATTAGTCGTGGGGGTTCACAACAGCAATTGCCACAAGATAACAGAATAAAAACATGTAATGAAGGGGGGTCTGGGGGCCCTGTGCCAGAAAAATATTTAAATTCTAGACAGTTATTTCCCTTATTTCTGCTGCATTTTAATATATTCCAGTTGGCTAAAGCGGGCTTACATTCATCAGTTCTTTATGTAATAAAATACTGAATTGGGTAGAGTAGCCAAAAGATGTACTTAAGCAAGGGTAGACTTATTTCAGAAGTAACCAAGTTAGAGTAGCTTAAGAGATATAGTCTGGGCATAGCATTAATTTTATAATCATCAGATAATTTGAAGCGTGTGTAATTGGAAGGACTAAACGTTAAATAAAGACCACAAAATTTGGTAACTTCTGGTAAGAATAGACCACAAAAAGAGTCATGTTTGATTTTAGGATCACATTATTTTGATGTTTATTGTCAGGCTTGGGATGCAGTTGAGTTACGTGACATAAATTTGCATACAATATTAGCAGAAATTTCACAAAAAAGCGCATATTAATGAGCATTTAGAACGCATTCAGGAGTCGTTCACAGGTCGAGGTTTCTGTCATAATCAACGTTGTTAGTTGTTAGTCTGACAACAGGAGCAGTAACCTGCTTTAGCCTACATCAGCCACAATCAAAAAACAGATAGTTTAATAAACTGACTCACCTGCTGCCTTCGTGCCCCCCTGATATATGTCCTGTAAGCATAATTATACACGTTCAGCTTTACTGTTTTATCCTGGCATGTCCAATGGTGTAAAGTGATGACATACTTTGAGTCCTCTCTGAAAAGTCTTTCACCAACACTATCTACCTCTGGAGCTCTTCATGCATTGTGTTGCACTTTAGATAAACTTAACTTCACAAACTTTTGGTCTAACTAGTAAAACACTCATTCAAATGGATCCATCTTGTACCTCCGCTGCCTAAATGCATCCAGAGCGCACCTCAAGGAAAGGGAGGCCTTCACACTGGTGTAAACATGTAACTGTCCACGCCACTGCCAAAACAAATGTAGGTAGCACATATTTAGCTACTGGAAATAACACATATCTAATTATTTTGGGGGGATATTTAGTCTAGTATAAACACCTGAGTGCTGTTTAGTTTCCAAAAAAACATTCCAATCATTATTTTCAATATAAATGTATGGGCTCTTGGTGGCCTCGGGGCCCTAAGCAGCTGCTTAGTCCTCTTAATAAGCTGGGATGGCCTTATGGAAGGGAGAGATAGGACAGGAGAGAGAAGAGGACAGAGGGAGAGATATGAAGGAGGTGGAGAGAGGGTGGAGGAGAGATAGGAGAGAGGGAGAGGGGACAGACAGGAGAGACAGCGAGGGGAGGGAGGAAAAAGAAATGAGAGACAGTGGAGAGAAAGGAAGGAGAGTTAGGGAAAAGGGGAGAGAAAAGAAAGAGTGAGGAGGGTAGAGGGAGAGAGAGGAGAGAGAGGAGAGACAGAGGGAACGGGAAGAGATGGGAGAGAGGGGAGAGAGAGGAGTAAAGGAGGAAGAAGAGAGGAGAGAGAGAGAGATGTAAGAAAAATAGGAGTAAGAGGAGATTGAGGAGTGCAAGTCTGAGATACATGTGGAGTCAATAGAATTCCTAATGCAGTCATCCTCTCAGAACAGTTTTACTCATGTGCAAGTGTAAAATGACACAAGAACCCAGAGGCATTGGACCTATAGTATAACTATAGTACGGCATCTATAGTATAACCTAATACTACAAGAAACTCAAAGCTTCTTTGGACCTTACCAACAAAAGGCAAAACCGACCTCAAATGGATTTACACAATAGATTTTCACAATAGATTTCACACATTTGACTTTGAAGAAGAAATGTAACTATTTTGGATGAATATTAGCAATGATTCAAGGTCAATACTGATTACGTTGAATTAATTAAAAATGAGGATTCATTCATTTGAGGAATCTTGTTTGCCATAATGTCCAGCCCTAACTCTGGCATAGCAGAACTACTTGGCATCACCTGCCTTACACATCATTAGTGGATGACTGGATGTGTACATTTTGGGGCATTCATTTGCATTCTTATTTGGTGACAATAAAATCTTGATTTTTAAATAGTCATTTTAAAGTACAGTATCTTGTAGTAGTCCCTGGAGAGACTACTACTTGATTGCCAACTTACACAGAGGGTGAATCTAAAATCATTACACTTTAATTGATGTAACGTTTTAAGGCACTCTCCAACACATCTCAAGCACATAAATCACACCCAAATGACCAACCCAAACAGCGCTAATTTCAACTTAAATATTAGCCCACTTGAGCATTCCCCGGCAACAGACGTAACTGATTTTCTTTGGCACATCCCAAACAAACTACTACCTCACGACCTTGGGCAAGATCCCATTAAATTTTCTTATGATTGAATTTCCACACACTTATCCTTAAATAGATACTTTTAATAGCTGAAACCACATCCGACTTATCTCTTAATCTAAAACTCCGAACAGCAAAATCCACAACAAGTACGACTGATTTAGCAAAAATGTTGACAGCTGTTTAGATTTCTTATCACCTCAAATATTCATACATTCTAAGTTCATGGACAACTGCTTGACGCACACATATATGGTAATGTTCCTAAGCTCCCCTGTTATCGCTAAATCTGGCTTTGCGCGTTTTGACAGCTCGCATCAAGTGACTAATGATACCTGTTCACACATGTGGCAGTGATATTAGTCCAAAATATATATAACGATTACTAGTGTGGCTGCAGTTTGGCTAGGTGCCCCCATGGATCCAAATGCTATTTCCAAACATTCCCAGAGTTTAAAAGTGGGGTTATGGCCCAGGGAGAGATGGATCTTTCCCACACGAAAAAAGATCTAATGGCATTAGCATCAAGGAGAAACCGCAAGGCTTTGTCCAGATGTACTTAAGCAGTGGACTCACACAATAGGCTTTCCTGTAATGTCTGCTTCAATTTGTTTGAAGTTTCAATTTGATTTGTTTTTACCACAAGCAAAAGTAATGGGAGAACAGAGTCATGTAGTTTTAAGAGATGGATCAAAATCAGCAAAGTGTGTACCTAATCATCATTCAGCTTCGAAACTCAATTTGATTTTGAAGAAGACATATTGTGGATCATAATGTTATAATTTGCACATTTTAAATCGCAATATTCATTTAAAACAACTTCCACTGCCTCCTACATTAGAAAACTGCAGTGCCCAATGGGAGCTGACGTCGCTGTAATCGTCATCAGAACAAAGACCCATCAAGTAGTAGGCCACTGCTATGGATAGCACATAGCACTTTAAAAAATAAATATTGTGTCAAAATGACTATCGAATCCTGACAAATCCTATGCATTTCACCGATTAAGAAAATAAAATTGAATGAAGCAAATACAGATCCGAGGGTGTATGCTGTTTTTGGTAGTGAAAATAGGAATTGATATGCAATATGGCAACTTGAAAATGAGATAAAGATTGCTCAAACATGCACAAATTACTCCAAAAACAACTTTGAAAGGGTAAATGAGAAGAGGAAACAACTATAACATGGTTAACCTGAAAAGTTGATTTTGCATAATAGCTCTGCTTTAAAATATATTGTTAAAAATAAACTTTGGTCAACATATTGCAATGCTAGCAGTTCTAAGCACAGGACATGGAAGACATGTAACTAAATAAATTAGAATTTTAGAAGAATGTAGAGATGTGTTTTAAAGGGACTTTTCTGGTGGCTGCTTGTTTCCATGGAGACGATGTTGCCTGGAATGTTCCGCAATATGGCATTAATTGTATGTATCCAGCATTTTTTTTTTACTTGTTACAGATTCAAAAGAAAATCTGGAAAAAGTATCAATGGAGACAGAAAGGTTTTATGCCATACTGTAGAAAATTCTAGGCAAAGAAATAACATCGCCATTGACACAAGCAAGTGGTGCGCACTTCAGACCGGAAAGTTACAGAGTGCACCTTTAATATCAGCATAACCATATAGCCTATTTTGTGATTATAGCTGCAATATTTAACTGAAAGATTTGTGACTAATCGTTAACAGTTATCTGCAGTAAAAAGATTACTAAATAACTGTCAGCTGCAGCCCTAATTGTGAAAAGGAATTTTAGCTATTGTGGTCTTAAGAAGAAGCCAGAACCATTGGCTCATTTTTAGACCAGATGCCCTTCCAAACACAGCTGAATAAATATATTCTTGTGCCCATGAAGTGAACATGTTGTTGTGGTTGCATAGTGGCCCATATGCAAGCTCACATTCTGGACATGAGTCCCCTGTGTGGAGCACTGCTGTCACCCACTGCCCCATAAGAACTGATAAATTGATAAAATTCAGAGGACTAATTTCTCCATAGGGGATTATAAAGTATAGCTTAGTAATATTGGTTCCTTTACAAGATGACCTATGACCTAAGATGATGTAGTCTACTCACTGAATATGCACCAACACAGCTTTTTCAGGTACCATTACTGTAAATCAATATACTGCAGACACTGACAGGCTGACTTTGCTTACAAAAAATAAAATAAAATAAATAAAATAAAATCACAAACTATGGATCACTGATTTTGGAAAAATATGTAATTGATTTTTTTTTCTGACAAGCATTGCGATTGCGATTAGATTTGCGATTTATGTTTTAATAATAGGAATCTGTTTAAAGTGTACATTATAAACGCATCCAGAAGAGTTAACAAAAAGACTGAAATATGAACTGACAAACTGACACAAGAATTACATTTTAGAACATGTTTGTACAGACTTAAACTAAAGGATAAAAGCTAAAGGATAGCAGGACATTTGCGTCCATTCAAATTGTAATTTTAATTTGATTGCGATTAATTTTGTAGCCCTATACCCAAACACGTAACTGTTTCTATATTGGACTTAAGAATAGAAGCAGTCCTTTAGATGGAAGTCAAAATCGTAATCCTAAAACCTAGTTCAGATGACTACCTTTGCCACAATGGGCCACTCCTGGATAAATGAGGAATTATCAAGATTGGACCACACAACAAAACGAGGAAAATATTGGATTAATATGATTCAAGTATTCAAATCACCAGAGATTATTATGCCTTGGTGAGAAGATAAACACAGTACAGGATTGGGGCTACAGTCAGAATGTCTCATGTTGTTTTTGTTCACTTGTCACATGGGAACAGTGAAATATGAGGGAAATGCCTGTTCTTATTCTGATAAACAGCACAGGGGGAGGTTGAACTTGACGTGAACTGTTGTATGTGTCAGGGCATATATGTGTAGTATAGGTTTAATGTTTTCACTACAGGACATATGATCGTGTGCTAATGGCCCATGGCTACAGTCCACATAAATATTAATAGAACAGAAAAAAAAGCATGAAGACTAAAAGCATGTTTGATTTTAAGGAGAACCGAGTCACGCTCTATGGAAAAACAAATATGCAGGTGCTAATATGGATCATATGGGCTTAAAACACCATTGTCTTGGTTTTATTCATTCCTCTTGTACATTATAATACAACCATACAGGGGTTACATGAGCCTCTCCACAAACAATACTGTATAAGCAATTGAATCATCATTTTTATTGAGATATATTTTTCCCATATATGCTGTAGGCTATTTGATAAGGCAATAAAGCAAAAGATCTTAGTTTCAGAAAAAGAAGTGGGAAATATATGAAATTATTGATAGTAATAATAATAATAATGCCTTACACTCGTGTTGTGCTTTACAGGCTCAACAAAGCCTCTCAAAGCGCTAGAGGTCATTATTCATTCCCTCCATGTTCAGTGGTGGTAAGCTACTATTATTTGTAGCCACAGCTGCATTAGAGCAGACCAACACCATTCAGTCAATGTGGGTAAAGTGTTTTGCCTAAGGACACAACAACAGAACTTGGCCCGAAGGAATCTATCCTCTGACCTTCGGGTTGGGGGACCATTGCTCTGACCACTGAGCCACTGTCATCTGTGTTGATAATATTATTGTGAATGCTGTTTTGAAGATATATCCAATATTTAAATCTTGTATATCTCAAAATGCTGAAACAAAACAAAAAGTCTGAAACACCGAAACCTCAACTAATACTTTTAAAGACATTTTAGGAAATTTCTGTTGGATTTTCCAAAATATCTCTATTATTGTTATCGGGATACAGCAAAAAAAAATATTAAGATGCTTTTTTTTGTCAATACTGCCCAGGAAACTCATCACAACAAAGGCAGCGGCACTATTGCAGAGTGGGAGGAAGCTGACAAGCAGGCTTACATTTTTAGCTTAGTGTAGGAGCATACATCCCTTGAACTTAAATGAACCACGGGGTATTTTATTGTAGAATTTGCACCTTCAGTTTTTGAGGTACTAATCAAGGTGGCTACTATTTTGGGCCATATATTTTTAGGTAGAAATGTATCAAATGCTTAGTTAGCATTTAATTTGTCCAGACAAAACAGCAGAAAAGGTCAGGACTGCATCTGCTGGCCCAATGAAACATATAAAGCTAAAAAGACGAAGCTAAAAAGAATGTTAGCCATTGTCCTTTATAAACCCTTTAATAGCCAGCACAGACACAGTGGCTATGTTTATGCACACCAAAACCTAATCATTACCTGGTTTCTAGAGATGGATTGTTGAAATGTCATGTAAACTCTAATATCTGATGCGGGTAATCTGATTTCTCTTTGCTTATTCATACCTGTGCAGGTTTTTAATGGGAAATATGCAAAAAAACCCTAATGTCACAAAGACAAAAATCAAAGAGATAATGTTGAAGATTGAAAGAGTGATTTTAAAGGGCCTATTTTACGCTATTCTATCTATCTATTTCTACTGAACAAAAGGTAAAAGGTAGCTGTTGACTTGAAAACTACCGCTTCATGACAGATTAATAATAAAGGGTTACAAACATGCGTAAATGAAACAAAACACAACTCTGGGTATGTTTGTAAAGAGGTAACAACATTATAACATGGTTTAAAGCTCACAAGAGTCCATTTTGTGTAATGTACCCAGTGATGTTTTTATTTAAAGCCATGTGTCCACTGCACGATTTTAGCTGTCTGTGAAAATGAAAGATTTCTGATCATGGTAGCTCGAAATCATGGGTTGTAAATCTCACAGTGAGACAGGCACACTTAGAACAAAAGACGAGCTGCGACTGACATCAAGCATGTCTGATGTTTTGGAATCTTGGTGGCAGAGTGAGCCATCATCTTGCTGTGTCTATGATCAGTCTTTGTCAAACATGTGACCAACAGTAAACACAAGCACACTGTCAAAGTAACAGCACAAGAGCTCTGCCATGGTAGCATTTAGTGCTAGTCTTAGATAACCGGTAACTACAGTGATATTACTACACGGAGTAGTAATGTCACTGATATTTGCTTAGACAAACTTTGATCGTATGAACCATTGGTCAGTGCATGTGTGCTGTTTTAGGATTTAAAGAGAGACTAAACACCTAAACTCTGCCCCCAACCACATTTCAAATAGAGCTGATAATCTGAGCAGTAACTAGAGGACTAAAGAAATAAGTGAGTGGAGAGGAGGGGTGGTGTCTGGGGGTATAAGAACAGTGTGATTGCTTTACAAGTGAAAAAAAAGTTGATTTAGCATTTAGTTCCACTTTAAATTCCTCATGTCATGTAGTGTGACATCCAAAAATCTTATAAGAAGAGGTGGGACAGGACAGAAACACGAGATAGGGTCCACGAGACAAGATTTTGGCATTATTAACAATAATAAGATCAATTCACAATTATGGTCACATGATTTTTATTTATTTATTTTTAAAAATATATTATGTTGGGATTGTATTTTTATGTGTTGATACGGTTATAAAAATGGCCAAATTAAGTCATTTCCATCATTTTCTTTTAATAGCCTAAATGCATTGTATGTTTTAAATACAAACACCTGTGTAAATCCTCACATTCATCACAACTGATTATTGCAATATACTCATATACAACATGTCTAATCATTTAAATAATAAAAATGAAGTGTAAACTGGATCTGCTCCTCTGTTCTCTCTGTGTCGCTCCTGCTCCTCCACCTCCTCCCACTGCTGCATGTGCTGTACGTGTGTGGTGCCGAGATGGACGCAGAGAGGGAGGAACACTTCTTTGTCCTTCTCTCTCCTTCTTTCTTACTTTAAACTAACTTATGGACAAAGAAGGCCTGAAAATCTCTTTGTGGATCTTTTTCAAACAATGTTTAAATGTGGAATCATGTATGTATCACGCTGTCTGCAGGTGAATAGTTTTTTTGCCATCTTTTTGTACAAACTTTAGCGCTGATTATCTGCGTCAATATAGGTCCTATCACTATGAAATAAAAACTGGAGCAGACTTTTAAGTGTAAAGACGAAGGATAAAATCTCGCGAGATCGTTATTCCCATGTGCGCACAATCTCGTGGTAATTTGATCTTGCGAGATCTCGTCCCATCCCTACTTATAAGACAAAAAATATATGAATTAATGTGTAGTGGACATCAGGATTAAAACAGTTTCCTAATCCCATCACCTGTTATTTACCCTTTAATGTTTTCTTTACATTTCTGTCAGTGAAATGGCAGTAATCTGATTTGGCGAGGCGCACCCGAGTTCATATGGAAAGTGAATGGAAGTGCACACATAGGGCCAGTCACGTCTCCTCTGTTCTGGCGTCTCCACTGTGGGCGCCGTCAGTCAGTGTGTGATGTGTGGTGGAAAGTGGCACAAACAGAATGCGTAAATCAAAGCTCTCTCCAGCCGGTCGTGCGCATGCTGAGGCGCAGGACATATCTCAGGATCTGGGCTAGCACTGACAGCGTTATGTATGGCTTTTAATTAAATACGTTTCACCATCACGTTCATATCAGAAATTATGGTGAGGGCTGTTCTGTTTCAAATGCACTTGTGTAAGGAGATACTTGTATGTTATGTTTTAGATTATACTGGTTTGGGTCTGTCACAACACAATTTGAAGTGTGACATAATGTAGAAAATATTGTGATAAACAATATTAGCATTTTATGACACTAAAGACACTGAAGATGTGAGAGAGGCCTCTACTTTGATAATGTTTAAATCCAGACTCAAAAAAGTTCTATTTAGCTGTGCATATGACTGAAAGGTATTTATTTATTTAGGTCAGCATTTATTCATTCATCTTTCCAATAATATCTGTGAGAGCTGGAATCACACTGCTAACTTGTGGGTCAGTGGATATGACCATTCTACCTATGTTTTATATCTAGAGAGGGAATTAAACCACCAACCTTTTGGATAAGTGGACAAACACTCTACCAACTGAGCTACTGCTGTTAGTTTGAAGGATAAATGTGTATAATTGTAGTAGCAATAGTAGTAACGTTAACAGAGTATTCACTACACACACATTTTATAAATAGCCTAAAGAATCTTACATTTCCTGGTATCGTTAATCACAGACTGCAGATGAACTGACACATTATTTATGGTAATTGCTTGCTACAACTTTAAACTGGTTCTCACATGACAAATGATTAGAGAACCAACAAGTCTGTCTCACAGTTTTACAGTTCTATCAATACAGACGTACAAGTACTTTTTTCAAACACAGTCCAACAAGTTTGCAAAGAAACACACCTAGAGAACTGTTCTTTTACGCTCACATAACAGCATCTAAAGTACTACATATCCTAATCAAAGATAATATGGGGACTTTAATGTTGTAACCCATAGACCTGTCACAATAACTGTAGAACTGCTATTTATTGCTAAAATAAATATATAGACTATAAACAATAATATTGAAATCAAACCATAAAGCAGAATTAGCCCCAAAAAAGTACTTAAATGTACAATATAACAGAAAAAATAACAGAATGCAACACTAAGTAGGTAACTTGCATCTATAATGAGTCATTGAAGTTCATAATTCAACTTTCTACACTTTAAATCTCATCATAGTACAGAAAAATAACAAAACTTTTCCCACTAGTGTAAAGAAAAAGTATCCACGATAAATACTGAGCCCCAAAAATTACTGCTCCATCTGTTATGTATTGAACAATAAGTCGATATAGTATTTATCATGACAGGCCTAGTTACCCAGTCGAGTCATATCTGAAGGTAAGGTGCAAGAAATGAAAATGTTCAAATCAGTGTCTGTGTTCACATGCACTCCAGAAATCGGATCCTTATATGGTTTCTGGAGTTATCTGATCTGAGTAATCAGATTTTTTTTTTTTTTTTTTTTCCCACGTGCGGGTTTTGACAAGGATCAACACTGCTATGTGTAAGGTGTCAATGTGTTCTTTTAAAATGTATTTCTTAAGGTAAGTAATACACATTAAATATATATATACACATTAAATATATATATATACATTATACACACACACACACACACATTAAATATATATATATATATATATATATATATATATATATATATATATATATATATATATATATATATATATATATATATATAATACACACACACACACACACACACACACACACACACACATACACATATATATCTATAACTCATTATGTGGTTTGTTATTTGTTTCACAATATTGTACATTAAGAATACTTTTTGTGAATAAATCTGCTATATGGTTTGGCTTCAACATTATTGTTTATAGTCTATATTTACTTCAGCAATAAATTGCACTTTAAATTTTATGGTGACAGGCCTAACTTAGGTCTTTGACCTACATCAGTGCACATCCATTTCAATTCTGCCTTAGCCAAAAATTATACTCCCGTGTTTCCGACCTAAAAGCGGTCTCCAGCAAGCCTCTTTGTTTACATTAAGACATGGACCTATTATTTGACACAAGAAAAACTTAAGCACACAGCATCTTAGCACTCGTATAAATGACACACAAACATCACCTGATCTGTAATCCGACCTTTGGCAAAGATAAAGAGGAGATTTGTGTTTCTTTCATTTTCTGCTAATATCAGCTCAGTACATTAAATAATCTAATTTGAGTCTTATCTGTTAGCTGCAGTTACTGAAGGTCGTGGAGCAGATGAAGGAGAAGATACGGAGTTTTCCCACATGAATGTATGGGGTGGATCACTATATACTACTGATTTAATTTAACTTTGATTTTTATTTAAAAAAAAACAACTTATTATTTGTGCATTATGTAACTTATCTGATGGTCTGCTTGTCGCCACGTTTTTTCAAGCTATATTTTATACATTTGATAATTTCATGCAAAGCAATCATCTCTATGGAGACATGCATTTGACCGACCCTCCATCAGAAATAAAATGCTACACCTGTGCACCTTTAATGAAGTTGGAGTTAATAATTTAACTTCCTGATTGGACAGGTAGCTGATATGACATACACAGAGGTAATTCCATAACTGTTAGCTAGCAACTGGCAAATTAGAACTAACTCACAACATGTATTAGTAGTTAGTCTGTACAGACAGTATTAGCAACATTTATTTATGTTTGGAATAAAAAGCAAACACAACATTATAAGAGTCACCAAATTGTTATTCATCTGGGGAACACAGTTCTAGTGATCAGGACTGCACATTACAAATGGGCCATTATTGTCCAAATCCACTGTGCCAGAATACTTTTCAGTGGAAGGTAAATTAAGCATATATCTTAAAATCTCCATAGGTTATTGGAAAATATTCATAGCCATCATTAGCTAATTACCAAATCTATCTGGCTGCCAACCATAAAATATTATCAGGAACAATAAGGCATAAAAAGCTATTTTATGAGCGTCTTTCATCTGTGACTGTTTACACATCTGAAAATTGAAGACATGGACAACAATAAGCAAACAGCATGCTACTATTCAGCCAATTTGCTATTATTTACATGTTATTTTTCTATAAATAAATCACAAATGGGGGGATTTTCTGTGTTGCGTTTAAAGCACACAAACAAAAGACAGAACAACAAACTTCGGCCTGGTTTGGTGAGGTTTTCTGAGGGTAATGGGCAATGTGGAATCATGTTTATACTGGGGAATTTGGGCCAAGTAGTCTACAACAAACACTGTAGACTGGCCAGTGCAGAGTGCCTTGGGAAGACAAAAATGTGAGCCCGATGATCCAGGATTTTAAAAATAGCACAGCACATCTGGTGAGGGGTCAAATCAAATGAAAATGCTTATAAAAATGAAAACATGAAATATATATAGTTACACTATATATATATATATATAGTGTAATTATATATACACTAGGTCTATATAGTTACACTATGTAACCTTCTGGAGGTAGATTCACCTGAAAGATTTCATGGAAACAGAAAGTTAAAATCATACTCAGGAACATTCTTCATGAAGATAAATGGTTTTATGCTATACTATGGAAGATTATATCCAAAGGAACAACATTTCCATGGAAACAACCAGAAGGAGGCCTTCCTCCAGGCCAAATACGAGTCCAGTTTGTGAAGATGCAAACCCACTAGTAAGGACGCAAGTTTTTCAGCTTGCCCCCTCCAGGTGGGTGGCGCGTCCTTGCCTCAAGTGGAGGAATTCAAGTATCATGGGGTCTTGTTCACCACTGAGGAAAAGATGGAGCGTCAGATTGACAGGCAGATCAGTGCAGTGCCTGCAGTGATGCAGTTGTGCTATCAAAGGAGTCGAAAGGTCAGTCTACATTTCTACCCTGACCTATGGTGCTCTGGCTTTGGGTGATGACCAAAAGAACAAGATTGCGCATACAAATGGTCAAAATGCTAATACACGTGCTTTTATTTTAGTCATTTTTTTGGCAAAAATATTACATACTGTGGCTTTAAAGAGGACGTATTTCTTACGCTTTATATATAAACCACAATATTGATCTAAAACTGTTTAATAGTAGAAATGGAACCACTGACTTCCTGTTCTTACTTATGTAGTCATACTCAAGTCATACATTTGTTTAAATTTTCTTTTGAACACATGATCTGATGTTGTCATTTCTTCATAATAAAAAAAAAAATATATATTAATAAATCAATGAAAACAAAAAGTACAAGTAAAACATTAACAATTGTTACATTGCAGCTTCAAAATATAAAAAAAATGTAGTATATCTATCTCTAAAAAGATTAGACTCACAACTATACACACATATATCTGACATAGAGTAATCCTATTGAACAATCTTAAGTGGACAAATGGGGATATGACATCACGCCCAATCTGCTCATCTTTATATGGAGACACAACTGTGGGCCCAACTGTTGACGCTCTGCTGAGGTAATGAGAGTCTGCTCTGAAAGCTTTTACAAAATCAATATTCACGTCTTATCAAACCTACTCAAATATATTTAGAATATAAGTACCACTGTATTGATTTACTGTAAACACACATGGATTCATTACGAAACGTCCACAAATCAGAAATGGCAAGTTTTCAAAAGCTCAATAAATAGTCTTGTGCAATGCTGAGCTCATAAACTCTATACATCTGTTTATTATGGATAGCAATATCGATACGGCTTAGAGATATACAACTAGAATTGATTACGTGCTTAAAATGTACAGTAAGCAGATCCTGTACAGTGCCGTGATCTGGAGCCATGTTAATATAGACTCAGGTGAAACACAATGTGGACTTGTGTTTTCCACCAAATATTTCAGATTCCAAAGTGAGTCTTGGAGGATACAGTAACATTACCACATAACAAATTACTAAAGAGCAGACTGTGGATCATCAGTTTTAAAATAACACACTTGTATGGATGTTGATAGCGAAGACTCTATTTAACATTTTAGAAGCAAACATTTCTGCTTCAAATGTAATTAACCTATATAGTGTCTTGTGCAATGTATGTAGTGCCTGGCCTACAGGGCTGAGTGTCTCAGAGCAAGAAGATTTTGTGTTTGACTTCTGGGCTTTTCTGTGCAGAATTTGAATGTTTCTGGTTGTGTCTGGGTGAGTTTCGTCTGGGCAGTCTGCTTTCCTCCCCATCAACCCATCAACCCAAATCATGCACCATAAGCAAAATCCTCCAGCTAAGGTAGTCCTGGCCAAGATCTGGAGATGGGACCCCACCACTGACTGTATAATAGAACTGGACTAAGGAAGTGTGACGTCACCCATAGCGTTCGGCTTCAGCCAAATGAAACTTGTCAAGCCTAGCAGTTATAGGGGCCGAGTTACTTAGAATTCTGATCGTGAGTATCATAGTAACCAAGGAGCCAATCTGAAGCAAGGTTGTTGAAGGTAACGGCCCTTCCTGCCCACACTGTTGGTTTAGGAGGGGACGGGCGATTAGCAACGGTGTCAATGAAACCAAACCAAAAGAAGCTCATCGAGACCAGCAGTTATAGCGGCTAATCTGCAACCAATGACCATATTTAGAAATCCAAGCACAAAACCAAAGAGTCAATCAGGAGCAAGGCTGTTGAAGGTACATGGCCCCTCCCACTCGCAACACAGGTTTATCATGGGGCAGGTGCTTAGCAACTAATCCTCTAAATAAATAAATGAATGCATCGGAATTTATGATGTTATGTACAGATTATGTGTAAGGATTTTAAGATTTTAAAATATGATGTGTGATACTGCTAAAAGGCAGCATTTTAAACATACCTATACACATTGCCACAGTGTAATCAGAAAAGCAGGAATTGTTTTTCAAAGGCAACTTTATCTTTAAAAAAAATATGACATAATTTCTATATCCCAGCTAAATATATGACTGGTCAATGTTTTGTTTGGACACTAAATAAAAATGATTTCTGAAGGAAATTAATTCAGTGTCCTCAACACACACCTCACTTCACATTGTCTTGACACTTAGTGAAAACAGAAGCAATGCCACACCGGGACATGACCTGGTTGTCCTGTGGAGCCAGATGTGGGTTTCTAGGACAGGAGTGCTCCATATCAGAGTCCACAAAGAGGGCACATCATTACAGCCACTTTTTAACTGTGTCAACATTATTATATCATTATTATCTTTGTCACAGTTGCCTTCATCTACTGTCAGCTCTGCAGCAGAGGTCCCACACTGATGTTTTATTAAATGCTGTATGTGTTGTTAGGTTAGCGTCATTAGTATTAGTGTCACTATTCAATAAAAGGTAAAGCTCACTCATACACATTCAAAAATGTTTTCAGCTGTATGAAACAGCCTCTCTCAGAAATCCAGCTCCATCGCAGCAGCAGAACCATCAGCCTCCTCAGCCTCTCCCTCTCCTCATTTTTAATGTGATCAGCTGTCTCTGGTCTTTACATTTGAACTCTAAGCACAGTTGATTGTTTCCTACAGTTTTCGTCAGTACTACAATTAAAGGTGAACGATGTAATTTAGGAACTTTGGAGCCTGGAATGTTCCACAGTATGGCATTAGACTTCTATACTGTCATGGAGACAATCAAGTGATACCACAAGGCTAAGTTCTGTGGAGAGGTGAGCCCACTCACAGTAAGGATGCATGTTTTTGTAAGGTATTTTTGAGCATTAAATGCCTGTAACTGAATAAATGCATGTTTAAGTTACCGGCCTGTGAAACATGCCAAAGTGAGAACATCTCCATGGATACAAGCAAGTGGTAGACCTTCCTCCGAAAAAGTTACATAGTGAACCTTTACTTTAGTGCAGGGGTGTCAAACTTAAATTCACAGAGGGCCAAAATTAAAAACTGACGCAGGCCAAACTAAACATTTATTGAAAAATTTCACCACAATATCTGCATGTTTTTCAGCAGGGGTGGATTAAATTTGAGTGAAGCCACAGGTATGAGATGCTAATGAGTGTCAAACAGAAGTGTTTGGGTTCAGCGCATTCTGTGATTCGTAGTATTAATGGTGCATGCGCTATACTGGTGTGACAGCCAGCGGGCCACGTCGATATGATTTGATATGGTCCAAATTGAATTATATCGAGGGCCAAATTTGGCCTGCGGGCCTGAGTTTGACATGTCTGCTTTAGTGTCTGATTTCATTACCTTAAAGGCCCTCTCTACCCTTTAAGGAAGCAACATTTGTCTTGCTCCAGTGCAGCTATATTGTATAAGCAGCTCTTGACATCAAAATAAGGCCACTGTATATTGTCTGCCTCAAGTCTGATAATCAGAAAATGTGTGTTTGCATTCTAGTTGTTAGCTTAACCGTGATGGCAAAACTTCTCTGAAAGTTGTGAATGCATAAGGTGATTGGAGAATACATTTGGACCACTGGAAGCGGTTGCACAGCAGTGCAATTAACTAAAATGTTCTGTTTTTAAGACTTTAAAGATCAGGTACAATGCCTTTAAATTTCCAGTATTACCATCATCTTTTTAACAATGGTCGATGAGTAAAAAGTAAAAGTCTATTATCTCTCTCCTGACAATGAGCTCTATATCAGTGTATTTTGAGGCCTCTATCATAACAGGACCTGGCCTTGACTAAATCAGCCGTCATCTTTATTCAAAACAGCGCTCATTCTGCCAAAAGGAGAGAGCGCGCACACCGTTTCATCAGACAGACTTTGGCCCTGATCCCTCTCGGCTTTCACTGCAGTTAAACCTCCTCACTTTCCTGCACTTCGGATATTTGGAGATGGAGGGCCGATAGGGAAATGGTGAGACAGGGCTTCTATTTTAGACTACCAAGATGTATGCGTGCGTGTGTGTATAATTTGTCAAAAATGTAAAAGACTCTCAAGTGCATATAACAGACTTTCATGTTTTTCTAATTCTTACTTGGTTTGGTGGGATAGTAGATGGTAAATATTCATCATAGTTTTTACATCAGTTATGTGGCAGTTTGTAGGAAAATGGGTAAAAAAACAAAAGTACAAAAAAATACAGGAAGTAGTGGTGAGCTCTAAAACTAAATACCTCTACATCATCAAGTATTCCATCCAAATTGAAGGGACAATTAACACACAGGAAAAAAAAATTCTGGCAGTTTTTCAGCAAAATAAATGTTCTTTAATTTTTATTAGTCTAATTTATATCTACTGTGTAATAAATAAAAGTTTTGACAGTCATAAAATTACCTCTTCATATCTGCTGTCTAGTCTAACTTGTCACTTTCATTCATCAAAGCCACAGAATGATAGCCAGTTGATTAACTGGCTAAAAAAATCATTAGACGATACTGGAGGTCTAAATGTCAATTATTTATTATAGAGCTCTCGCAGTTGTCATCACGCAGTCTCGGTATGCACCTCCAAACCTCACACTGGCAGTGGTCATGGCTGAGAATTCTCACAGAAACTAATGGCGTAGGCCGCAGTTAAGAAACTTTATCGACTGTGGATTATTGTTGCGCACCGGATGCGTGTGAATTACAAAAGTGTGATCATATTATATTAGTTCGCTTTCCTTCTTATTGAAATGTGTTTAAGATTGTGATGTTTGATGGTATGATTGGTTTGAATCTTTCCCTACGGGCGAAAAAAGGAAAAATCCCAGTACTGCAGTTCCCAGTCTCATGTCAAGAAACATATGCATGAGTTCTTGTGAAAGAAATGTGTATGTTGTTGTTAAGTGAAGTGCGAAGTTCAACATTTTGGGACAGTTTAACATTTTGGGACTGTAAAATATTTTGGACATGATGTTTTACACAGTACAAATGACCTACTAAAATGGTCTATTTCATCAAACCTTAGCCAAGAAACTCACCTTAAATCTGTCCCGAAAACTGTCCCAATAGTCTAATTTGCTGAATTCAAAGCAGATGGAAGAGGTCTATACAGTCTAAGTGTTGGGTCCTGTTTTGAAAGCACAGCCGAAAACACGAACAGGAATGGATTATGACAAATGAGACAGCGAGGGGCCAACTTCAGAGGAAGAATGCCCTTTATAAGATCAGCTGGTCATAAGTCATTTCACGCAGCATTAAATATGATCTGACAATTTTCCTTAAAAAAAGGAGAAAGGATCAACTGGGAATAACTTTGGGGTATCAAAACAAAAAAGATATTTGACATTTTCACATTGTATTGCTTCAATATGTACCATGTAAGGTTAGAGTTCAGCTAACTGGTTTCAAAGTGTACTTTATTGCTGGATTTCAGATGGCATCACAACATTCTATAGACCAGTATTAGTTAATACAGGTGGGTGGCAGATAAAATTAATATTGTTAAATTGCACATCTTCGTTGTAACACAGCGAGTTCTTGAGTCTAATCATTGATAGAAATGATCAGGTTCAAAATTTTCATTTCATGACAAAGAAAATTGGCTGTGCCCCCCATCTGGGAGCATAACATCATCACATGCTAAAATCTGAAAACCACCAACCATCACTATAAAGATCATATTCTAACATACATGTCTTCTTATAACCTCTGTAGAAATGATGCAGGGCTGATGTCATACCAAAAGGACACATGTATCAGTTATATTAGCTTTTAGTAAAAGTTGCCAAACAAAAACACCAAAATACCTAGGAAAAACATACATTCTTATTGTAAGCAGGGCTGGCTCTCCACAGATCTGACCTGTAACCCAGGCTGATTGTATTACTTGTATGACCCCTTCTGTCCATGCTGATAGATAAGCTTAATGCTAGTTTTAACTCATTTTGAGTTGTTCAGATACAACATCAACACTTTTATACTAAAGCTTCTAGTTGACAGACCTCTGTTTTTATCATACTTTGACAGTTTTGACTGCCCTTAGAAGTGTAATGTGATGTTGTGATGACGTGTCTGGTCAGGTGATTTAAAGATTTTAGATTTGGATGTTTCCTACTTGGAGAAGTAGGGTGACAGCGACATCTGGAGTCCTACTTCTTCAGAACAGTATCACAGTACCACATATGAGAAAGTTGGTATGCCCCCTCAACCCGATTTACAGCTTGGTGGCTGCGTTTCCAAATCTCAATGGCCTCTCTGCTTCAAGAATGGTACTTGTTGCTCTCTATGCCAATGACCTTACTATTGTCCCAACACATTTTATTTTATTTATTTATCTTTATTTATACAGGGGGACCCAATGAGAGCACCTAGGCTCTCTTTTTCATGGGCGCCCTGTCCAAAACACAACACCAACTAAAAACAATCAAAACAAGCAAGTCCATAAAAACATCAAAAACAGGAGCAGGTGTGTATATAAAAGTCCATTAACAAATCATCAAACTGTGACTGAGTCACCAATGTATCAAGTTTTGCTTTTCGCTGGAGTGCATTCCATTTTTGTGAAGCAAAACTGCTAAAAGCCCTCATTCCCATCTCAGTTCTGGTGCGGCCAGCGCTCAGCCTTATACAGTCATGTGATCTTGTGTTAAGTGTTCCAGTTTCAATGGTTAACATGCAGGTGAGGTATTCTGGTAGTTTTTGAAGTAGTCCCTTATAAATAAACTTCAGACAGTGCTGTTCTCTTCTAACAGTGATGTCCAACCCACTTTTTTCATATAGAACACAATGATGAGTTTTAAATCCATCACCTGTAATAAAACGAAGGGCAGAGTGAAAGAGTGGATCCAATGGTTTCAAAGCAGTGGCTGACATGTGCATGTAGACCACATCCCCATAATCTAGTATGGAGAGGAAGGTTGCTTGCACTATTTCTTTTCTGTAATTTATTGGTATACAACATTTGTTTCTGTAATAGAATGATAATTTAGATTTTAAACTATTAGATAATTCGTAGATGTGTTTTTTAAAGGATAAGTTTTCGTCAAGCCAAAAATCAAGATATTTATAAGTGTCGACTCTTTCAATAGATGTACCATTTAGTGTGTAAAGATTTGTAGCTTGTACGTTTCTGAAGTGTTTTTTTTTGGAAAAAATCATATACTTAGTTTTATTTGCATTTAAAAACAGCTTAAGATTTATGAGCGAGTTTTGGATATCATTAAAATCTTGTTGAAGTTTTAAAAGCGCCTGATCAGCAGTCGGAGCACTTGCATACAAAACAGCATCATTTGCATATAAATGTATGTGGCTTTCTTTTAAATTGTGACCAATAGAATTAATAAAAATAGTAAAAAGTAGGGGGCCCAAAATTGAGCCTTGGGGCACTCCTTTACTTAAAGTTAAAAAATCTGATTTAAAACCATCGGCTACTACTGCCTGGGTTCTGTTTGAAAGATAGTTTTGGAACCAATCACATGTAGCTTTGTCAAATCGAATATGGTTCAAACGCTTCAAGAGGACTCCATGATCCATGGAGTCCTCTTGAAGCGTTTGAGATGGTTCTCTTTCTTGCAGTAGTCTGATATGGCAGACATAAGCTGTCCTGGGCTCATTGCTTTTTGCATTCAAGCCCTAATTTTGAGCAAGGCAACAGTGCTGCCAGAACAAATCTGTACATAAAAAAAACTATAGTATAATTAGGTTAATTAGGTCAGAGGACCTGACCTGAACCTAATCGGACTAAAATCAAATCTCTCTCTATGTAGTGCCCATACCAGACAATGCTAGAAACATGTCAACCACCAACGATCAATACAGCTGCCTTTTTACCTCCCTGACTGTTCATTTGTTCAGACTAGTTCCTCTTCATACTGTTACACATTCTAGGAACCTTTTTCATTTTGATTTATTTGACTGTACAAATGACACACATTTGTTTATAGTGAGCAAACAGAACATGCTTCACCTGAAAACACAAAGTGAACTGGCATGACCCAAACACTACTTTGCTGTTCTGTCATTGGTGCCTTGGGAGTTTAATTTGGTGTTTTCCGATGCCAAAGTCAAAACTCATGTGATTAGTAGGGTAAATGAACAAACAAATCCCAGCCAATGCCTGAACCAAATTTAATATGATGGAGGCAGGGCTAGTTCCTCTATCTGATTTGAGCCGAGCCTTGTAGCAACTGTATGCACTCATTGTAGGGCTGGATATAAGAAAAGAATGGAAACAGGAGCTAAGCATGGTCAGCTGTTAAATAGTCACTGAAACACAATTATGGCATTAAAATTATTATCTGGGTATGTAGACCCATGTGACTGAAAAAGGCAAGAGCGAGCTCGAAATGACATAATAAGAGATAATAATGCTTGAAATGTCAAAAGTATGCATTTTATGTAGGGAATTTTGATACCAAATAAGGTAATAAGCTAGGCAGTTCTTATATGAAATATGGTATGATATTAGCGGTTAAAGGCACTATGCAACTGTTATGGTGGAGGGCCTGCTACCTGCTTGTCTCCATGGAGATGCTATTGTTTTTGCCTAAATATTTCATAGTAGGGCAATAAATATATATCTAGGCAAGAATGTGGCTTCACTAGGTCAAATTACAGATCAAATCTGTGTTGACGACCCTGCTCACTTATATGCATGTTTTTCAGTTGAATTTTGAGCAATAAAACACCTGCAAATAAATAAATGCAAACTAAATTATTTAAATGTAATACTGTGCAACAAACAATAACATCTCCATGGACACAAGTAGTTGACCTTCCACCTTGCACCTTTTAAAGACATATTTAGCAAAATCAACTGTTAGATTCGACTATAAGAGAACTTTCTTTAATAATAACATGTTGGATCAAAACTTTTCTAAGCTTCTCAGGAAAGGTTGATTTTTAAATTATCGATACTAGTTGCAGTATCGATAATTTTGACAACCCTATAAAAGATGTATTTTAAGTGATTTCAGTCATATATAACAGCATCAAAAACTCTCATTTACATAATGCAAATAGATATGTGCTTCTTACTTAAATTGGTTCAAGCTCCTCAGGCTACTAGACAATACTAAAATAAGTCTATTTAGTGAGATGTAGGCTAGTGAAAATTAATTATGTAAAATGAATTATGATGATAATAATACAACCTCCTGAGTTCAGTGCCTGGAAGGACACTGGGAAATGCCATTCTTCTAGTTTCTAAACTTGTACCACTGCCCTGACTTTCTTAAAGAGGAAAAGGGTTTATAACATTGTTCCCTTACCAAAAACATGCCTGAAGAAGTTTTAGATGTCAACCATGCATGTTTGAGTATTTTAGTGATTTCTCCTGGGCCCCATTCAAACCCTTCTTACGGTTAGCTGTAAGATTCTGTTCAATGCTTAGCCCACAAGCCTACGTCATCCAAGCTCCATGTTTTGGGAGAATATAGCATTTTTAAATCAATAAAAGGTAACATGGAGATCAAAATAGCCTATGTTATGTGCTAGCAGTTACCGCATAGCAGTAAAATACCCCCCTCTTTAATCTGAATACCTGTTCCTAAATGTAACCCTAATCTTACTAAACATTTTTGCTTTCATAGCACCAATGCATAGCAATAATAATAGCACACCTGGAAGTGCTGTCTTATTTAAGATAATTGATTACTAGCTATCGGCTATAATTAATTTTATACTGTTATTATTTTTATATGTTTACAGCAGGGTACACAAGTCAGTATGAACATTATTTGCGTTGCATTTCCCAAATTGGTGTAAGCATGTATCTACTTTGATGTTTAGTGAGTTCAGATAAGTCAAACATACCCAGAGGGAGCACACTGCAGATCCAAATCATATTTAACCCAAACATACAAACAAAGGCAGTCTTTTGTCCCATAGAAAATTGACTGGTCTAATTGAATTTCAAAGAGCTGATTTGTCAGGTGGGTCTACGCTATGGTCAACTCTGTTTGCCACGGAAATGGCCCTTGTGGTTTTGGGAGAGAGTATATTGTTCTAGAGAGATGGGATTCATTTACAATCACAGATGAGTTCAGTCCAAAAGGTGGAGACAGGACAAAGCAACTAGTGTCAAAAACAAAGGTTTCATTTTATATGTTTCTTTCAGTGCAACAATCTATTTCAGGTCCACTGGAAATAAAGGATAGAGGAATTTGAACTGTCTAGTGATTAAAACCATGGGAATAAACAAAAATAATGATCTGAACCGGAGATCCTCTAATAAAGGGGTTAATGACCAAATCTTGTTGCTATCAATTAAAATGTCTTTCGTTCTTTATGGCAGATTAGTTTGTATTTCTGACCGAACTTCACAATGCAACAGACTCCTTTAAAGGTACACTGTGTAATTGTTCTTGCGTTGGGTCTGTTACCAATTTGTCACTATAGAGATTTGTCACTATAGAGGTTACCAATTTGTCACTATAGAGGTTATTGCTTTGCCTGGAAAGTTCCACAGTATGGCTTTAACTGTATCCATCTTGCATTCTTTAAATTACAGTTGTTTTATTGCTCAAAAATACCTTGAAAAACATGCATTCTTATTGTGAGCGGGCTCGCCTCACCACAGATCTCACTTGTAGCTTGATGCATTGATGTCACTTGTTTTTCATGCTATATTGTAGAGTAATAATTTCTCCATGGTGACAAACAAATGGCAGACTATCCACCAGAAAAAGTAAAATTTAATAATAACTTTTGGAGATTTCTTGAACATTAACACGGGAGTCATGATAATAGTTTAATTCCCTTTCCCAACATGCAATTATTTTCTATTATTATATCTATACGTCTTTATTTGAGTGGGGTTGGCTGTACATTTAAATGGGGATAGCTACAGTGCAGCTCCATCGCAAGCATGAATTGCTTTTCCCATCTCCTTATTGTTAAATATTTTGATTATAAACATCAACGGCTAATATATAAAGGATAAGTTTGGAAATCCGAGAAGTCCACAGCTAATTTTAGAAAGAAGAAAAACATTTCTTGTAGACATTTGACCAAAGTGAGCAGACGGAGAGGGAAGATAGGATCTTCTGGAGCCCAGTAGTGTAAAATATGGACAGGAGCAGCTGGGGATTACATGTTTCAATCAAACAATAATAAATCACTGCTGTCTCTGAATAATTCACGCACTGGAGTGTTTACACTTCCACCTCCTCTCTGTCCACATTCACAGCCCAAAAATCCTTCTTCCACTCTAATCCTGCTTCTACCTCAGCTACCCATACACCTGAGGTCAAGCTCGCAATTACATGGTTTGTTTTTTAACACAGCACTATGCAGGTTTCCAGCAGAGCGTCCACCGCCTGCATGTTTCCATGGAAATGCTATTGCTTGGCCTGAAATGTTCCACAGTGTGGTATTAAAAGGTCCATATTTAGACCTTATCATTATCATTATGTAATCTGGGTTTTGTATGCTTAAATCCAGATAAAACAAATGATTAGCTAGTAGTGTTGAGTACATTAAGTACGGAGGCCTATCAACATTTATCCTGAGAAGTGAGTCTTAGATTCCAGTGTTGTTTTAGCTTTTTTTTTTTTTAAACGCATAAAAGAACAAAAAAATCTGGCCCCACAAAATTCCAAAAATGAGACTGACAAATGATGTTACATTCATCAAGACATAATAGCTGTGGTAGTCAGCCAAGAAAAAGCAGCCATCCCAGAGCGCTTCAAAATGTTAACTGTAAAAATACCATAGCTTTTAGAAAGTGCTTTGTCAATTTTCCTGCTTGTCAATCAGAGTATTTAGTCAATCTGAGCAAATAACTCACAAGACAGATGGACAAGGCAACGATAGCTTATCTTGAAGAAGACACTATTTGTTCTCTTGTATAGTTATGATCTATGACAAATTTGCTTCTCAACCTCAGAATACAGGATTTTCCCAGGATTATTTCATCACAGTTATACAGTGTATAAGTCCCTAAAGGCTTGTTCAAAGCAATTGAGCACTTAATAGTAACATACATTAACATGTCGGGTATGTTTGTTATTAGCTAAGGTAAGTTTTTCCCCACGATAACTCTCTCTGCTGCCAGTAGATGGAGGCCTACAACAGATTCCAACATGAGGAGTATACAAGTTGGAAAATAATGTTTGGTTCTAAAACATGAAATGTTCAAAACTACAGAGCTGATTTCCACCTGCCCCTATACGGTATAAATCACCATAAATCTACAAAGTAACAATGTCATCACAACTAGTACTGTGTTGATGGACGACGCTAACGGTAAGACTAGCAGACCAAGGTACATGTCAGACCTCACTCACAATAAGAACCCATGGGTTTAAAGATAAATTGTTAGTGTGCCAGCTGTGGCCTGATAGAAGAAGACCAGAGAGCACAGGTGAGCCTGAATAAAGACCAGGTGAGGGGATGGGGGAATAGGTTTCACATCAGCCATCTACTGGTAAAAATCAAATAAACTTACAGATGGAATACCCAGAACACTTCACATTTTAAACAAAAGCATTAATTCCATCCATGGATTAAATGTGTTGCATCATCATGCCTTTTTCCAGTTTTCTTATTTTACTTTCCGTTATGCATTACATATTTCCCTCATTGATACCTATCTTGCAGACCCGCGGTATTATCCTTATATGGAGAGCTCATTTGTCTTCATAATCAGAGAGAAGAGGAGGTACGCTTTAGATGGTAAAACAGAACAAATTCACATTGATTGACCCTGGCACCATCAGACGCCCTGGAGAAGACAGAAAATCTGAACGTTCACGAGCAGATGCCACATATTTGAGTAGTCTGACAATTGGCTCAAAGTCTTGGATGTGTGTTTCTCAAAGTTTTTTATAGTCCAGAAGTGCAAGTCGAGGTGAAGTGAGGATAGACGGATGCATAATCTGTGACACAGGGAGAAAAAAGGTTTAAGCCAGTTTTAGAACAGCTAATGAAATGTACTATATGGAGGATTTGTAAGCAAACCCACTCCCCACTTTCTTTGCTTGATATTTGGTGGGAAGAATCTAGTTCAAGATTTAGAGATAGGTACCCCAGGGAGCCATCTATTAGGGCTAGGAATCACAGGGTCCCATACAATTCAATAAAATACACAGTACATGGCTCATATTACGATACTATAACAATTTAGCGATACATGCGATAATCAATACATGATATTCTGCAATATTTTACAATTTTTTAAGAGCCAAATACATTTTAACAACAGTACTTTGTTAAACTACTACCTGGACGAACGTGATATTCAATCATCATAACAGTGAATATGTCAAATGTACAAATAAGTATCTTCAAGCAACAAAATGGAAGCACTTTCACAAAATAATTTGGTAGAATATACCAAAACTATTCTGGTGATATATTACAGAATCCCACAAAATAAATACTGTATCATCAAATTTAGTATCAGAATAAATAAATATTTTAGCATAGCCCTATTTATCCTGACAGGTTTCCCCAGCTGTATTGAAGAGTGGGTCAGATATAGCAGATAACTTCATTACAGACATTAAAGTATACCTAAAGTTAACTTAATTGGATCTCCAAACCTAGGGGAATTGAATGAAGTGAATTGTGGCCATATTAACAACAATTAATTTTTTTATGGATTAAAGTGGGCCTAACATTTAAACTCCACCCACCACAATATTTCAAATAGAGCTAGTAAACTCGGGAGTACCTGGAGGACTACAGGGGGGAATGAGGAAAGAGGAGGGGCAGGGTCAGGAGGTATAAGGTTGGGCTGATGGGCATCTACACTTCAGGTGTTTGTAATCAGGAACACCTGACTGTAATCAGGGAGTCCCCGCGTGATGTCACATTGTACTAAGTACTATGTACTAATATGTACTAATTTGAAAGTGCTGTCTCCACTGGAGACAGATTTTTGTTTATTTTGGAACACAGCTGCAAATACACATAGAGTGAACTAAAATTGCCAAAAACAATGCTTATAAAAAAAACACACACACACACACACACATATATATAAATACACATATATATGTGTGTGATGTTTAGTTATATATATATATATATATATGTGTGTGTGTGTGTGTGTGTGTGTGTGTGTGTGTGTGTGTGTGATGTTTAGTTCTACTTTAAAACCACAAATTATGTCCCTTTCTACCCATCTGTCTGGTAGCGAAGTTGTGAAAACTACCACGGAGGGATTCAAGACCTCACTCACTTCACACTAATACAACTGTTCTCGTGATTCTTTGCAAAGTATTTTATACAAATGAGACTCTCATGTTTTGGTGATCATTAGTAGTTTAAACTATATTAGCCTGCGAAAGGGACTTTCATTACAGAAATGAAGCACAAAAGTACAAATATCTGATTACCTGCATCAGATATTCAATTGTCCTATTATACATTCAGATACTGGCTTTTAAGTCATCTGGTTCCAAGTATGTAAGTAGCATCACATGTCACAATCTAATTTCTCAACTATAAGACCATAAATCCACCCAGGCAGTGTCATTGTATCTTTGTATTGATTTTGAATGAAGGTTTAGTTTCTTTTAGTTGCTACGCTAGAGTTAGCATCCATATACATCGCACTGAAAACCCTGCATCTTAAAATGTGACAGCAATCCAAGTGTTTACATGGAATCAGGTCATTACGGCAGCAGCCACCTGTCACTGTTACATTGCTTATAGTTTGGCTTCACACATTCAGCCCACACTGTCCAAGGTTCTAATGTCAGTAGCTTAAAGGCGGAGAAAAGAGATGTTCCAAGGAAGAAATCATGAAGAATAAATAAAATAAATGGCAGTTTAGACAAGCGTCATTTTAACACCATAAAAACACTTCTCTGGAATATGTCCTCAGTCAATCAGCAGTCTTTTTTCAATCTAACTTTGAATGTGTAAGTAAAATATAAATGATTGGCAGGTTTAATTTTTGTTTATTATTATTATATTTTTCCAGTCTTGCATGCCTGTTACAACTGTCCGAGTGGTGTTGCTAGGACCAAAACTAAACATGAGCTAATATTTAATGTTTTTTTTATGAAAAAGCAACACAACTCAATGTCTAGACTACATGTTGTTTATGTTGTGCACTTGCTAAATTGTTGATTTTGGAATTTGCAAAACATGAGACACTATTTTTATTTAGATAATAATTAATTTCACATTTCAGAAATTGGCTACCCATCCACTCATCACTTCATTCACTTCACTCATTTTTTTCCGTGGATATATTATTGTTTTGCCTGGGAGGTTCCACAGTATGGCATTAAATTGATCTATTTTCATGAGGATAAGCACATATACTACAAGCCCCCAGGCCAAGTTACAATTACAAACAACTGTAACTGAAGATAGAAAACTTTAATGCCATGCTGCGGAATATTACAGGTAAAGCAATAACCTCTCCATGAAAAAAATTAGGTGGCCTTTTAGAAAAAAATTACATAATGCACCTTTAAAATACAAATATTCTATGAAATTCAGAATTCTGTTTTCAAACTTAGATTTGAACAGTGGATAAGGGTAGTTGACATTGTGCCAGTGAACTTTTTACACCTAATGAAAGCAAAAACACAGGCTCTATTATGACCTGAAACATGACTTATGGTTTTTTTTTTTTTTCCTAACCATGTCCCTTGTGCAATGGCCAACTCTTTTTTGCTGCAGTTGGATTATGCTAAGTCTGTTTTGGGTTACCATAGATTTTGATAGAGGGCATCATCCGAGTGACCCTTTTTCATTTATGAGTTTGCAAGTGATATAAAGATCTATGGAATGCTAGCACAAAAATATTTATAAGCATTTAAACTATAACAACAAGAATAAGAAGTATAGAGTGGTTAAATTCTCTTCATTTACAGAGCTTGTAAGATAAAAAAAAAAAAGGCTATTTGGCTTCAGTAAGTACATATATCAGTCATTTTTTTCCTCTGCTTCTGAACTGCTGTTTAATATCACAAGGGCAAACTGTAAGGTGAAGTGCAATGCCTTGAGACCCTTGAGAGGTATGTTGATATTTGTGTATTTTTTTTTTTTTTATATATATATATATGCACGGACCATATGTCTCCCTGATTGCTGAGAAACATGACACTGGAGGTGTTCTTGCCGACCTGCAAGACAGTTTCTGACCTCTAAACCTAAAAACGTACATACATAATATGTGACGCCTATAGTACATCTTTTAAGTCAAAATAAAAATGTCTAAAATTATCCATGGATCCTCTGGTTCTTTGTGGATTTGGGCCTAAGTGTAAGGTAAACACAGCCGACCACTAGCAGCTCTGCTCCTCTGTCATACTTCTGCAGAAGCCACAGAAAGAACAAACACATGCCTTTCTAAATCACATTAGTTAAAAGTTATGTTGAAACAATATATAATTATATCTTGGAGCTTTATCGAATTATTTCCTTCAAAAGACTGATTTGGAAAACCTGTACTGGTGGTAGTACTTTTCCCATTATGTTAATTTTTTTTTTATAAGTGTTTTGACAGAAATAGAAATTAAATCATGAGTTATAATATATACCAGAGAAGTTCAGATGCTAGTTTTACATACAATTTTGTACAAAAAACTAAGATTATAGTGGTTTATATAAGGAAAACAATGCAATAATATACCAAAGATGTCATTTAAATAGAATCAAAAACTTTTGTAATATGTTCTTTTAGATTTGATTCTGTAATTATTAATTTGTGAGCTTTCTTAAAAGTTCATCTTTCACCTCACAATTTTATAGTAAATGGAAGAATTCAAAACTGCCCTGCCAAGGTTCTTTTCTCAGTTCAGTTCTTCACAAATTTGAAAAACAAATTCTTTAAATGCAAGTAAATGTTTAAAATCTTACTTACTTACTTACTCACAGCAAAAAAAGTCATTCACTAAAACTATGAATAATGTTTGTTAAGCTTATCCTACATACAGTTGACAAGATAAACAATATCTTGTCAGCTTTAGTAGCTTTACCTCAGGAGAATGCAAACACACATCTATCTTCAGCCATGGATTCTATATGAATACTGATGCAGAAATGGTGTTTCCTGTTACAGAGAAAAGGTCCATTTTGATTGCAAGAAAACCTATATTAAATAAATAAATCAAAATAAAGACTGAACAAATCTTGACACCATCTAAAAATACAAGTTGATTAGAAAAATAGAGCACTGCAAAACTTACTGAACAAAGTGGATGGATTTGAATAACCAAAACAAATGAACAAAGGTTATTTATATATTTGTACTACATTTTGGTACGCATATTTGTGAATCAGTTTAAACTACATTTCCATACCTGAGGGCTATGGACGTCCCGTTGACCGACGCAGCCGAGCACGCCCTGTTGGTGTGTCCATAGGAGTGGCTGCCCTGCCGTGAGTAGCGCTCGTCCCCACAGCACAGGATGACTAGAAAGGCCCTCCGGAACGCCCTGTTCAGAAAGGCGTACAGGAATGGGTTAAGTCCTGAGTTTATGTACCCCAGCCAGAGCCACGCTGTCCACAGCTGCCAGGGCACTGAGTAGTGGATGAACGGGTCTACAATGTTGGTGATAAAAAATGGTGCCCAACACAGGCAGAAGCAGCCCATGATCACAGCCAGTGTTTTAGCTGCTTTGGTCTCTATCCTCATGCGACTGTTCACCATGGGACCATGCTCTGAGGGAAGGGCACCCTGGGGTGGCCTGAGTCTGTAGTGGTCCAGAGGGTCTGAAGAAGTGGACGCCCGCACAGTCATGACCGGCGTCGCCCCGGAAACAGGGGCGGAGCCTGCGCGTTGTAAAGTCTCGATCTGGCGTACGTGGCTCATGGCGGTGACGTAGATACGCTGGTAGGCCAGGATCATGAGTGCCAAGGGGACATAGAAGGCCACAGCCGAGCAGATCAGAGCATACGGCCAGTTCACCAGGAACACACAGCTGGTGTCGTTAGCACCACCAGCTAAAGCACGCCGCTCTGCGATCTGCACAAGATAAGACTCTGATTGGTAATGTGGATATGAGCAGTAATGTTGAGTACTTTCTAAGTAAAAGCAGACTGACCCTATTTGTTCAACAGTTTATTTATCTGTTCTACTGCAATTTCACAAGGTGTCATCAAGGGGTGTGCAGTGAGGATATATAATAGAATTGTCCTGTGATTCAGTGACAATCAAACAATTAGTTTAGTTATGATTAAAAAAACTTCCATACTCAAACACACACTTTTCCTTACTCGCTCAGTGAGTGACAGGTGGATTTAACCACTTACAGTGAGGTGTGAACTCTAGGGTGAAGCAGTTTTAGTTTTAGATAACTGCAATATAAAAATACAAGTAATGTCCTTTGCAATATCTTTTCTTCTTGTGTCTTGCGTAGTGAAGAATACCACAAATATTTTCCAAGACAGTTTGATTTCCTAGAGATTATCTTGGCAAAAATGCCACTTTTTACCACTGAAGTCCTGGTGATACAGAACTACCCAGTGTTGAGTAAACGTGTTATTTTCATTTCTCTTGATTAAGCCATCACACAGGTTAGGATGTGGATGTGCTGCTTATAACAGCTGATAGCCATGCTACTATGCTGTGGTCACACCTTGGCATTCATATGTACTACTTTTCAACCCACTGACTTCAAACAAGTTGGATAACAATCCAGTCATACTTCCTATCATTATTAATGCAAGTCGAGCAACAAGTACATTTGAATAATATTTTTCAACATGTTAATAAGGTGTGGATTACTATATCTATATTAATCTGTTCAAAATCAGTGTTTTAGATGATGGTGTTTTGATAAAATATAGCCACCTCTCCAATGAAAGGGTGCACAGGAAGCTTCTGTCTGGGATGCTTACACTGTCTCCATGAGATTAATAAGTCTATGGCACCATAACAAGGTCAGCCCAGAGTCACGCTCCAGACCATTACTGTAATACTCCAAGCATTACATTACTCCTAATAGTGCATAACACCATAATAATGATAAATGTATGGAATAGGGAATGTACAATTGTTCAGTTTCTTTAATTGGTTTATTGCTTAATTAGTGATTAACTGTTAACCACCAGCCTGTCTCTATACATTACATTTGATATGAACCAATGTGTTATTTGAGGGTCAAAAAGTAACATACAAACTTATATTTAGGAAACAGTTACTCCTTTTTATACTACTTTGCCATTAGGGATGCAACGTTTAAATGGAATAATTGTGACTAGTTGATTATTAAATAATTGCATTCATATGTAGATATAGAACAATTTTAGATTTTCTTCAATATTACATTATTCATAAATTCTTCTCTAGAAGCCTTCAGTCACAATATTCCAACCTTTATTTAGTTAAAATTAAAAAAATCTCAGTGTACAGTAGAAATAATCATTTGACTAGTTAACTAATCAAAGATTAAATAAACATACAAACTGAAGCCATATTTGTCATAAATTATTTACATTCTATTAGGGCTTTAAACAAATTTTCCAGTGATAACAGTTATGGCTCCAGTCAATTACAAATGAAGTAATTAAATTATAAACTGATCCATATGAATTCTCACTCAAAAGCTGTAGCAAAGCCACTAAAAATCTACAAGTATAAAACAAAAGTAATAATTAGAACTGTAGTCGAGAGAAAAGAAAATCTTGGTAGATTCCCAGTAGTACATTCCCTGCATCGAATAATTGTTTAAAAGGGGTTGTGGTGTCGTGTTGGCATAAGCTCTTAAAATCATTACAGTCTTGTGCAAAACTCCTATATATGGAAAAGTATTAGTAAACAACAAGCCTAAACTGTCCAGTCACTCTCAAAACTCCAGATAACTTACATTCTCTTGCCTGCTGCTGCAGTGAATATAAATCCTTCTCTATTTGACTAATATTATTTATGACACAAATAATTAAAAGACTTTCCCATTATTTTGCCCCAATAACAGTGGCTATTCACCATTTACTCACAAACAGCTATAATGTATATTTATCATGAATGAAAATAATTATATTGCCATTCTGCACCATTTTTCACTGCCTGTTTTCTCACTAAGCGAAACAACAGCCACCGTTTTCACATAATATTGTTTTTGGGTGGAATTTCATTGAGTCTGGCCAAAGCATTTTGTCTTTTTTGCCTGCCTGGGGTGTCTCTGCCATCTCTGAAATAACTCGACAAACGCCCCAACACATTGAAAGCAGAAGAAAGAAAGGAGAGAATTCTAGCTAGTCGCTCGAAGCTAAAGAGCCTCCACTGGGGACTGGAATTGTTTTGTGATCACTGCATTACTGTGTCATTGTGGAAGGATTGGATGTGTTATTAAAAGCAGACAATATTAGACTGGGGGACTTTTTAAAACAGGTACATGAAATCCCTTTTGACGATGCACTTTGTTTTGCTGGTGATGTTATCAAATAAAATGTGAAAAAAACACAACTTTTTGTTTCTGATCCATCCATGCCACCCGCTTTTGATAACACTAAATGACTTACTATGTCCTCGATGCCAATGGCGTTCCAGCTTTGCATGATGGGTAAAAAGGAGATGAAAGTGGGAATGAGCCAACAGCCACCGAGCATCACAGCCACTCTCACCGGGGTCATCTTGTGTCTGTAGACCAGCGGCTGGCAGCAGATGGCGTAATACCTGGAATAAAAAAGTATTTTATAAACAATACTTAATAGATTTTTTTTTTTCCCCCTCATAACATAATTTACCCTCCACATTAGAGCCATCCTTCAATTTTGCTGAGCAAACTTTTCAGGAGAAGTATCCTTTCACCAAAACTAAACCTGGATCTTAAATGATAGAAACCTAGCAAAGGTTTAATTGTACATGCCAAGCTGTGTGCAGCCCTCCAATTTAGATTTGAACAAAACAGTACATGTGAAAATTGATTAGACAAACTAG
>JAIEZT010000054.1:14599200-14654200 GCA_019594935.1 Periophthalmus modestus
AGATTGACAAAAACAAAATATGCTGGAGATTTAAGGGTGGTAGCCGATATGCTAAAGAGTGCAAATATCGGCCCTATTTCTAGTCTGAGCTCTGCTCCAACCCAATGCTTTACTGACAGAGGATTGACTGTGGACCTCTCCATTAAAAAAAGACCCAAGCACATCACTGAGAATTAGAAATGACTGCATCTCAATCTTGATTCAAATTGGACTGGATAGGTAAATGACACCGGTAAAAATGATAAGAATAAGAAGTACAGTACAAGGGGATTCTGACCAAAACTGCACAATCCCGCTGATAAAACTAAAAGTGTGACTAATTCTAAATTTGATCATTTTAAACTATCTTCCTCCACAACATTTACTGGAGGGCTACTTTATGACCTCAGCAGCTTCATGAGAGAGCTGAATGTTCCTTCTCATGACAGTTTTACGGTCTCAGACACTGCAACCACTTTAATGTGGTTCCTCAACTGACTTTCCTAGAAAGACTAAGAGGAACCTATGTGCACGCCATAGGGATAACCCACTCTGACTCTCCATCATGTAAGTCACAGGTCATAGATAGTGTTTGGAAGGAGATAGTTTTACGATAGCTTCCTAAGGGCACTCAAATGGTGAAGGTCATAACCGAGAGAACTGTAAACAAAAACTGACCTGTGTTGAATGGATGACTGATATATAGGCTCTTAGTTGTATGGTCATATAGTAAGTAACTAGAAATATTGTGTTTTTTTCTGATATATGGTGATAATCCATCTTAATCTATGTTTATCATTATTTTTTTATTGAAAATGGTGCTATTGATCTAAGGAAGCATTCACACATGGACTAAACTGGGAGTAAACTCACAACTAAAGCTGGACTAGACCAGGACTAAAGCAGGACAGGGCCGGACCAAGTCTACGTTTGCACTCAAACTGGACAAAAACTAAGACTAAAAAATGTGATTGCATCCTAAAACAATAAGAAACAGGGCAGTTGTCATTATGCTTTTTTTTCCCTTTCTTTTTTTTTTTTTTTTTTTGAAAGAGAAATGTTTTAAGTCAGAATTGTACAGGTTAGGAGATGCATGAATTAATCAAAATTAATGAGTAGGTTAAGGCTCAAGAAAACCATCATAAATATGGTAGTTCATTTAGCATAATATGTGTTTTTAAATTTTGATGGCTGTATTTTGTTGTGCGTACCGGAGATGCCTGTCTTTGCACAGGGCCACCATCACCAGCAGGTTGCCGAACACAGTCATAATAATGATGATGGACAGGAAGATGGTGAGAACTATCTTTTCTACAGAGCTCAGGAACTCCGGGTGTTCTCGTTGTTCTTCAGAGTCGATTATGTCATCCAACAAACTGCAAAAGACAACAGCAGATCATGAATTCAAGGAAAAAACAGATATTGTAATATGGCTGCACAATTTTGGGGGGGTAGGTTGCCTTTGACATTTTTTCTGACAAGAACTGAAAAAGCAATTAAGCAAATTGTGTTTTAAAAAGATTCAGTTCACAGATTACATTTTAAACACATCCATGAGCAGTAATATTTGAAGGAAGTAGAGATGGGCCAATATATTTTTTTGCAAAATACCAGCCCAATATATGTCTAGCTCTAGTAGGAAGACAGGAATATGAACTGCAGACTCTCATGCATTTCACAACAGTTTGTAAAGATTTATTAAACTTTAGGGTAAACCACTTTTGCCCTAAATTGAGAGGATATTTTATTCTAAAAAAAATTGCTACTACTACAAATTGATAAGTCAAATTGCAATTTTGGTTCCATTGTGATGTATCATGCAACTCTATATTACTAAAGATGTCAAGATAGTTAATTGAAAAGACCACAGACTTCAGACCACAATATATTGTGACCATTTCAGAAGCAAAATTAAGTTATTTCCATGCAGTCAATGTCGCTTCAACTTTACTTTGTCATTCAGAAAGTTTGATTTCATTAACCAGGTCAAACACTGTAACATGTTACATAACAGAAATGAAAGAGAATCAAGGATATTGCTATTGTTTGGTCATGGTGTCAATAATTGTGAATAATCATTAAATGGTTGTGTTTTTTTTCTCACAGTAATACATATCTTGGAATTACAGTTTAAAATCAAAATCATAATTTGTAATTCACTGAATTAGAGAAAATATTTGTTCAAGCAACCCTTCTTTCTGTACAAGATTATGGAGATATAATATACATGCAGACTGCAGTCACTACTTTGAAACCTTTAGATACACTCTTTCATCAGCCCTTTGTTTCATAACATGTAATGAATTTAGAACCCATCACTGTACACTCTATGAAAAAGTATGTCTTCCGTCTGTCAGAAGAGAACAACACTGTATAAAGGGAGCAGTTGATAAACTCCCTGAATATCTCACTTGTTCCACTTAGATACGGAAATTTTTAAGATCTCATGATTGTCTACGTCTAAACACTGGCCACACTAGAACTGAAACGGGAAAAAAACCTTTTGGTTATTTTTAAGGATGTGCAAAACTGATTACAGTGGTGCCACTAATGTTTTTAAAAATCTGGTGATAAACATTTCTAATCACCTCCGCACTGTTTTTTAAAGTTTTAAGTGGGCCTATGTAGTTATTTGCTTTGTTTGTGTTTATATTGGTTTGTATTTTATCAGGGTGCTCATGTAAAAAAGATTCTGGTATTCACAATGGGGTCTTCCTGTATAAATAAAGATAAATTAAATGAAAAAAATTAAACGTATGATTTATTGTGTAGCCCTATTTGAAACTGTTACCAAAGGTGTTGCGTGACTTTATGACAGGTTAAACTACTAACTGAAAACATAGTTCTAGTGTTTTAATCTCCCAAATTGCACAATTTTGATTAGACAAATAAACTAAATTAAGAATCATTGGAATTTTCCGTGTCAATGATAGGTAGAGGTATTCTGTTTTATAATTTGGCGCTACTTCCTGTAGCTGCCACTTAACTGACGTTAAAGATGAAACATATTTACCACAAGAATTATCCCAACAACAACGGAATAATTTGAAAAACACAAAAACCTGTCATATGCACTTTAACGCTGAACTCACTTTTGCGGGGGTGCTGTGGCCATCACTGATTGTCTGCATTGAGGTCAACAGAGGCTGCTCCTCATCACCCCATTCTCCAGCCCCGTACTCTAAGAAGAAACACACACACACAAAGATATTATGCAACAGAGCTGGCAACATAACAGTGCATCTGCATGTCTCCACAAATAGTCCCCCAACTCACTCCAAATGCCCAAATGGTTGAGACCACTTATCCAAGCCAGCATGTGTTGTTTGTCTATAGAGACGCATTAAGACACCAAATGTGAAATGGTACTAAGAATACGAATCCGGATCACAGCTTGAAACTGTAGCAACAAGCAGCGAGGATTTCTGCCAGATCGCACCAGTAGGTTACATTCTCTGTGGATGGTAAAATCTCGCATTGTTTGGTATTACTGGAAAAATGTAACTGAGAAAATGGGTCAAATGGGGATGTTACAATAAATAAATGTACTATTAATAAATAAATATTAATAATTTGTTTACAGAAGACACACTGGTCCAGCATTTTCACCCCAATATTGATGACATTACATGTGAGGCTTGAGACATTCTTTATAAGGTGAACATGTCAAACTGATACAAATTACTAATAATATGTTTTACCCTTTTTTTCACCCCCACTTTGCTTATGGGTTGGCTGGGTTCATCGCCCTTGTCTCTGGTCCCTTGATCCCTGGGGTTAGGTTGTTTTTGGAGTTGCATACATATTTTTATGTGACATTCTTTGATTTCCTTGTGTTGTTTCAACTGACCTGTGGCTATGAAGTTGTTAATCCTTCTGAGACTAAAGTAGCTATCCTGTTTTGTAAGCTTTCTATTTTAAAACTAAGTACTCAATGAAAATTCAGATGGCCAATTCTAAGGCTACATCTTCCTATGGTTGGCTGCCGTGTGCCCTGTTTCCGGTGCCATCCTCAGCAGTACCTTGGGTATTAACGGTTTCTGTGAAGACATTTTGCTCTATGTTGTAATGTTCGAATAACTCAGTTTGTGCTGTAGTGGATGGTGTGAATTGAAAAGTAGGTATTGGTCACAGTGTGTGGGCTTCCTGAAGACTGCTACCTGGAGTCACTTGTCCTTTCCTATAATTACTACACAATCTATGAAGGCCAATTTCCTTCTTGGCCTTCCTGTGTGAACTTGATTTTATGATATTATGCAAAATATGACTAAAGCACAGCTGACACTTACTGTAGTCCTACTAACTACTGTAAAAAACTGTAAACAAATAGGTGTATTCAGTGTAGTTAGCTCTTCTCTTCAGATAGATATAAGGCAGTGTCCACCAGCAATCTGACCAGAACTGAAGAAGAGGCTTGGATGAGCTGCTTCACTCTAAAGCTTTTGTCCAGTTGACATAATTTCATATTCTTTTGCTATGGATCATACTTGGACGACTGAGGGATTAAGCAGATATTTTGTAGGCATTTTAAATCACATTTTTCGAAGAACTACAGGCAAATCACCCTCAAATTGGTAAGAGAGCTGTAATATACTTGCATGAAATAAGCAAAGAATAGGAATAATTTGCCCTTAAACCTTAGATGTCAATGGAAACAGTTAATACCCAAGGTATTACAAAGGAAGGCACCAGAATCAGGGCACAGGGCATTCAACCATAGGAACATGCTCAGCCTTAGAATTAGCCATCTGAATTCTCTCATTGAAAACTTACAGCTTAAAATAGAAAGCTTACAAAACAGGATAGCTATTTTAGTCCCAGAAGAAATATTTCAGAGGATCAACAACTTCATAGGAAACCAAAGAACATCATATTAAGACATTTTTGCAACTCCAAAAACAACCTAACTCCAGAGATCGACAAGGGGAATGGGATGAACCCAGCCAATCTGTGAACAAGGAATGCCGTGTGGAAAACCTGTCTGACCGTGAGCTCACCCTGACATAGAAAGAGGTACTTTCCAAAGGACTGAACTTCTCTGTAGCAGGAGCAGACCTTAGACTGAAAGTAACAAGTGCACTGAGCAACGGCAAACTTTCAACGTAACATTAGAGGAAAGGAGGGTGATCGCTGCTCTCGAGGACAGATCAAAAGTTTTGCCATCTGACAAAAGTTTGCCAGCCACTGACACTCCTTTGAAGATAGGAGGTACAGATCTTAGACACTGTGATCCTGCTGAAGGACAGTTTTTATCCTGTAATCATTTCCATCTCATACAGCACTTAGTAAATGTACTATTTCATGTTTTTATTATTTTTATGTGGGACTGAAAATAGGTGAGAAGTATGAGGATGGTCAGCACAGTACATCTTATGACAATAAAGACTTAAATCTAAAAGAAATTGGTTGAGAAGGGAATTAAAGAGGCATTTTTGTTGGGAAAACCATCCACCTTTGAGCAGGACTAGACATCATTTGTCTCCTATTTATAACTTCATCCTCAGACCTAAAACAAAACAAGGAAAACAATAGTGATAGCAAGTATGGTAGTAAGTGTGAAAATACCTATTAAGACCCTGAGCAATTATGCTAAATATGACTCAGGCACAGTTCACACTCAGCTAACAAACAAACTGTAAACAAATAGGTGTGTTTTCAGTGTAGTTAGCTCCTCCATTCGGATAGATATAGGGCAATGTCCATCAACAATCTGACCAGAACTGAAGAAGCGGCTTGGATGAGGTAAAATGTCTTTACTCTAAAACTTTTGTCCAGCTGACAGAATTGAATTTTTCTTTGGCTATGGATCTTACCTGGACGACAGAGGGCAGATATTTTGTAGGCATTTAAATCACCAAGCACAAGTACACATTTTTGAATACTACAATTTCTGTCTGTCAACCCAGATCTGAAGAACATATGTCCCAATGTTGGTCAATAACAACTTTTGTCCTGGTAAATCACTGTTGCTCGCACAAAGCTTAAACCAGTTATCGCCTACTTTCTGAGAACACGAAGTCAATGATGTACAGCAGTTATGAAAAATGTAAACAGTTTGACATTCTTGGAGAAAATCCTGTTAATTCTGAAACACCAGCTGTTTTGTAAGATTACTATCATTATTCGTTTGTTTACACTAGAGCTTTAATTATCTTCTATCTCCTGTCCTCCCATTAGAAATGCCCCCTATCAGACACAGCTAAATGTGCTCTAGGCTAGGTTAGTGATATGGGACTTTCATTGTATAATCTCTATAATGTTTGTTTACAGTGACAGTATATATAGATCAGCAGAAGAGGAAGAGGACCGGAAAAACAGGGACATTTACTATAGACACCTTATCAGTCTGAAGTGCTGATTACAAGAGCTCTTTTATGAGGGCCATTAGCTTACACAATAGGACAGCTGCAGAACTGACTTTTACTGAGGTAGATAAGTCATAAGATTGTTCTGGGCCTATTCTACATATGCATTTTGATATTATGTGAATGCTACGTCAATGCACATTGAATATTCTGAAATTCTTTTCAATAAACATGATCTATTGCAATTTAGATTCTGTATCACACACCATCACTTAAATTCCTTCCCAGTCCTTTGCCATTTTTATGAGTGGACTAGTTGGGATATTGTACTGAACGGAGTTGCAAAAAGGAGTGCATGAGAAACAGGCCACCTGGCTGGGAGCACTTTGGAGTCTCCCAGAGGAGCTGGAGGAAGTGTCTGGGGTGAGAGAGATGTCTGGGAGTCCTGTTCAGACTACGGCCCCAGTGTCCTGGCATAGATGGATGGAGGATAGTTCTTTATTTAAGATTATAAACAAATAATAACTGAATAATAATGAATAATTATAGAAATGTATGCAAGGCCAAAATAGGTGTAACCTGACAACCTGAACTGCTATCACTATAGGGCTAAACCAGGACTATCCATGTATAAAGCATAATGCATGCATAAAGAAGCTGCTTGGATGAGTGACAAAACATATTCAGTCTTTTGTCCAGTTGACGGAATTCAAATTTCCTTTGCCATGTAAAATATCCTAATCTAAAAATGATTTTAGGGTTCACTTGGGCTTAGTTGTTCCCTTTCTAGTCGTTTCTAAGTTCTGGTTTGGTCCAGGTTTATTTTGTGGGTTTAGTTCTGGTTTAGTCGAGGGTTGTCAAAAATTTAAAAAATCTGATACTAATTGATACTAAAACTAGTATCGAAAATAGATACTCATTTGAGCAAGTATCAATCATAAAAAGTCAAAACCAACAGGAAAGAAATGAACCCTTTCAGAAGTTGTATCAGAACTAGTAAAACACCACATATACCTGGAGGACTGGGGGATTACACATTTAGACTTTATGGAAATATAAAAAAAAGTACTATTATTTAATTTTGACATTCTAATGTCTAAATTATGAGTGTTTTTAAATGATCATTGTGGTATCATAATTTGTATTGAGAATTGAGTCTATACCTTAGTATGGAAATAGAGTTTGAAATTTTAGTATTGTGACAACACTAGTTTAGTATCAATTATGATGTGGTGAATGTGCACCGACTTTACTGGAATAGCATAATTTATTTTGGACAAGTAGGAAATATTTGTTTTCATTAGTATTTATTTACCAAGTGTACATGTACAAATTGTTGTGATGTTGAAGCCCAAGTTCCTATTTTTTTCTAAATTAGATTTTGATGTCATCCACACTTATAATGGACAAGTACAATCACACCAACTTAACTCCAGAACAAAAGAATCCTCTGTCCTTTGCTTGTCCTGTGAAAACTGTTAAATTCAATTTTCTTTTTGGCGCAGGCAGCCAAAAATGTGGAGATTGAGTCAACACGTTTCAACTTGTCCAAACTGTTCAAAGTCAGTGCACTGGGTTGTCAAAATACATGACCATTCTTATACACTTCGTTCTCCCTTGTGGTTTCTAATTTCTGAAATTTTAGTTTGTAATGAAATCAAAATGTAAATGACAGGAAGAGATCAGAAAGTGTTTCATTTTGTTATCAGCAGCTTCTTAAGTCATACAAAAAGATAACACAAGGCTAGATTACTACAAAAGTTTGCAAGAATTTGGCCGAGCAGCAGACCTGCCATCTGTACTTCCAAACAAGACAGATACTGTGTACTTTTTTCAATTGCATTGATAAAAACTACAACTAATATGGCCCCCAAGGTGTTCTGAAGTCAAACAATGTTATCTGAGGCTGTAATCAAACAGGTGTACTATGAAGACGTTTCTAATGTGAAAAGGGGTTTTCCCAAGAGTCTCAGCGCTGTTAGGGTCAGGGATGCAACAATCCAGTGTTTTCAGATGATACCAATATCAATGTTTAAGCTTTAAATATCTGTCAACACCCAATAATTAATCAATATCAGTATAAGAACTGAGAACGTCTTATTATTATCCCCAAACACACACACGTGTTTCACAAGTAACTACTGCACTGCTCATATGAATAAAAGGTAAACAATATGAGACGTTCTGGGAGAAATTTGTTTTTGTTTATATTGGTAAATTATTCCTCAAATTAAAGGCAAAAATTAAAGGCCACGGTCTAATACCAGTATTAGAGCTTGGTGATATGGTGGGCAAAAATTCAATCGTGAGCTCATCGCTGTAAAGATATGCATTTTTTGGTCATATCTTCATATTGTGATACACTATTTCTTTGCTACATTACACACTTGTTTCACCCACTTCTCTTATTAGTTAGACTCTGTAAGGCTCTGAGGGAGTGACTGCAGGATTTAACCAGTCACAGTAAAGAGTGAACTTTCATCAGAAGACGACTTTATTTACTATTATTGAATTGTGACAAAAACTAAACTGTGACCTGGGTGTTTTTTTGTTGTTTTTTTTTAAATAGCCTATTACAACTGTAAAATGTGATCTGAATTTTATTGCCATATTGCCAGAATACATTTTTGACATGTTTTGTTACAATATAAATTACTTACGAAAAAAACATATAAGCAATCACTGACTTTGTTGCAAAAAATTGTACTGGGGTTACTAGAGGAGCATGTTTTCTCTCCTGCCCCCAAAGGTAGGAGAGAAACAGCTGGGACTAGGACAAAAGACAAGTGTGTCACCAGGTGTTAGTGATTTTAAAGAGTGATTACAGCTATTGTACAGTGTTCTAGACAATATAGTCAAGTGTCAGTGTATACTAGAGATAGACAGATTATATATATAAAATCTGTCTATGTATAAATATAAATCTAAAAAAAATATATAGGCCAAAAATATCGGCAGAGTTTTTTCGCCATCGGTTGCTCTGTATTCGAAACAATCGCATCTACCATGAAAAAAAGACGTATTGGTCAATCTCTAGTGTATACAATGATATGTAAGTATGTCCATTGCCCTAATTGTGCTTTATACTGTAATTCAGCATATAGGTCATGACAACAAACATCAACATGAATATATGTGAACTTTAAAATAATCATGATTACTGTTGTTGTGACACTGAAAACATGATTTCAATACAAAAAAAAATAATAATAATAATAATAATAAATAAATAAAATCAATACTGTTTTTAGTGACAATGACAATTTTAAAATAAACTAACTTTTTTAGGCAATGGACTGTAATTTTTTTTAACACAGAATAGTATTAGTTTCTTTAATTGCAAGATTTTTGACCTTTCAAGGAAATTTTATGCTATTTATCTATATTTTTCCTTGCAGTATTGTTTAAATGAGTATCTAGTTTTGATATTGATTAGTATCTTGGAAATGGGTTATAACCGAGGTTTAATAGTTGAATCCCAGCTCCAACCAACACATTTTGCCATTGTCAGTGAGAATTTTGTGTATGAATTATAAATGATTGGCATTGGTGGATGAGGCTGTTGGTTAGGCAGTTATTTGAATTTTAATTGAATTGAGAACCAATAATTGTAAACTGTCAATGATATGCTAATGAGTTTTTAATCAGGAGGTTTACAGCCAGTTCTCTGTCAAAAGTGGCTCAGAGCAGAGTTCAGACTATGGAGAAATAAACAGCTGTTTTTGATTTGACTAGCACAAATTACAAATTGTTTAAGTATATAACAGCATTACCGTATTAGCATATAGTTAATACTGGAAGCAATTTTCATGAGTTTTAAGTAAAAAATATAAATATAAAAAAATAAATAAATTGACTTGAAAATCTTGACCGATGCATACAAGGAAACCATAATATGAATCCAAGCTATAATTAAATCAATACACCATTTATTTCCATCTGCTTTTAAATAGCTCGCCAAAAGTATAGATCAAATACTTATAACAACTACACTTTAATAGCCTTAATAAAGCATGAACAAAGACTTAATTCATATTCATAATGAACAAATATTCTGGCTTAGAAACTACTTAATTAACACCCTAAACTATGAATTACATTATCAATTATGTCTTAATTGTTTGTAGTTATTATAAAGTGTTCCTCAAATCTTCCTAAACTTGACCCGTTCCTACCTCCTTACAGACTCTCTTTAGTTTGGTGTCAGTCAGATGTGAATTAAACATGCAGGGCTGTGAAAACACACCTCCTTAGAAGCACATCACACGCACTCTCTCTTTCTCTTTTTCCTCCTTATTCCTCTCTCTTTCTCTCTGTCTGTCCTCCTCCCTCTCTTGTTATTCTACCTCTCTTTTAATTCAGTCTCGTTCTCTTGTCTCTCTCTCCCTTCTGCCACTTTCTGTCCCTGTCTTTCTCTCTCTCCTCTTCCTTTTTCTGTCTCTGCCTTTCTCTCTCCTACTTTCATCTCTTCCTCTTTCTCTATCTCTCTGCCTCTCTCCTTCTCTCTCTGTACCTTCACCTTCTGCCTCTCTCTCCCTGTTTAACTCCCCACCTCTCTCTCTCTCCTCTCACTTTCTCTCTTTCTTCTCCTTCTGCATCTCTCTGTCACTCTCTCTTTCTCTCTCCCTGTCACCTTCTCAATCTCTCTTTCTCTCTGGCTCACTCTCAACCCCTCTATCTCTTTCTTTCTCTCTGTCTCTCTCCTCCTTCTCCCTCTCAGGGTCTCTGCCGCTGAATCACATGAGCAAATATTTTCTCATTCCTTCAGTCCGACGTGTGTGCGACTGAGTGGGAGGCAGGGCTGAGTTGTCTTTGTTTTGTTCGGGCCATTTCAGAATAGGATCACAATGATTATTTTCTCTATGGGCCATTTCAAAGGCCACTGTAATCACAACGTAAGCTGAGGATCCTCCCCCAATCTGCGCCGTATTGTTCCCTTGAATTATTTCTTAATCAACTTGACATTTGCACTGATTTGGTTTGTGAAATCTATTTGTTGTGTCCTGATCCCAAATTGTTGACTGAATAAACGTGAGTTAGACAACAATAGCACAATGAAGCTAATTTGATCACACAAGTAGGTCAAGAATGCCCGCTCACTGGAGCTGGATTTAAAGAAGACATATTGCGCTTGAGCCTGCTATATAGTTATAATCTATGACACCCGTGGATCAGCACGTTATCATTTATACATTTTAAATTGTAATATTCATCTAAAATGACTTAATAAAAAGAACAAGTTCGCTGAATTCCCCTTTAGAAAAATTTGCTGCCTGATGGGAGCTGACGTCATCACAAAAAGCTGAATAATCAAACATAGCGTAGTCATGTGTGTCAAATTACCACCGATTATCACCGATTAAAAAAATTTAATTGGAGAATGAAGTAGGTACACAGCAGTGGGTGTATGCTGGTGGTGGTGAAAGGCAACATGGTGTTTTGAAAATACGTGATTATAGATAGCTCAAACATGCACAAATCACTGCAAATACAACTTTGGGTGAATAAATGGTTAAAATCTCTGAAATGTCGATTTTGCATAATAAATATTCGCATGCAGTCGAATGCTACGGACTACACCTGTTATTTTTCACAGCTGATTTAATCAAACTGATATTATTTTTCATTTTCAGTGATTCGGGTGAATGATGTGCTGTGAGGATAGTCAGACAGTTCACGCCTCTGCTTATGTTGATGTAAATTTAGTGCAGCTAAGCAAATACATGATCAAATACATCTGCCTTAAGTAGGGATATTATTTATGAGTCCTATAGCAGTGGTCCCCAACCACCGGGCCGGGGACCGGTACCGGTCCGTGACGCATTTGCTACCGGGCCGCCGACCAAAAACAGTAAATAATTTATCAGCGACCGCATTTTCTCCGGAATGACTTTTGCCCGCTCCTCAAGACACGCTAATAAGCTCGTCCATAGATATATAATGAAAATCCTGAGAGGAAATCGCCACATAAATCCATTTGATATAACGGTGAGTTTATTATATCTGTGCTAGATGTGTGTCCGCCGCACAACAGTCAGAGCGTCAGGGCAGAGGTCGAGGAGAGGGGGAGAGCTTGTGAGTCTTAGCACAAACAGCAGAAGCTAAAGGAAAAATAGCTCTATGTGAAATATTAAGGTTTCTTGACATTGACTCCATATTCTGAAATATTTGAAATGTTCCTGAAAATAACACTTTATAAATGTATGTGTGGCGTATCTGAATCTTATTTTGAAAGCTCCTATGTGCTCTGTGTCAGTGTGGCGCGTGAGTGAGAGGTGACGTGTGCGTGCATATGGTGCATGTGGCGCGTGTGGTTGAGCGAAGAAGCGACGTGTGTGAGTCTGGAGTGGTACCTGGAAAAAGACGGTGGAACTGATGTGTAATTACGGTGCAGTAGAGACAATAAAGGAGCCAACTCTTGAGCAATAGGCTGGGGTCTTTCAGTTTGCACCACACTTGAAACAACTTTGTGGTAAAGAACAGGGAATTGCGACCCTTCGGCCCTGGAGAAGACGGCTCTCCCCTGTGTTTCCCGACCACGGTCAGGGGAGCAGTATAGGTTTAACATAAACGTTACGATAGCGACCGCCCTGACGTTGACCGGTCCACGGTGAGAAAAAGGTTGGGGACCACTGTCCTATAGTATTCAACCCTTGCCCGGGATCCAGAATACACACAGAGAGTCCGGTCACCTGTGAGTCTCCCTGAGTTCAGATAGGTGTGATTGACAGGTGGATTAGTCAAACCACCAAAACAATTAGCCATTTGTATCAAAACAAATATAAGCACTATACTCACAGAGACACATTTCATTTTGTTCAAAATGATACCTGACCAATGAACACAAACATGTTTATGCAATTAGTCACAACTGAGGGAGGGGTAACAAGACTCATACCCCTAAGAGAGTAAACTCTTCGTAAATATATAGCATTGTCAACAAACTCCAATCTTATCATACTACAAAAAATACATACAATAAATAGTATGTATTTATTTATAATAATAAAAATGAATGTTTCATATATAATTTATTGAAAGATAAGTGTTAATGGGAGATTTCAAAACACTATTAAGATATTCATTTTTGGCAATATTCAAATAAAGAACAGGACCTTTACTCAAACATGATTATATAAGTTTGAGTTTCAGTGTTGAAACTTCTATAATCAAGCAATAGATAAAATAAATGATTGTGTCCGGCTGGTGTCTCCGTGACGACTGAACATAGAAGGTCTCTTTAGAGCGTGCGCTGTGTTGGGAGGTGGGAGGGAATCTCACACCTCAGACTGTGAGAAGGCCGGCCCTGTCTCGGTTTGTTTGTGCACATCATGTACATTTGTTTGTGGGGGACGAGCCGCTCATCTCGTCGCCATGGAGACCAGCCAATGTTGTGCTTTTCAAGTCATTCCAAATGTGATTTTAAATGTTTGGCTTTGTGCGCTTTAAGATAACTCTTTCGAGCAGGTCTTACACTGAGAAAAAATCTAGTCTGTAATATGTATTGTTGCAGTATTCTAGATGTAAAGTAAGTAGGCCTAGTAGGTCAAATCATTTACCGATACGGTAAAAAGCCCAAACATCCCAGAACATCTCTCCAGGGAGGCATCAAGGAGGCATCCGGAAAAGATGACTGAGCCACCTCAGCTGGCTCCTCTCGACGTGGAGGAGCAACGGCTCTACTCCAAAATCCTCCTCACCCCATCTCTAAGGGAGCACCCAGCCACCCTGCGGAAGAAACTCATTTTGACTTTCTTTTATGGTTCATGACCACAGGTGAGGGTAGGGACGTAGACTGACTGGTAAATTGACAGCTTTGTCTTTCGACTCAGCTCCTTCTTAACATTCCATTCAGTTTATGTTTATATATTATACATTTTAATGAGGTATAAAATGTTTTTTTCTCAATTGATGCATATTTCCACTTCTAAGGATCTAAAGCAAACTGAGTGATAACAGATGTGTCCAGTGGCCGCTGTGTGAGCAGGTGCAAATCCTGATAACACAGCACTGAGAGACTGTTCCTTCACAATCCATCAACTAGTCTGAGTGGCCACAATGCATTCTGGGTATTTTTGACAGCTATTGTGAGAGGTGAAATTGGTCTCTTTACCGGTGCCACTATGACTGTTAAATATGAGTACAGATATTAAAGAGCTCTGTGCAGCTCTTGGTAAATGTTAAATAGTACTTGCCTGTACCACTCTGGAAATACCACACAGCCTCTTATCAGAGCACTGACGCAGCAGACAAACGGCCTTCTAAATATGAACAAAATAAACTTTGCAAATGTCGCATGATTTATTGGCAGAAAATATGTAAGCTGCCTTTAGATTTCCAAAATATGTCAGATATCTGGTAAAACTGAGAAAAATGTCTAGTCAACTTAAAACTGAGGAATGCCGAATATCTAAAAGCTATTGTTAAAAAAATAAAAACAACATTCAAAACATTATAAAGTCAGACATAGTCAGAAAGAGTTATCATAATATTTGCTGTGCCTGTGAGTAATACCTATTACTTTGTCATTATTCATTTAAGATGTAAGTTGAAGACAGCAGAACAAAAAACTCCGACATTTGTAATATGAGCTATGGATAAATAATACTGACATGAAAGCTGCTTGCATGACATCTCCTCCACCTTCCAAACAGTAATACATAAAATACAATACATGACCCCTCCCCCCTCTTTGAACTACCAACTTAATGTGGTGGAAGGGTTTGAGCACCAGAATGATCCTGGGAGCCATGTTGTTGGGGGTTTCATGCCCCTGGTAGGGTCACCCATGGCAAACAGGTTCTTAGGGGATGGGTCGGACTAAAAGCGATTCAGAAGCCTTATGACAAGTGTAACAACAAAGCCAGTTACACCAGTTACATTGTCCACACTGGCATCACCAGGGCCCTACCCTGGAGCCTGGCCTGGGTGCTTGTCAGCGAGCGTCTGGTGGCCGGACATTTCCCCACAGGGCCCAGCCAGGCACAGCCCAAAGGCGCAACATGGGACCATACGCCAGTGGATCCACCACCTACATGAGGATCTATAAGGGACCAGTGCAGAGAGATCTGAGCAGCAGTCGAAGGAGGGGGCCTCAACGACCAGATCTCCGGACATGGAAACTAGCTCTGGGAACTTTACTGCAAGGAAAGGAGCCTGAGCTTGTGCGGGATGTTGAGTGTTACTGACTAGATATAGTCGGCCACTCCTCCACGCACAGCTTGGTCTCAGGAACCTAACTCCTTGAGAGAGGTTGGACTGAGGTTGACCATGGGAAGAAGCAGCAGGGTGGTGTGGGCTTGCTTGTTGCCCACAGCTGTGTTGTACTCCGCCAGGGTGGTTCTGTTATTTTTCATTTTACTTTGCATACATAAAAAGGCACAAATACAACAATATTCAACAATAAACAAACAGTGTAGTTACAGCCACACAAAATTAATGGTCACAGGATCAGACGTATTCTGGTATTCTAAGCAGAATATAACGTTTCTATTTCTCCCATATCATGTCAAATCCCATATCATTTGTCAAATTTGTCCATTTGAAGTCTGTTGTACACTGTAATCTGTTCCATGACAAAGATTGAGTACACCAGATTGTGCCAATCATCCAGGCATCAGCCTTTAACCATTTTTTAGGTATTGATTTCCGTGTCCCTGAACTCAACATACCAAACAAACGCCCCATCTCAGCGCCTGTGTCCACAAAACAGAAAAGTCCAAACAATAATTTGTCCCAATTTAAAAACATTTGTAAATTTAATATTACTGAAAAAATTCTGTATCAGGGTACATGACAAAAACAAATAAAAATGATTTGCTCCCTGAACACCACAATTCCTCCAACATCCCGATGAGCCCGAATAATGTGAAGTAAAGTATCTGCTGAGGCACTTTGATCCAAAACATCTCCATGAATCTGAACTGGAGATCTTCCATTGGAAAGCCTTGTGTTTCAACCAGGTTTCATTCAACATGACCGATAATATAGTCTGTGTTTGAAATTTGAATGTCCTGAAAGTCCTTCTATAATCTAAAAATCAATTTCAGACCAGAATTACTCTGATACATCTTAATAAAGTTCGTCAATATAGATATTTCAAAAATATTTTTATCTTTTGGCATAAAGTTTGTTATGTAAGAAATCTGAAGAAGTTGTTTTTAATCAAATGGTCTTGTCTTTAAATTGATTAAAAGTCCCTCATAGTTTCCTTGAGAAAACATGTACAATATGACGTTAAGTCTCGCCCCGCCAAGCTTTTACACATCCCATCCAATGTGTTTGGTGAAAAATCAAGAAAATAAAAGCCCACCATTTTATATTTTTTTTTTTTATATATGTATGTATATATATATATATATATATATATATATATATATATATATATATATATATATATATATACATATATATATATATGTATATATATATATATATATATATATATATATATATATATATATATATATATATATATATATATATATATATATATATATATATATATATATATATATATTTTTTTTTTTTTTTATAAAGTGGATCAATTGTAAATTGATCCACTGATTACAATGTTGAATCTGTTTTTTGGCCTGAATTGAGAATTAGACATTTTTATTTCTACTTCCTTCCACCTGGCCTCATAATCTCTATTACACCAATACACCAGGGTTCTAATTTGTGCTGAGGTGTAATAATCCTTCAAAGAAGGGAAAGCAAGCCCCCCTTTCTCCTTAGCCAACTGAAAAGACTTAGTCTCAGTCTTGGCCTCCTACTCAGCCAAATAAACCTGGAGATTAATTTATCCCACTTATTGAATTGTTCATCACTAATTTGGATTGGAAGAGTTTCAAATGGATACATCATCCTAGGTAAAATGTTAATTTTAACAGTTTTGACACAAGATTCAACACTAAGGGCGTTAATATTGGTATCAATTTTGATAAATCCCATTCACTCTATACTAATATCATTTTTAACAGAAATTTAGACTGGCAACTAAGTGGCGTGAGACATACCCTGTCTATTTCCTCTCTAGGTTCCCACCCCATATTACTTTTTTGGAAAGGGCTCAATGTCTTAAAAATTACTTTACAATTGGAGTGCTTTTGGACATCCCTTATTTCCTATAATGGAAAGGGCTCTTTTTGTATATTCTTGCTTTTGGACATTTATATAATGCTTGTATATCCCTTATAAATGACTGATGGAATTGAAATTTTTCTAAAATTGTGTACAAAAATTCCCAGTTAACACAATCAAATGCCTTTTTGGCATCAAGGCTTACAAGTAACATTTATCCTGAGTTTTAACTACTTGATCTATAATGTGTAAAGTTTGCCAAATGTTATCCTGTGTCTGTCTCTTCTTAATAAAACCTGTCTGATCCAGACTTACAATTTGGAGTAGAATATTTTCTAGTCTTTTCGAAATAAAATGTGTAGATACTTTATAATCTTGATTGAGCACACTAATGGGGCGATAGCTCCTGCACTCGATTTTATCCTTTCCTTCCTTTACGATCAATGAAATCAATGAAATCATTCCAAGATGGAGGCACTGTGCCAAATTTTAGAACGTGACTGAAAGAGGTTTTCATAATAGGGACAATAAGGTCCTTCATCTCCTTATACCATTCAGAGGGAAAGCCATGGCCCTGGCGTTTTGTTAGTTTTACAATGAGAAATGGCTTTTTAAATTTTAAGTTTAGTTATTTCTGAGATCAAGTTTTTGTTTTGTTCTTCATTTACTGTATCCAAAATGCCATTATGAGACTACCATCTTCATATCTGTATAATTGTCTATAGAATATCAAAAATGCTTGTTGAATATCTTCCAATTTAGAGACTATTGTATCTGTTTGGGGATCCTTTATTTTGTGAATTGTATTATCCAATTGTTGTTTTTCTTAATTTAAAAGCCAATAACTAGTTGCCTCATGAAAATATTTTTTTTCCTTTATTTCACTTGAGAGAATTTCGTAAATTTCATTCTTTGTTTTATATACTGGTGATCTTTGCACATGACTGTGGACAAGTGGGCCATGTGACTGGAATAGCTGCTATGACAGGCCCTGTTGGACTGGTCCTTCAGGGAATTAACTCATTACCTCCAAATGAGTTCTAATGAAGGTAGAAAGTACATTACATACATCCAGTGCACCGTTCAGTCTGGGCTATAACTAGAGGTGGCTAGAGTACTCAAAATTGTATTTAGGTAACAGTGTCGTTTTAAAATATTATTACTCAAGAGCAAGTACAAAATTGTGGTTAATGCAATGTGGTTAATGTGCAATAAATTTTAAAAACGTATTTATGGAAACTATTTCTTCATGAAGTATAATTGTAAGAACTGTTTAGATAATCTGATTTATCTTTTTGAAGTCAATGGTAATGTTGATTAGAAGGACAAAATATAAAATAATGAACACAATATGGATAGACCACAAAATGAGAAAATCATATAAAAGGTAAATGGTCACATTTATATAGCACTTTTCCACCTTCAAGGGACTCAAAGCGCTTTACATCAAGGAACCGCTCGCCCATTCATACACACATTCAAACACCAGTGCATGCAGACTCTGGGGACAAAGCGGGTGTGTCTTGCCCAAGGACACAACACCAGTAATAATCTGTGGCACTGTGAAGCTGATCTAACCACTATGATCCAGGGGATCTGACTGTTCTACGAACAATGTCTTTTTTGTTTTGTTTTTGTTTTTATGTCAGAGCTGGGAACCACTGACCAGATCAGAGGACGAGCACTCTACCAAGCTACTGCCATCCCATACCTGAAGGAAGAGTGCCAGAAACAAAAATGTTTCAGTCATTTAATATTGTTAACATACCGCATTTTCCAGACTATAAATCGCACTTTTTTCATAGTTTGGCCAGGGTGCGACTTATAATCAGATGCGACTTATATGTGAAATTATGAAAATATATAATTTCTCATCTTCATTATTGTCACACTGCCAACTGTGCAAGGGCACTCTAGGCTTGTGTACCAGTATGGCAGCCTTCTACTGCTGGAGCGGCGCTTCATGTACTTCCGGAGCAGGAGAAGTTGTTCAGAAGCAATACAAAGGATGAAAAATTCAGCGGATTTAGTGATTTGGAGTGAGATCTAGAATAAACTTGTTAGTTTGTTTTTTATGCTTTAGTTAATATCTTACGTTAACATACCAAACACATATTCAGTTCGTTGTCTATGGTTCATGTACGTGTTTTGTTACGGTTGATTATACATGTTACAGTTCAGATGTTTACAGTTTCAATGCGGTTAGCCTCTCCTCTTAGACAGATATAAGGCAGTGGCCACCAGCTGACCAGAACTGAAGAAGTGGCTTGGATGAGGAGCGAAACATCTTCATAACTATGTTATTATGATGAGGCTATTATTATACTACTATTTGCCCGCTGAGCTCACGTGGACTTAAGTTTCTCTTTTATTTTGTCCTTATGGCGATTAATAACAAATGCAGCACTTTGGAGCACATGCTTTTGTTTTGATAACTTTAAGATTTCACTCTGCAGTTTCCTGAGCAAAGAAGGAGGATTACGGTGGTTTACGCAGACTCATTTGGTTGCATCTTTATGCATGTAAGATTACTGTTGCACTGTTATAAATTAGTCATAGGAGCAAAATCTGCAATGTTATTATTTTTTATTTTTTAAACATAGCTCAAATAAATGTACTTTAGCTAATGTAACAGAGTCCTCTTGCTAAAACACCCCAGCCATCCTGCCTTGCACATAACAAAATTCTGAAATATTTTACGCATCGATAACACCACCTCTGACTGTTTAAATGGCTGTTATTGTGTCTTTTTCCTTCCACTGAAGAGCTGCCAGCTGCACAGATGACTAGAACAAGTTGCATCTGTGAGCGTGGGTTAGGTTAATGGGCTGTGAGCATCTAATTGAGTGTACCAGCTTGGTCACAATAAGGCTGCAGGTCCTCCGCTGATGGGCTGAAAACACGCTACCTTCCCGCACATCTAAGGAAACAAAGAACAGTAGCAGGAAGGAAATTGTTACTACTGGAGTTTGGATGGATTGCTTTTCCATTTCTTTCTGACAATGTCCCTCTGCTCTGTGTGGTTTAAAATGCTATAGGAAGAAGAGCATTTGGAAACCAATTATGAACAAGACAAACTGGTCAGGTCATTCAAGTGCCATTATTAAAGGTACTATATTGACTGAAATGATTCAAATAGAAAATGTGCAGAAATGTAAAGAGTTATTTTAAATAGACAAAAACAACCCATCGACAACATGTTAAGTACAGGCCAATGCTTTCCTGTCTGTGCTTCTTCACACCATCGCTCACACTGTCAGAATTCAGACGTGTCTGAGAGTTGAGTGATTTGTATATAACAGTTCTAATAATAAATATGAAAGAGAATGAATGCATCACCACAGCTCAGAGAAACTTCCCCATTAAACTGTCAGAGAGCATCAAGCACCTACTTACACTGTATTACTTGTCATTGCATTGTACTTAAGTAGAATGAGTAACTCAATTTTCTAAGGTTGCAATTTCAATTTTGTCATGATTCTTGGCTAAGTGACTAAAACTAGTATCCAGACCAAGTTACATTCTATTGTCTGTTAACAAGAACATTTTTATTATTGTGGTCTTGATATTGGTGTCAAGTAACAAGCCTAGCCTCCTTTAGTATCAAAATCGATCTTGAAGTAGTATCATGACAACACAACAACCTACATTAACTTAGCACACTAAAAAAAAACACTAATCCATCTTAATTGACAGAGCATCAGTTCTACGCATTGTTTTCTCAGAGAGCCATCTGGAAGAGGTGGAACATTTAGAAGAAAACTTCAAGCTGATTGAATAAAGCATCACAACTAGGTTTCTACAGTCCTTCACACATTATTATATTACATATATTAAATTCTTAGATCTACAATATTTGATTTCACACCAAGAATGTATCTTGGCCTATACTGACCATTTCTGATTGCATGCCATTAAAACAAACAAGATCAGTTATCTTACTAACAACAAATTTGACAGCCTAAAGCTTCAGTGACAGGTACGAGGCGGATTGACAGCTTTAATGAATGAGCTTTGCCGGTTTGGGAATTGGGCTAATGAGTTGGCACAGACCACCTCAAATTAACCTGGAGGCGCAGACTCTCTCCCAAATGTCCACAGGGGGCGCTTAATCAGAGGAGGGGGCTGAAAACAGACTCAGCTGCTGTGACTAATGCTGTGCCCCAGTTTAGGTGCCAGAGGGGGCTAACCTGGGTGCACCCTAGGCTCTAGTTCATCCACACCAGTCTGTTTCTCCTCTGAGTCATTTACAAACGCTTATGGCTGCAAAGAGGCCGGAGAGACATCTTTCTATGTTTAAGTCATCTGAACTAGTACTGCTAAGAGATGGAGAAGGAATGGTTTTGTATTCACACAGTATATGATGCATTATATATAGGATTTTTTGTTGTTAAAGCTGCACTACATCACTTCTCTGGTGGGAAGTCTACCACCTTCATGACCTTCATCAACCAAATAATTGGGAGTTATTTTGCATCAATAAAATCCTAAACTTTTTTCCCCCCCAACCTTTTTTCAACGTTTATTTATGTTGAAATATATGACGGTAGAATGAAACCGGAATAAATGAACCATAACAAATCTTATATGCAGATAAATAACTACTTCTACTAAATACCAATAATTTGGTACTATCGGAATATTATGACAAACAAAGCAAATCAACATTTTCTTGAAGCCAAGATCAAAATTTTGACCTGAAATGACTGGATCTTGATTTAATTTAAATTCAATTAAATGCATAGCTCTACTTTGTAATCTGTATAGAAAACACACTTTTCATAAATATTTTTGTTTAATGTGTCAGTTAAAAATTAAAAAAGAACTAGTGAAATTGTGATTGGGTACAATATTAAGGGTGCGCTGTTTAACTTTTTCTGTGTTTTTTGGTGGTCTGCTACCTGCTACTCTTTATTTGGTCTGTATAGTCTTTACTGCTCAAAAATACCTCAAAAAACAAGGGTTCTTACTGTGAGAGGGCTCACCTCTCCACAGATCTGACCTGTAACTTGGCTTGGTGGCGCCATCTGCCTGTCTCTATGGAGATTATGCAATACTGTGGAATATTTTTGGCAAAGCAAGAACATCTACATGGAGATAAGCAGGTGACAAACCCTTAATTTGGAAAGTTACATAGTGCATCTTTGAATTATCCATATAATCCTAAAAAAAACCTCTCAATATTCTTAAAGCATTTACTCACAGCCTATGTGGAGTATCTATTTAATACCACAAATGTCACCAGTTCAGTATTACAAGTCTTTTTGCTGATGTACATTTTTTTTTGTGCAACAGTAGCTAAAAAAACGAGAGAACTATAAAGACCATGAACCTTTGTGCTGTTTCACTGAAGACAATATGAAGAAATAATATTAAGCACTTTCTATTATTATCTATTATGACAGAACGAAAGGATTGTCAAGTGACATAATCACAATTGTATTAGCCTCCACAAAATGCAGTGGTCCCTCGTTATATCGCGATTCACCTTTCTCGTTGTCTCGCAGATTTTTTGGTGGGTGCAATTTTGCATGCTTTTTTTATAGCGTATGAATGTGCATTGTGTTCTGCGTCCTTATTGGCTCAGGGACTATAGAGCATTGTCGATCAATCTCCTCCGTGCCATGCCTCCTATACAGTACAGAATGCGTTCAGCCAAATTTACAGAATTCGATCGCAGTGTGACTCAGTATGTTAAAGTTTTTCCCCATAAGTCAATATTTGAAACTTTCTGCAATTACGAGGAACGCTTTATAATGTTTCTATGAGTGGCCTCCTCTTGAACTGGGGCAGAGTTCTTAAACACATTTAAAGCAATTAAATGTGAGGGGGATATAAAATGTTAATGCCTATCTGAGAAAAGTGTATAAAGTGTGTGGTGAGGGCTTTTACAGCCTTAAAACATAATATAATGAATTGTGAAAAATAAAGTTGACAACTATTTTGCCTATTGCAGGTTATTTTTAGAATGTAACCGCCACAATAAACGAGGAACCACTGTACCACAATAAATATCGAACAGTGACATGCATCCTGTGAAAATTTCCTATCAAGAGATTTGCATATCGCTAGTATTATTCCTGCCAAAATGTTCAAACAAACTCTTGCCAATTCTAAAGGTCTGTAAACTTTTCTGTTCTGTAATCCTGACCAACTGAATACATCACTAACAGCACGTAATCCTATCCAAACAAAAGTAGATCCGGTATGCATGTGTTCACAGAGCTCTTATCGTCATTAATTATATTGGCTGATAATTTAGTCAATGCATTATAAAAGTTTATGATATAATTATATTTACACACATATTTTTATCATGGAACATATTTCCACACTGGAAATGGACATCATGACATGTTGTTATTGCGTTGTCACAGTAGTCTTATTGTTGTAAACAATGTTATGGAAGCCCACTATAAACCAAGAGATCAACTTGACCAGACCTGTGCACTAAATTATATGATGCAAAGATTTCATTACATCTTATTTAATCATAAATTCTGAGACACACCTTATAAGCCCCTTGTATAGGCTGTGTTCACATTCTTAGAATCAGATGGACAACAGGAGCCTTTATAACTCTATGGGAGACTTACTGTTTTTGGAAGAAATATTCAATCTTATACTGTGAAACTGGGAAGGGTAAATTAACAGTAAATTACAAGCAAATGTGCTGCCTGTAAGTGGCCGTAATTAAATCCTACAGTTGTTTACTGTAGCAAATAACAAAAACAATAAATGTACTTTGCTGTAGAGATCGTAAGTGTGTATATGGTACATAACTGTTTTTATGTACATTCAGGGCAAACCATGCCCCATACAAACCAATAATGCAGAAGCAGATATTTCAAGACAAAATCCATTTATTAAAACAACCAACAGCTGTCCCTTTACTCTTCAGGTGGTGCTCCTCTTGGGCCTGACGCAGCTTATCTAAAACACACAGTTGACACCAGAAGCTTACATACACTATATAAAAAGACACATACACTTTTTTCTCACTGCCTGACATGAAATCAGACTAAACTTTTTATGTTTTAGGTCCATTAGGGTTACCAAAATTAAAGAATAAAGAGACAATTCAATCAACAATTCTTTCAAAGTCATACGCTTACTTATAGTAAGATTATTATGCATTTAAACAATTTGGGAAAACCCAGATGATGATGTCATGTCATGATAGGTTTATTGAGAACATCTGAGTTACTTAGAGACACACCTGTGGATGTTATAGATGTCATACCTGAAACACACTGCTTCTTTATGTAACATTATGGGAAACTCACAAGAAATCAGCCAAGATATCAGGAAGAGACTTGCACATGTCTGGTTCATCTCTGGGTGCAATTTTCAGATGCCTGATGATGCCACGTTCTTCTGTTCAAACATTTATATGCAAGTATAAAGATCATGGGAATGTCCAGCCATCATAATGCTCAGGAAGGAGTTTCAGAGATGAATGAAATGTGCATATCAACCCAAGAACAAAACCAAAAGACATTGTGAAGATGCTGGCTGAAGCTGGTAAGAATGTGTCATTATTCACAGTGAAACGAGCACTGTACTGACATGGGCTGAAAGTTCACTCTGCAGGAAGAAGCCATTACTCCAAAAGAAACATTAAAAAAGCCAGAGTGGTTTGCAAATGCACAGAGGGACAAAGGGCTTAATTATTGGAGACATGTCCCGTGGTCTGATGAAACTAAAACTGAACTGTTTGAGCATAATGAGCATTGTTACATTTGGAGGAAAAAAAGGGGAAGCATCATGTTGTAGTGTTGTTTTGCTGCAGGAGGGACTGGTGCACTTCACAAAAGGCATCATGAGAAAAAGACCATTATGTGGAAATACTGAAGCAACATCTCAAGACATCAACCAGGAAGTTAAAGCTTGGGCACAAATGAGTCTTCCAAATGGACAATGACCCAAAGCATACTGCCAAACTGGTCACAGAGAGGCTTAAGGATAATAGAGTCAAAGTTTTGGAGTGGCCATCACAAAGCCCTGATCTCAGTCCTATTGAAAATGTATGGGCAGACCTGAAAAGGCATGGGTAGCAAGGTGGCCTAAACACTTGGCTCAGTTACACCAGTTCTGTCAAGAGGAATGGGCCAATTCCTGCCAACTATTGTGAGGAGCTTGTAGAAGGACATCCGAAATGTTTTAATCCAAGTCATACAGTTTAAAGGCAATGGTACCAAATACTAACGAAATGTAAGTGAACTTACTTTGAAGAAAGTAATGAAAAATTGTCTTTAAAAATCCTTCTCTCATTATTGTGGCTTTTTTACAAGTAGACATAATTTTGGTAATCCCAATTGACCTAAAACAGTAAAAGTTTAACCTGATTTAATGTCAGACAGTGAGAAAAACACGTGTATGTGTCTTTTTATAGTGTATGTAAATGAATTAACTTATTAGTAATTACTTATTGTTTTTTATTACAAGTAACTAAGTAAGTAGTCAAATAAGTTGAATACTAAGATAAACAAATAAATATGTAATAAGTTACTTAACATTCAAATATCAGCCAACTTAGTGATAGAAACACACTGTGCTTCATACAAACAGAGCCTCATTTGAAACAGCCAGAGATCACTCACTCCTGATGGTCACACAGATTAGAATGACCAGAAAACTCAGTATTGAAGACAAACAAAGTGAAATGGCACCGTAGTAACATTAGAGTTATTACTACCCATACATTTTTTTAAAAAGCATTATAAACTAAACATAAATAATGTTCTTACCAGCTTTAAGTCCATCATGCTGTGTAGCCCAGCCCCCTGTACTGGCAAACACCGAGCAGAAACAGCCTGAAATAAGAACGACACAAAGTTAGCTTTGTTTTAGGTCATAGCTAAAAGCTAGCACTAATTTGTGAAATACTAAATGATTATGAGGGATAGTTCACATTGACTGGGAAAGGGCTTTAAACGTACCTGGTCCTGCCCTGCTCTTCTCTCTCTCACTGTTGTGGGGCCCGTCTGTCCGTGTGTCCGTGTAGGAACCTGCTCCGCCCAAAATAAAACTAAAATACAGCCCTACAACCCACAAAGGTCAGTCTGCATTAGGCAGTATAAGTGTTTATTCACTGAAGTAATAGAAAGTAGACCAGATAGTAGCTTACAACAAAACACTGGATGCAGAATGCGCATGGGGATAAAATATGCCTACAAATAGAACAACACTAAATTTTAAAGTCTGGAATATTACAGTTAAGGAAATATATTCATTTATTGGTTTTGTTAAAATATAAAGTACTTACCCATAAAGGCTGCTGTCTGTGGTCCAGTGGTGACTGAGGGGAGGCAGGTTTAAAACTCTCCACAAAAATAAATTCCACATTTCCACATATTTACTGCTGTGTCTGGTATAAAAGGCAGTCACACAGTCATGTAAGAAATAAAATGTCTCCAAAACATTAACAAAAAATTACATTTTGGCTAAAAAGTCCTGATGCAGAGATGCTGCTTTGAAATCTTCACTCTGATTTTCCCAGTATGCTCAGGGAGATTTACAGTAGTACAGTTAAAATACAATTGTCACTTGATATTGCTCATTTTCCTATTGCAGTTCACTGTATACTACCATATAATCACAGTAATGGAGTTTTTCAACTCTCCCCCTTTTTTTTGTCTCAGAATCATTGTGATTTATGGTATAGCACTGTTTACTGTAACAACAGTAAAGTACTGTTGGAATTTGGCTCTTAATTTACAGTAAAGTCTTACAGTGTATGCTCCACCAATGATTTGTTTGGGACTGGTTGCACAAACTTGTCATATTAATCTTATGGCTTAAAGTTTTTTCAGCTGATTACAATCACATTTTTGGTTTTAATAATGCTACCACTTTCTGAAGCTTTTTGAAGTTTGTTTGTGTTGATAGAGAAGATGTTGAACTTCTGCAAGTTTTTGTTTCATTAGAATGGCCAGTAATTCCAGAGATATTACCCAATCTGCATCTTTATTTTGGCCATAGAATTCTACTGGTCTTCCAGCTTAATGTTAAACCATAACTATTCACCTTTCTTGCTGCCTAACCCAGCTGCTATGACTCTGAAGCAGGAAAGAGGACAATAGCAGTAAAGACAGAGATATCACCAGGCACACACCAGACACTTTCAACTGTTTACTCTCACATTTCACTCAGCACAATCTCACAAGAGATGAATTTAGATGGCTGCAAAAGATTTAACCTATTTTAACATGTAATAGGTAAAAATGAAACAAGTTTGGCAAAAATGTTGTTTTCAAAATGCACATTACTATAGTAGCCTAATTAGGATACTATTTTCCATAAAATAACCATCACTTAAAGGTACTTCAGTGGTCTTGCATTTTATTCAAATCACAGCCCAATATCAGTAACAAAGTGATATAAAAATTGAAAAATAATAATGATGATGATAATAATAATAATGATAACTAGCCTACAGTGAGTTTTCATCAGTAGCACTCGCTTTGGAGCTAACGCCTCAAAGACAGGGTAGAGGTTATTTATCTTATAGTTATCTTACAGTTTTATTATCACACGTTTATGTGTATGTCAACACTCAAAAAGCAAGCATTGAAAAAGAGCACTAAAAATGTTTCAACAGCCTACAAATGATAAAAGTGTGATATTTACAAACGTCTGCCATTTTCCTTGCAATCTTCTAACAGGAACTTTCACCAAATCAAACTAAATTGTAGTTTCTATCGTTTCTGTTTAATTGGTGTAGGCTACAAGTTAAAGTTTGCGCGGGTAGGACACTCACCTGTGGCGGGCTCTGCTCCTCTCCTCGGCTCCGGTTTTGTCGTGCGCTCATGGTCCTTTCCCGGGACAAACGCGTGCTACAGCCGTGCGCCCACACTGTCCGAGCCGCACGAGCTCTGTCTGCTCTGCGTGACACCGCGCGACAGTTCGCCTCGTGCCACGGGGGAGAGAGCGCCCATCATCAGCGCAAAGGAGGAGGAGGGTGAGCGCGCGCACTGAGAGGGAGTAGTGCTGCCCCCGTGTGTCCACATCATGCCATGACAGCCGGATTTCTTTTTTTTTTTTTTTTTTTGGACTGCTGGATTTCTGGCGTTCATCTTTTCAGGTTATTAAAGTCATGATGCCGATTCATCTTCTTGGCTCATGACATGTACATCTGCGAAGACATAAGTTAGAAAAAAATACACATGTAGATGTAGATGGCAAAAGTAGTTTGCTTAGACTTGTTTTGCATATTAACAGTTGTACAACTTCAAAGAGAAAAAAGCGTGTAGGATGATGCAATTGTTTTAAAAAGAGGTAGATTTGTGTTTTCTGGCTGGCACCTATCCTGTAACGGTTACAGGATAGATGCCAGCCAGAAAACACAAATCTACCTATATTGGTTACAGTGTACAGTGCAACCAATATACTCCTAAAGCCTACCACCTTTGTTTGGGAATACTGAGTACACTTAATGTTATTCCATGTGATAATATTTATGTGCAATCTGAGTGGAATTGCTCTAATCATATGTACAATTTAGTGAATGAAAGCTGCACTAAATATACAGTGAGTTGTAGCAAAAGAAAAATTCTATTCTGTCAACTGGATAAAAATTTTAAAGTGAAGACATTTCGCCGCTCATCCAAGTCGCTTCTTCAATTCTGGTCAGATTGCTAATGGACACTACCTTATATCTATCTGAAAGGATGAACCAACAACACTGAAACTAACACACCTATTTGTTAACAGTTTCTGTTTTTTGGCCAGGTCTATTGAACAAGTGTGCCTGAGTCATATTTAGCATAATTGTTCAAGGCCCTAATGGGTGCCCTCACACCTATACTGGCTATCACTATTGTTTTCCTTGTTTTGATTTAGGTCTGAGAATGGAGTTATAAATAGGAAATAAATTATGTCTAAGCCCCCCATTCCTGTTCAAGGATTGATTGTCATTCTTAACAAAAATTGCCCCTTTAACTCCCACCTCAAACCATTTTCTCTGGCTCTTCAAAGGAGTGATTAGTGGCTTTGAGATGGAGATGTATGGAAGATTGGGGTTCTGAGCTGCTCTCGCGGCAGTGTTGGTACATTCTCTTAAGGCATTTGTTTGTTTCTCCAGTGTAGCGCTCACTGCAGTCTAAACTACTATGGAATGGGGTAAACCAAAATGCTTTGCTTGTGGCTCAGGGGTTTTGCAGTGAGTTAATTTGAATACATTTCTCTATTAGAGGTCAGGTCTCATTGACCAAAGGGCACAACCGTGTGTTTGTGCTGCATGTGACACTATTCTTCATGTGTCCCCAGGATGTGGAATCTTCTGCTCCTGTCCCTTTTTCATTTCACTGCACCATAGTTGCACTGCACCCTATGGCTATCTGCATCAGCCACACTACCTGCATAATGAACAAATGATTACCAGAATACAGAAACAGCTTTGTTCTTTTACAATTGACCAGCTTATTTGATCATTAACAGACATGTGAAGAACTAAATAGACAGAGTTTTATTAGGCTATAAGAACTGTTTTGTGTTATATTTTTATCAATAAAGTTTATCTAGCTTAAGTGCGGTACTGAATTTAAAAATATGACAAAGGCAGTGTTGTACATGTAGCCTACTTGTATTACAAAAAGTACCTGGTCTGACCGGAAAGTACCTTGGAGAAGGAACTAAAGAAGGCCCCAAACTGTGGGTCTGGCCCACAGATTCTCCTATGTGTGAAAATGTGACAAAGGGAGCTGCTGGTACTTCTGTTACTTGATCAATATATCCATAGTAAATAGATCTATGCCCCACTTTTGACCTCTCAAATCTCAGCATTTGGGGTTTAATGTGTGTTCTTGGATTTAATTTATCTATTCTATGTGTAAAAGTGTTTGCTTATGTCAATTAAATTTTTTGATTTTTGGAGAAAATAAATGAAAACCCTACACTTCCCTAAAAAAAAAAAAAAAAAAACACAGGATATAAACTGTCAAACTCATGGATACACATATTGTGCTAATTTGCATGCAATAATAGATTATAGTACAGTCTATAACAGGGTGGCCCAGCCTATAAGCAGACTAAGCAACTGCTTAGGGCCCCGAGGCCACCAGAGGACCCCCAAGATCCCATACATTTATATTGAAAATAATATAATATGTAAAGTTTTATTGGAAACAGGGCTTGTGTGTTTACAGCAACCTAAATATCCCACTCAAATGATAACATTTGTTTTTTATCTATAGTAATAAAATATCTACTAATGCTTACATTTGTTTTTGAGCTGGGCATAGGTGTTGGCAGCTATGTGTTTACACTGGTGCAATGACCCCTTCTCCTGAGGTGAGCTGAGGCAGCTGAGTTACATTTGAATTTCTGTGTAATCCATGGATCTATGGTGTAACCCCTCAGTCTTACATTTGAATGGCTGTTTTACAAGTTAGACTGAAAGTTAGTGATCTTAAAGTTTTCAGCACTGCATCAAGAACACAAGATGATTGTTTTGGGAAAGATGGTGAGAGGACGCCAAATAGCCTTTAACGTAGTTTTTACTGTAAGGGACCTGACAGGATAAAACAGTGAAACAGGAGGTTTATATAATATTTAAAACATATATATCAGAGGCACATGGAGTGTGCTATTACTTGAGTACAACTTTTGATTTTTGCCGTACCCACCTCTGCATTTTGTTATGTAAATGTAAGCCCACTGTAGCCAACTGGAACACATTAAAATTCACCAGAAACCAGGAAAAATGGCTAGAATTAAAAAAAAAAAAAAATCTTATTGAGGAGCCCCCCCCTGTTCTTGTGGCTAGAGTAGTTATGACAATCTGCATGTTTTCAATCTGATGTTGGTCATATAAACACAAATACAATTGGTGGAGGTGATGACAGCATAGTCATAATGTTGTCAAATTTAAATCACCAACAGCTGAGCCAGGATACATTTACTGCCAGGGGCCCCAGAAACAAATTCAGCTTAGGGCCCCCCTGAAAGCTAGGACCGGCCCTGATCTATGATGCAATAACACTATCTTCCCTTTCACTTTTGTAACTTCCTAAACAAAAAACAAAAATTAAATAGATATATCCCGTTGTTTTTTTTTTTTAATACCGTCAAATCTATAACTCCGTATTGTTCGTGTAAACTCAAGGATATCACTGGGCTCTCCCACAGTCCTTGAACGCCTCACAGTACCTCGGTGACCTCACGAGAGCGTAACCCATAGCAGCGGTGAGACAGCAGTAATCTGACCCTGCCAAGACGCACAAAACCACGCGAGAACTTTTGCAAAAAACTACTACTATTTTCCGAATGTGCATGTTTCATTCAGATGAACTATTTTGCACATGAGCATAAAAGTTTACCTATTAGACTACCTGAATGGCGAAACTACCAGGAAGTGCGGGAGTCACGGTGCTCGGCGATAAGTCCCTGGAGTTCTACCGGGACCCAGTGAGTTTTTACCGGCAAAGGATGGACAAGCACGGCGGCGGCAGAGTTTTCCAGAGTCGCCTCCTCAACCGAGCCACTGTGATCGTGTGCTCCGTACGCGGCGCAAGAGAGCTGCTTTGTGGTACTAACTTCCACTTAAACGTGCTCCTGTGGTTTTATAGTCTTGGATTTAGTTAGTCATACTTTAATTATGATGTTCAAATAGCTGTTTAATTAAAAAAAAAAAGCAACTATATGGCAAACAAGAGGCAGAAACAGGACAGGTGAGACAGAGGCGAAAAGGGGAGGAGCTTAATACAGGTGAGCCAGCCTAAGTCCTAAATGCATTCTTTGGATTTTGATAGTTGGAAATAGACAAAAGTGTTGTTTTTTTTCTTTTCATTTTGTATGTTTTAGATGGGTAACATGGGTGCCATGTGTTTTTTCTGGCAAAAATAAAAATGCCTATTCAATGTAATGTCTGTGTAATCCCTCAGTCATCCAGGTCTGAGCCATAGTAAAAGCCGAAATGAATCTGTCAACTGGACCAAACGTTGCAGGAGTGAAGACGTTTCACTGCTCAAGCCGCTTCTTCAATTCTGGTCAGATTGCTGGTGGACACTGCATTATAGGGACCTCTCTTCAGAATGGGGGCCTGAGACGTCACCTGTCACCAATACATAACTCCATCATCAGACCCAAAGCAAACAAAAAGGAACAAATGGAACAATAGGGTGCACCTGCAAGCCATTAAGACTGAAACTGGAGACAATAGCTGTTTACAGTTTCAGTGTAGGTAGATATAACGTTTGGTCCAGTTGACAGATTCACTTTGGCTTTTACTATGTATTAAATTTAATGTGACTGTATATGGAAATATGGCACCTACTATTTGCAAAATTAAGTCTGAGGGCATGGTCTGATGTTTTTTCCCCATGCTGTAGCCTATAGTAAAAAGGCACCCCAGGATTAGTCTGAACAGTCATGAGAGAAACTTGTGACTGTTTCAAACTGTAGAATCCCACTAGTCTATTGTAGTCAGTCAGCTGTAAAAGAGCTGATGGTGCATTCAGGGGCTGTAGGGCAAGGACGTACTGATAGATTTAATACAATTTAACGTTTCATGTCTTGAATGTAAAATAATTATTCTCTGTTTAACAGAAAAGTCCAATGTTTTTCAAAAGGACCCCACTGATCTCATGACAAACATGTATGGAGACACAATTGTCACCACCAATGGTACACAATTAGATTTTTGTAATATTAATCTGGAATTTACTTGAAATACAACTAAGGTTCATAACTAATTAACTGACACTTTTTTATGTATTACTATTTCAGGTGAAGAGGCAAGTCTCCTCCGTCTGTCATTTTCCAGCCTCTTCACGGGTAGTAGTTTAGAATCCACGAAGGCCTATATGACCAGGTAATAATAATGATACTATGTTATTATACGAGATTTATTGTGCTAAGCCATTCCTTGACTTAAACAATTTGTTTCAGTCAAAGTTTGTTGTTTTGTTTTGTTTCTAAATAGTTGTAAAATTGGATTGTCGTGTGATCAAATCTTTTTCCCACTCTTTTTAGGATATGTGAGCACTATCTGAAAGATCTGTCACTAAGGTACAAAACAATACAACAGTGGCTTCAAACAATGTATTTTGGCTAGTTTAGGCCTGGTTTGTAGAACATGCCCCATCATGCCACTTTTTAGACAAAAAAATATTTGGCCTGGAGGAAGGCATCCACCTGCTTGTCCCCAATGGAAATATTTGCTATAATATTCCTCCTTATGACATACAACATATCTATCTCTCTGGAGAATGTTCCAAAGTATTAATTTAACTTTCTATTTCCATGGAATTATACAGATGACATCCCACCTCTAGAAAGTTACAGTGTTGTTTCTTTAACAAGAAACATTGACTTGGTTCTGACTATTAGCTTGAAGGCCTTGAGTGAAAAGAAGGGCGAAGTGAGTGTAGTTCAGACTAAACCATATTCCTCCAAAATGGTCCCAAATTCTGGTCCTAATTTGATTACAAGGCATTTATATTATGACTATACTAATATCTTTGACACATGAAAATCATTTGTATTTGTGTGTTTGTGCCAACTTTGCAGTGGTAATCCAGTGTGTGCCTATTCAGTCTTTAAGTCTTTGGGTACCCAGCTGGTGTTGGGACTCTTTCTGAATATTCATCTAGAAGAACACCCTGAACTTTATCACGAAATCTCTCAGCTCTGCACACAGCACTGGCATGGTAGGAATCACTGTACAAAAGTGTGTGACAAAAGAGTGATAAAAGAAAGCACAGTTTTAGAGTGACAAACAAATGTCTGCTTTTAAAAGAGTTGCATACACTTCCTCATTTGTTCTTGCTGTAACTCTTGTGTCACTGCTGCCTACCACTGCAGGTCTGATCTCAGCTCCCATCAATGTGAAGGTCCCCATGTGGTCATCCGGCTTCTCCGTGGCTCTTGAAGCCAGAGAAAAGCTCATGGCTATCATTAAAGACAAATTACAAAATGACAAAAATGGGTAAACCATCCATCAACAAATACACACTCATAAACTATACACAAATTTTAAGATGTTAACTTTCATTGCAAATATACATTAACTGAGATCTGTCATTGACTCCCATTCACACTGTCTAGTCACTATATTATGTTACCATTTTTATTTATCTATTCATGCTTTTCTTTGGCTGGGTCACAGAGCAGTCTAAGCAGAGATGCTCAGACTTCCCATAGCGCACTCCAGTGTGTCTTAGCTCTAAAAACTGATCAAAAATAATTTTTTACCATTATTTTTCATACATACATTTAAGTTACGTGTCCTAAAATATTCCAATTACAATGTTATGGCATCTATTATTACGATTCATTGTAAAATATATTAGCAACAATTACAAAAGAAATTTATTCACATTTGAATAGAACTTTCCTCTCCTCTGCAGTTTTGTTGGCACACTGGGTTCCCTGCCATTGCCTGACTCCAGCTCTGCCTCTCAGCATCTTCTGCTGTTTATCTCTGCTCTGATTCCCAAAGCTCTGGCATCTCTGCTCACCTCCTTCACACTGGCGCTCAGTGGTAATGAGCAGGTGATAGCAAAACACAGTTTAATTATTGCATATGTTTCTTAGTTATTGTATAGTTGTTACTAAGCCATGGGCTTTTGTTGCTTACAGGCGGAAACACGTAGAAAAGCATTGCAGGACCCTACTTACTTGCATTTAGTTTTGCTGGAGGTCCAGAGACTATGGCCTCCTTTCATTGGTGGACGAAGGATAGCAAGTGAGGTAAGTTTTCACAATAGCTTTTCCGTCCTTTAAATTACAAGATTTGATTGTTTCTGGTATAACACACCAAAATCCCTAAAATCTCAGAAATAAGCATGTCATGTCCCATACTGTGTAGTAACATGATTCCTTAAAATGTACAACTTAGTGCAACTTAATATTTGCATAAGAAATAGCAATAATCTCAAAATAAAGCCAATGTAAGATAAAGTTTTAACATTTTAAGATCAGACAAGAGAACCTTTATTTGTCTCACAATGGGGAAATTACCATGTGGCAGCACAGAACTTAAGAAGAGAAGGAGAAAAACAATCCTGAGTAAATAACTAAAAGAACATGTATTGTAACTGAACAATTTATATAGTATTTTTTCTTTTTCACATTTGTCCACCAGGGGGTGATAGAGAGCTGCATTTACTTCTGACTGTATCTGTTTTTAGCATGCATGTTCTGGTGATGCTTATACCACTACTTCCAGCACAGGTAGACAGCAACTAAACAGGTTCATTTTAAATTTTGAAGTATTTTGTATACTTTTCAGCATGTGACATTTGGGTTTGCAACATGTTTGTTCTACTCATTTCCACACACACAAACATGTAAAGTAATATATTGTTGACATTTCCTTGTACTTGTCTAATTTTGAAATACATTCACTTTTGTTTGCAAACTTCAAATTCTCTTTGTTAAGGTCTAGTTTAAAGTGAGTTAAAGTACATTTTATTTCTAGTGAAATTTATCCTCTACATTAGACCCTTCCTTTAATGTCGCTTGGGCAACCTGTGAGGAGCTGAGGACCCATCTCCAGATTTTGAGCTAGGCTTGGTCAGGATTACCTAAGCTGGAGGATTCGACCTACTGTGCATGTTTTGGATCAGAGCAAAGAATCAGAATAATAGTATAGTAAATTGTAGTTAATAGTTAAACATAATAAGACTTTGTGATCTACAAAATCAGCATGTATATTCTCTACTTTTTCTCAGTTGATTTGTTGGCTTTTAGCTCTTGTTCAGTTATCTTTGATCCATGTGACCTCATCGGATGGACTTATGTAAGAGCCCAATCAGGGGCATTGATCCAGTCCGCTGATGGATTGGCCCTGGCCCCCGGAAGGCAGCACCGTCACAGGCGGTGATGATCAGAGTGGTTTGGGTGGTGAGGGGGCTGGGGGGGCAGAGGCTGTGGGGGGGTGCAGTAGTGACGCCCGTTAAGCCGAGTGGAAAGTCATTTGTCACTTCCAGGAAATGCACCAGTACACTTTGTACCAATGACCTTTGTGAGTTCACTACTGGCTGACTTTGGCACAGTTGTACAGAGAAGTGAGTAGGAAAAAAATAGGAAAAAAAAAAAAAAAAAGTTAGTAAGTAACTACTGGCATTCTAAGTGATTGCATATAATTGGAATTGGAAGAATATGCTGCTACTGTAGTGTTTCAATTATATATAATTTTTATGTTTATGTTATGTTCTTGGTGACATTCACAATTTGAAGTGCTGGTGTGTCCTTTCTGGAGGTGGAAAGTCAACTGCATGATTCTGTGGAAATTTAAGAAACTTAAAACCATATTTCTGAACATTCTCCATGGAGATGGCTACAGCTTATGCCATACTGTGGAAGACTATAGCCAAAGGTCTATACTTAATTAATACATTTTTTCAGAACAAAATTTGACTTTATATTCAAATTCTGGCCATTAATCCACAGTATAAAGTGATGTAAATAGATAAATTGGTTCCAATCCAATAGTAAAAAAAAAACTTTATAGTACAGACATAGATTCCATAATATGCATTATAAATCCTTGGAAGAATGACACATCTTTCCAGCGGATGGGGGGATGTTTTTGCACAGCCAGTGGTAGATGATTTGTATTCACTATCAGGTGGAAAAGTGGAGCTCTGTCAGGTAGAACTAAGATATGCATTCGTTTTCACTGTGTGGCCAGAATGAACTCTGCAAGGCCACAAACATCTTTCGACCAAGAGATTTGTGAAAAGATTTTCCACTCCAGCAGAGAGGGTCCGAGAGCGAGAAATGAGAGAGTGTAGAAGAAAGTGAAACAGCAATCATGTACTCTGGCAGTGCATTAGAGCTGCCTGCGTCTAATGGATGGACCCGAAGAGTGGATAAACAGGGCTACAATAGGCTAAGTGCTCTTTTTGCCCAAGGTGCCTGCTTTTATATAGGCCTTTGTGAAAAACAGATTATGAATTTTCTGTCAACTACAATTATGGTGTGTTTTTTTTTTTCTTTCTTTGTAAAGTCGGTTTTGTTAAGTTGAGTTTGGTCAACTTAATGGCAGAGGAGAGGCATGTGGTAACACGTGGAGTAAATCATTGGACCTTGCCTGGCAAATCAAAAATGGCATCTCTGTCATTTTTTATACAGATTGATATCAGCCTGGTCCCCACAGCCTCTGCTGTGTCTCAAGCCAGATCCAAATATGATTGTGCAATCACATGTCTTTTTTCAGTGACATATGTGAAACGAAGGAGCTCATTGGTGACCCACATTTATCTCACCTCAGAGCAATTAAGTTTAAGGTTTTGCTCATTGATTCTGCAATATGACTGAAATGTGTTTCAGTCTTATGTGATCTTTTTTCCTTTCTTTTTTCCTTGTAAAGTATTGAAGAAGTGTGTATTCTGGATCTACCGAACTTGTAAAAATAGGGGATGAAGGCGTGAGAATAGAGATGCACGACATAAATTAATCAACTAATTATAAACAATTGATTGAGTGTTGCATTGTTAAAACATATCTAAAAAAATATCCAAGTCAAATTTTCAGACTTCCACCTAAATAAAATGTATGGGGGGAGTTCCAGATGACCTCTCTATGCTAAGAAAGTGCATTCACTCTTGCCCAGGGTTGGTCCAAGTTTGAGCACACCTATGTAGACTTGGTTTAGTCCTGGGTTAGTCCTGGTCTAGTACGGGTTTAGTTTTTTTTTTTTAGTTTTAGTTTAGTTTAGTTTTGTCCCAATTTTGATGTGGTGTTTGCAAATGTGAATGCAAACACCACATTGGAAACAGTCCCCCTTTATACACACAAGATGATACAAGAAAAGTAAAACTTCTACCTATTATTAATGTTTTATTGTAGATACATAGATCATTACAATTAAAGTAAAAACATGAGGGTTGTAATTTAGTTGTTAGATCACAAAAGGGCCACGAAGATGATATTTTTACCAAATTCAACTCAGGTAAAATTGAAATGATGCTGTTTGAGGACATGTTGATTGAGTACACTTACAGACAAAATAGGCCTTTCATCAAAAACATAATTTTACACATTTCCTGTGTTATTTTGGTGTAATTATGGCTCTGTCTGTCTTCTTTCAACACATTGAATGAGTCAATAATTGATCAATTGTGATTAATCAATTAACTTGTTCCAGTAGTTCAGTACATTATTATCAGGGTGGGTGATGATGATGTTAAATAGGGCTGCACAATACGTCACTATCAAATTGAGATCACAGTTTGAGTTGGTGTTGTTTAAACCTCTACAAACATGTTCTGAAATGCATGGGATTCTTGTATTAGCTTATTAATTCATATTTCAGTCTTCTCTCAAATGTTAATGCTCTTGAAGTTTATGATATGCACTCTGAACTAAAGCCTATTTTTTAGTTATATATTCCAAATTTAATCCCAATCGCCTTTTTTCGCAATTGTGCAGCACTAATATACTTCCAGTAATCAAGATGTCCTGTAAATGTATGATCAGGACCGCAGCCATAACGATTAACAATTTAAAACAAAATATGATATCTTTTAAATGGGGAAAAAAATTCTACATTTCTTTCAGAATTTGATCATCTCTTTCTATTTTCTCACACAGGACTGTACCATCGCTGGCTTCCACGTACCCAAAGACTATGGCGCCATCTATATCAGTCACGCGGTGCACCGGGACCCAGAGGTGTTCCAGCAGCCCGACAGCTTTCTGCCAGAGAGATGGAAAGAGAGGTGAGAAATTGTAAGAATTGTAGTCCAAACATAACATTTATTCTGGCAACTCCCACTACACAGCGGCCAGAGAGCCATCGCAGGGAACAATTGACATGTAAGGCAGCCATTTTAGTGATTAGATCTTGTAAGGGAATGTTTTATGGACGGGTAAGATAGATTTTTGTTATTTCGATTTGAAGTGTTATTTTGGGACTGTTAGATTTGGTTTAATCAAAAGAAACAGTTCCATTATACACATTAGGTGTCACTTATTATATTAGCCAAGAATTTTCCTGTAAAATTATAAGAAATTGAACCCAGAGATAGGGTTGTGCGATTAATACAATTTAAAATTTCAATTATTACTTTTTTCAGTTACAAAAACTGTAATTGAAAATACAATCAATGATATGTGCACTCTCTCAGCAAAGTCACTTTTTAAATCTACATAGGCTTTTAACAAAACATTACTGATGCATTGTTTGATAACTTGTTTAATACTTTATATTGTTTGAAACAATCGTGATTTAAATTATGAGCCAAATAACTCTTTTTACCATAATTTTTTTCCCTAGATCACAATTCTAAAATGTAAATACAAAGGCTACACGTTTTTTTTATTGTACTTGACTGCTTTTTCGACACCATATTTCTATTTTAAATGCTATCAAGTTTAAATTTGCTAGTACAATGTATTTTTTATCATTTGCACATGAGCATGTGATATATTTTTAGAATATAAGAAATTTAAATGCTATGGAATTTCATAAAATGTCTCTATGCATGAAAGGCAAGGTAGAGCACAAAACAATTCAAGTTTAAAAAGATAATAAAGATAATTTTAAAATTCATTAAATCTGTCCAATTAAATTTAAAGAGACTTTATAACACATAAATATCCCCAAAAGCTATACCTGCAGCTGTTTTCCAAATGTCAGTGGACAGAACCATAGAAGGTGACTGCTGTCCCAGGAGTCTCTGAGGCGAGATGAGTCAGAGACAGGCACAAAGAAGCTCGTAATCGCCACGGTAACAAGCTGCTCGCATTAAACCACCACTTTCCAGCACTGTTAACTACTTACCAACTTCACTCAGATACCTGCAATTTGAACCAAAAAACAGGGAAAATGGCTATAATCCAGGGTCAGAAAATGTAATCACCTTGTGGGAGAAGTGTACAAAATCAAGGCACATAAATGTATAATCCAGTACCACTAAAATAACTACATCCTAAGAACAAATTGTTAAAGCTGCTTATTAAGAACAATTCAGGCTTAGTAACTACTTAATTAGGCAGTTAATTAAGAGTGTTAACTAAGTATTTACCAGCCCTGAATCAATTACTATACTATTTGTTCATTATGACTCAGTCTGTGCTTTATTAAGGCTGTCAAAAGGGTACCTATTATAAAGTGTTACCTTGTATACTTTAAAAATTGGGATCCATAGTCTACCTATGTATCGGATCGTTTCACTCTCAATTTTTTATGAAATATTTAAAGAGAGATAGATTAACGAATTTTAACAGTCATTTTGTGGTATAGAAGTTATGCAGTTAAGACCAAAACTTTTGGAACTTTATTAGTAAGTGGCAAAGGTATATGAGTGTCAGTGGTGAGTATTCATAATTTCTTGGAAGGTCAAAACATATCTAAAATGTTAAAGAGCTGCTACCGCTTAACAACAACAAATATAAAAGTCTGCAACTCTGTGAAATACTTAATTTGTACCTGACATGTAAAACAAGAAAGTCCAGTTAAACAGTTAAACAACAGCGACACTGCAGACACACGCACATTTATCACTGATACAGACTTTGGATCTCACACTGTTGAAGTGAACCATTCTCTCCTTAAATAACGTGTTTCTGAGTCTGTGTGTCGATGGAATAATTATTGTGGAGTGAAATAGCTCCATGGACAAAAATAAGGTCATAAAAAGACATAAAAAACACATTTTCTCAGTTCTGCCCATAGTTCTGTCACTAAGTCAGTATGTGGGGATGCATTTTACAACTAAATTAAAACTAGTGCAAAGCCTCTATAGACTTCAATTATGTCAACCTCAGTCTTGGCAATATTCATTTTAAAGTTTTCTCTTTTAAATAAATAAAATCTCACCCAGGAGATATTTGGACAAAAAGCCATCAAAGACATCAAAGAACTATTGGAAAATAAGTTTACAATGAGTCCAATAACTATATTACTAGTGTGGAAGAAATGTCTGTGAATATGACACATTGATTTGCTGATATGTGCAATGGAATATGCATTTCAGGCATTCAGACATATCATGTTTGTCTAGACTGCAGCTTTCATTGTGATTCTATATTGAGAAATCACACCCACAGTTATGTTTCATACACACGCCTACACCGTTGCCACGGAAACCAATGCAGATAGATTAACAATGCCTCAATGCACAAATCTCTCTCTGTTATTTTGACTACAGCCTCTTATCAATTAATAGCAATGGAATGTATTATGAATAAATTCTGTCATGTTTCTGATTGTCTACCAACTACACAACAAAACATTTTCTTTCACTGTTACTATCTCAGTTTCATTCATATATTTTTACTCATTCATAGTCAATCATTCAGACAGCAGAGCACTCGTTCACAAGGAGGAGTGAAAAGTGAATGCATGCAGGTTGCTGCTGTCATGGCAACCAGTCACGTGTCCCGGTCTTTACCAATGGGGATTCCCTCTTTATCAGTGAGTGTGTGCAGGGCGGGGCAGGGAGGAGGGAGAAGCCATGATGCCCCGCGGTGCGTGAAGGGACACAGAAATGACTCATTCAAGATGCTATCCTCCGAGTGTGACACAGAGGAGAAGGTGATTCCTCAAACAGGAAATAGCCCTGTTAACTGCAATTAGGAAAAACCCAATAGGCTATAGACACATGGGAGCACCTATAGTTATTTTAGAGAAAGTCGTTATCTACCATACTATTTCATATTATTGTGTTATTTAGGCTTATTTGGATTTCGGTCTACTAAATACAAAACAATGATTTGAAACACTGCTAAAATAATGCATTTACAGTAATAATTTTATTAAGGATTTGCTGAAGTATTATAAGTAGAAAGACTTTGTTGAAATTTAAATACTAATAGCCAACAGTTTTGCAGGAGCATGCATTACAAATACAAAAACTATAATCCTTGGCTGTGGGGGCTGCAACGATTGATGAACTAATTGTGACTAGCCGACTATGAAAAATAATCGTAGTTGTATTTTGTTAATAGTAATCATTATCTTGACTATACAGACTCTGAAACAGATTTTTTTTTTTTAAAAACTTTTTATATTGAATACAGTAGCATTATTAAATCAACAATTTCAGATTTGAACTAAGTAAAATTTAGTAAGTACATATTATCTGTTTAGAAGCCTCTAGTCACCATATTTCAACATTTATTTGGTTGAAAATATATTTTAATATGTATCAATTGTATCAATATGCAATACAAATAATCGTTTGTCTAGCTGACTAATCAAGAAATATAGACCAGGTAATTACTAACATAATCCTTAGTTGCACATCTATGAAAAGGCTCCATTATTTACATGTACTTAACATTGTGTTATTATAGGCATAGTAATCCAATGTCATATAAAATAGTCAAAGGACATAATGTGTGGTATGTGATATGGACGGATACATTTGAATGGGCAGACAGGCGGGTAGCTGACGCCTTAGTAACTGGCCACATCACACCCTTTTGCCAATGGGGATCCCCTTCTCATTTTAGTTGTGTTTCCTCTGCAGAGGTGGGGATATGACTCATAAGGTATTTTTCTGTCAGACGGTTTGTTGTCCAACTCCATAATGCGTCATTAAACTTCTATAGGCTATGGGGAGAACACGAACAACTAAATTAGGAGCCATGACCTTAAATTTTACAGTAGATAAGTTTTGTTTTGTACAGTTATTGCACAGTACTACTGAAAAAAAGTTAGATGTTAAATTTTGGTCATAATTAGAAGAGACAAGATGGACAGACAGGCTTTGCTGCCATGGTAACTGTCCACCTCACACCCATTTTACCAATGGGGATTCCCTCTCCTCCATATCGTTTTTTTTTTTTTTTTCCATTTTCATATTTGTGCAGTCGTGTGTGCTCTGCTGGAAGAGGTTACAGAAATGACTCATAGAATGTATTTCTGTGAGGCAGACTTCGTGCTCAGAAAGTCAAAGGTGAGAGACTACAGCGCTGTATTTGTGAATGCAGTTCATCTCTCATTCTTGCAACCTTATAATCCTCTTATTTACCACAATACCACCATTCTAGATAAGGGAAATCTATATTATTATTTGGCCTATGTATAGTTATAACACAGTGTATGCCATTGTATTCTTAGACAAGCATTTCTAATGCAAAATGTCCAAAATGTTAGCTTTCAAGTTCACTAACATAAAATATAGTAAAAAAAAAATAAAAATGTAACAACACAATAATTTACTCATGCATGTGTAATAAGCATAGTGAAACTCTTGTTGAAGTAACCCGTGTCAATTAGCTTGAACAGATATTGGCTTTGACAGACTAGAACCAATCGAATAATATAGGGCTGAACAATTTAGAGGAAAATATCTAATTGTGATTTTTCTGAGAAGCATTGCTATTGCGAATAGATTTGCAGTTTTATGTTTCAGTAATAGGATGCTGTTCACATTTTAAACCTCCAATAGAACTGACATAAAAAAAAAAAAATATGAACTAAGATCTAAACTATAGGTTTAGCAGATCTAAACTATAGGTTTAGCAGTTTTTAATGCAGTATAACACAGAATATATTGTTGTTAGTGGAGGGGGAAAAAAACAAATCAACCTTTGCAATTTGCTAATTGTGTCCATCCAAATTGGGATTTTCATTCAATTGCAGTTTTGGCCCAATTGGCATTAATCTTGTTGCCCTAAACACACATTTATATAATAACAATAATAATCAATTTAATTTACAAGCACCTTTCTAATACCCAAGGTCACTTTACAAAGCTTAAACACAATAAAAACAACATTAATACAACTGTAAGACCAAAATATGCTAATTCAAAAATTTGCCTTTTGAGGTGGCACTTGAAATGGGGTAGAGAGAATTTTTTTCATAATTAAAAATTTAAAAAGCATATGTTTTTTTTTTTTTTTTTTTTTTTTTTTTTTTTTCATATGCCTACATAACATTTTATTACCACATTTATAATTATTTTCAACAGATTATTCTCTCCAAAGTCTGCAATATCATTAAAACAGTTTTACATTAAAAAAACACCCTACTCATTCTTGCACAGTGGGTTATGTGAGTCCATTTGCCTGGCTGTAACTACACATCCGGAGTCGACTCTCACGGCACGGTTTCCGGCTAACACATAATGGTCTGCGGGTTGCACATTTACCGTGTTAATTGGGCCGCGTATTGATCTATCGGAAGCGTAAGTGGTTGTGCGAACAGGCACACTACAATCTCCTATGTTGCATTAGCTGGCTGTTGTTTGAATGGCTGCTATCACATAGATTTCCCATGGGATAAACAAATTACCTGCCAGTCTAACTACCTGTGTGGGTTTTGAATACGGTTGTGTATTTTCCGGTCCTGGCTTCCTTCCTGTTTCTGTGATTTTCCATCTGGGGACGTTTTTTCCTTTCCACCTCAATAGTTTCCAGTTTGCATTGCTTGCCACCTGCCCCATTAAATTAATGATTGCAGTCTTGTTATGTAACTATATATTTCTGTGTCTCCCGCTTGCTTGTGGTGTGAGGCGGGGATTGTGTGCTTTTCCAGTTGGGAGCAAATATTGTATGCGTAGCAGAGGTAGCTCCCTGTCAGACTGGACACCCACGCAGGCTCCAGACGGCTGATAACTGAATCGGAAAAACACAAATACAGAAGAGATCTCCCAGCCGCTGGAGCAGGTGGACTGGGTTTTGTGTCTCAGGGGAGCAATGAGCCTTTTTCTCTAGAGAACAGGCTGAATTGTTTGAGGGTTGTTATTTTACTTCAAAACAGTAGCAAATACAAGAGGAACAGCATTGCATATTAGTGACTATTTCATATAATAATATTAATAATAATCCAAATATTTAACAATAGCATTCAAACTCCTGATTTAGTTCTGTTCTAGTCCTGGTTTAGTCTCAGTTTATTATTGTCATAGAAGATCTTTGGCTTGTGTTTGAGAGTCTGTATTGGTGGTTTTCTGATTCTTTAATGTGATGATGCCATACTCCCAGATGGGGGGCATGGGGTCGATTTCCCTATTGATTACACTGTGCTCTGCCATGAAATATCCAAAAGGTAAATTCACAAATGTTGGACTTGACCATTTCTATTAGTGACTAGACCCAGGAACTCACAGATTCATTTTGTCGTCGTGTCCTTGGGCAAGACACTTAACCCACCTCGCAGCCAGTCTACACTGGTGTATGAATGTGTGTGTGAATGGGTGAGCGGTTCCTTGATGTAAAGAGGTTTGAGTGCCTTGAACATTTATAATGTATGCATCAATGTCAAATCTGCTCAGACTAATGAATAATGTAGTTTCAAATATATCACTTGGTTAAACTCTGTAGTGCCAAATTTATGTAAGACCCTGCAACAAATAATTTCCTGCCCATGGAGTTACATTATCACCTCACACCAGATTATCACTTCCTGAATATCATGACTGTTCTTACTGTTCTCTCTTACCACAATAGACCTGGCTGTGTTAGTATGTTTCCTCATTACACTGATGCAGCAGAGAGAGAACATTCAATACCTCCTGCTCTTATACAGTGGAGCCCATAGCAGCGTACTCTCCTCTCTTCTAATGCTTCCTGTTTGGCTTTAATCAGAGCTCAGGTTTCAGGAAGACAGGACGCATTAGCGGAGACAGGAGGAGGTCTGCATCAGCGTTATGACGGCTGCAAGGGAGTGATTTATGCCCGACATTATTTTAGAAGACCAGGCCATAAAGAGGTACTGGAGGGATAAGGAAAATGAAATAGGTTGCATTCAGATCGCATCACATCACATTCTAAAATCCTCCATTTAGTTAGTTTTAAAATTGAGTTGAAGGACAGGTCAGAATACTATGAGGGATTTACTTTTTTACTGTGAATGCAGATATGTTGACCTGGTTTATGGTTAAAGGCTCTGTACGTGATTTTTACTGAAAAACAAGTTCATGTTTGTATTGGTCTAAATGTATTCCTCTCTTAACTAATGCATTCCTAGCGTCCTAATTATTCACTGTGATTAGTTTTTAAAGCACTTTAGAGGAGGACACAACTTAGGATAGAGGAGGACAGAGGATTGAGTTTACCTAGTGTGATGTTTGTTGTCAGTTGAAAAGACTTTAAGCCATAAGATTAAATATGGCAAGTTTTTTGATTGATCAGGTTTGAGGATGAAAAGTCCTTCCAAAACAAATTAATCTCCCTTAAACTTATATAGGTCTCTTTTGAAGGTTTTGGAAAAGTTTTATGTAACATTGTCAAACTTTGTGTTTGTGCAGGAATGCAGGCCAAGAGCACCTTCTCTGTTCTTTTGGAAATGGACCAAGGAGCTGCATTGGAGCTAAACTCACAGACTTTTTTTCTTAAGGTGACTCCTCATCCGCTATCACAGTCACACACCAATATGAACAAAATATCAAAATATTCCCTAAATCCAAAGTTTTTTCCCTGTTTAAATTATACATTTTGCTTTATATATGTATTTTTACTAACTCACATTTGGAAAGTGAAAACCCACTGTATGAAAGATTTTAGATTTTGATTACCATCCTCTGTTGGATTTTTTTTTTATGTGTAGACTCCCCTTTTGTAAACACATTTTATATCATGACATTTTATAGAGTACAGTATGAAATAATGGTACTTGACATGACATTATGTGAAAAGTGGATTGTCATAGCCAGAAGTGAATTGCCTAGCCACTTCTCCGTAAATAGAACAGCACTTGTAGAAATGGTGATTTAACTGGAGGGTTGCTAACTGAATAGCACTGTATAGAGCAGGTCCAGTAGTCTCAGACCAGCTCACCATAGTCACCACAGGCACAGTCATACTATGGGACACAGGGCCCTGACACTTTCCCCAAAGAGGCATGTGTACTTGCCAACATGCTGGAGACAGACATGATGAACAACACAACTGCTACTATATTTAGTATGGAGAGTGAACAGACTCAACCTTTAACAATTAATAGGAAGAATTATCATTAGTCAACTATTAAATTAAACAGACATGACAAATGAGGGGTGATGATGAATTGAAAACACTGGCACTTAGGCAGGTAGATATAATAGTCATGCAGAATGATTTCTTTGGCTGTCACTATGGGAGGTGGAGATAAGAAGATGGAGAGGCAGAGGAGGTCCATAGTTCTGCTGCCGAGGTGGAGATGGGACGGAATAAGGTTGCAGTGAATTGACAGAAAAATGGAGGGGAGAGAGAGTGCATTTATAGGAATTGGCTGTGCTTGGCTTACAGTGAAATTCTTACCTCACAAATGGAAAAAAAAAAATAAAAATGAATGAATAATCAAAAAAAAATAAAAATCAAGGAAGACACCCTGTGTTTAAAAACTGAATGTAGTGTAGGTCAGACTATAGGTTAGTGTATGGAGATTAGCACTAGTACAAGATATCTAACCATCCTAGTTTTATACATGGTAGATTATGTTGATTTTAAATGTTCATTCAAGTAAGTATGACAACTGTATGGAAATGGATAAAAAAGGTTTTGCATTGACTCCAATATTAATAGAACAATAAATAAAGGAGCGAGAGTGCCAGGGGTGAGTCATCACCCCTAAAATGAAGAGGTCTTTGTTATCTTATTGAGATGGCTGTTTTCTTAGTGTTTTTCTTACTCAGTATCTGTGGTGAAATGTCCCGTGTTTTGCAGTGGTATCAGCAGCTTAAACATTTAAATAAGCAGGCACCAGTGCGCACTGCCAGCCAATAGTGCTACATTTCTCACCTCTAAGACCTGCCTCTCTCCTTCTGATTGGTCAGAATCAAGTTGTGCCCAGGTAGAGTAAGCGCTGACTTTTGTAAACACCTTTTGGATCTGCTCCTCCACAAAAACATACTTTTAGTAGTAGAGTAATAAATTTAATAGCAAAGTAATAAACTGATAGATGATTTGGGACAAAAGTTTGATTGCGAATGGACTATAGTCTGGTTAGACCAAAGCGAAAAACAGGATTCTGAGCCAGATCTACAGTCAATGTAAGTCAGTTTGCTATAAATGTAAAATGTTCTAACATCAATTACTATTATTCATGTATGCCTGTCGCAGATAACAGAATATAATATATTGGAAAATATAGGTTACATGGACAGTTTATAAATAATTAGGCCTACTGTACAGTACAAGAAAAGTGAAATGATGTGATGCTAATATGCTTCCGTATGTTTTAGATATATTTTAATGAAATAGCCTATTAAAGCTACTACCTCTTAACTACGATTGACATCATAAAAAAGGCAAAGAAAATGAGACACAACCACCAACCTAATGATTAAGAGAAAAGTGAGAATCCAGGTATGATGAAAACCCTGGCAGATGACAATAACACCAATTCATTCACACATATTCATTCAAGCAAGTTCAGCCACAGGAATAACAACCAGACAGAAGAGGGACAGAGAAGGAGAGAGAGAAAAAAGGAGAGTTTATGTTTTAGTTTAGAAGTAGTAGTACAGTTTAATCTATAGGAAGGACTAAGGAAACCATAGTCTACAAAGCAGCATCTGTGCCATAGTTTAAGAACAACTGATCTAAAGAGATAAATTGATATAAAAAAAAATGGAGAGAGATGGAAAAGAAAAGAGTTTAAAAGGTACATGTTATAGTAGATTTGGTGCATGCTACGCACGCACGCACGTTTATTACCCCTTAGGTGCTAAGCATCCCTAAACTTTGAGGCCTCGAAACACCTCTGGAGAGTTCTGTTGTGATAGCTTGATCTTGACTCACTAGCTTTTTACTCATTGCTCCTGGTTTGACTGAACAGCACTGGCAAAATACCCAGTGATAATGTAAAATCAATGCCTATATGTAGTTTGATACTGAATTTGGGAACTTTATGTAAATGCCTAACGTATTCTGCTTTGACGCAAAATATCCATAATGTAAATGATGGCTATTATTGGCACGTGGTACATAAATAACTGACTTATGATTGGCTCAGCTTTGACCTCTTCTCTATAGTTGCATAATTTCCGGTTCACAGTCTCTTTAATATTCCTACATCTTAAGAGTCTCCTCAAATCCCACAGCACAGATCTGAAGGAGGCCAGGAGATTATCGTCACCCGGGCACGCTACAGTGTTAGTCAGCCCACTTATCAAGCGCTCCAAGTATGTTCTCTACTCACTTAAAGGAGACTTTTTTTTTTTACTTTTTTTTTTTAACCTTACATGTTTGATCCATAGTCAGATTTTAAAAAGAAATAATTACAAGTAAGTAGTGTTGTCACAATATTTGAAATTTCAAACTTGATTTTGATACTAAAGAATAGACTACTCAGTATCTTTTTTAGAAAATAGAATGTGATTCAACATTAAGTTGAAGTACTTTCTTTTATACTACCATGTGCCCTTCAATCCATCAATCATCCAGGTAGGTTCTATAGTGGTCCATGGGCATATACCAGTTTCATGGACAACTAGTGGTCTTCTGCTCATTCTGATACAGCTGAAGATCATTCTAGAGCTTTTCAGAAAAGGTTCATTTCTGTCGTGTGAATGTGACTTTTTAGTATTGATACTTGATACTAGTTTTGATGCTAGTTTTGGTACGGATTAGTATCTGATCTTTGATAGCTTTGACAATCCTTCAAGTAAGTACAGAGCGGAGTATGGGGATAGGGGTTGGTGAAAACTGCTATTTTCTGAGCACTCGGAGCTCAAATGCAGGACAAAGTAGGATTGCTCAAACATGCATGAATCAATTGAAAAACAACTGAAACAACAAAGCAAATGATGAGGAAACACCATTATAAGAAAGTTAAAAGCTCATCTCATATAAATCAGTTTTACATAATACGCCCCCTTTAAGATACACCAACAGGAGAGTAACTAACTATGGTCATCTTATTGAAACAAATGCAAGTAGTAGCAGTTTTCTTGCTGTCGGGGGAAACATGAAATCTGATGGATGATTCAGTCCCACCCCGAGACACGCAACGAGCTCTGAGTCTGAGTCATCATAAATATTAGTCCAGCCATGCAGTGTGCAGGTGAACTTCGACAATTGGCTCTGTCCCTATTCACTTCCTGTTATTGTTCCACCAGCCAACTGGATCAAATTATTGAAATAAAAAAGCATTAAATGTGAATGAGTCCCATATCCTGAGAAGACGCTTGAGTTTTATTGCTTCAGCCAGAGCCATTGAGGAGATAATGACCGCCGAACATTGCTTTGGTTCCCAGCGATTCCAAGAGGACAATGGGGGACTCTTCATATAGACAGTTTCTATTATATGCAGACTAGAGAGGCCGGAATACATTAACCTATTATACGAGTGCTTCATTGGGCTCAAATTGGGAAAGTTGAAAATATTGTGGGTTTTAACTTGCACTTAGTGTACATTTTAGTGTGATGCCATAATGCTGCTTAAGTATTTTTTTGTTTGTTGATTTTTTTGCAATTGACGTAGATGGTAAATTGCTAAAAGTTTAAATTATATACAAATGTTTTAAAATTTTGTATGCACCACTTTCTCACACATTTACATTTTTTATTTTTATGGAAGACATTATGTAAACATATTTATATCTATATCTATATATATCTATACATACACACACACACACACACACACACATATATATATATATATATATGTGTGTGTGTGTGTGTATATATATGTGTGTGTATATATATATATATATATATATATATATATATATATATATATATATATATATATATATATATATATATATATATATATCTATATATATATATATATATATATATATATATATATATATACATATATATATATATGCCGGAAGCTTGGACTGCCGGCTTCGAAGTATCCTTTTTTCCCACATCCTGTTCATGTAACCCCTCTGACTAGGGTCACTGGAGTAGTAGCATTCCAACAGAGCCTATGTATATATACACATATATAATTTCCAAAATAAGAAGAACTGAAGAAGCCTCTTAAATTATTTTAGAAACCTATTCACTTCAAAACTTTTGTCCAGTTGACAGAATTCAATTTTCTTTTGATAATTTTTGTATATCACTTTTCGACCTTCAAGGCACTCAAAGCTCTTTACATCAAAGAACCACTCACCCATTCACGCATCATACACCAGTGTACTCAGACAATGGGACGAGATGGGTTAAGTGTCTTGCCCAAGGACACAGTGACACCATTGATCTGTGGGAGCTTGAATTGCACTGTCAACCTGTGGGTCAGTGGATCTGGCACTCCCGTCGAGTGCAGGATAAGCAAAACTTGTTATTTTCAAAATATCAACCCCCATTGACAAGCCCGTACAAATAAAAAAAATAAGAGGGAAAATTAAATAAATATAATTTATTTCACTTTGGATCATGGTTGTTGGATTAAAAATGTGCCCATGTTGAGTTAGAATGACCTTTTTTGTTATACATTTTATGTATTTATTTATTTATTTTAGATCAGAACAAACTATACAATACAGGAAAGAATACATTAATCAATGAAAATACAATGTTTGTTTGTTTTGTTTTTTTTAATTAGCACCATATAATGATCTTTTTTATATTTCAGTAGGATAAGGACTTTCTGAACTAAATATAACATTTCTGAATCTCTAGAAGTCACTGTCCACTGTTCAGAGTGTGCTAAGGGCTGCACCAAAGACTATGAATAAATTATTTTCCAATTAAAATGCTAAATGAGTTGTGATATTGATTACTGATTAATATTGAACAGTTTCATCAATACACTTGCGACACTGAAGCTGCATTGACGACACACAAACTGCTTGCCATTCCTCCATCTCACCTTGATAATTAATAATATATACGTCTGTACGAGCTGTGCTCTGATGGCTGATGTCTCGGTGACCGCTGGCACATGCCTCCACATGGTAGGACTGGGGCGTGACCAGAGTGTAGAAAGTAACGCGTGGCTATCTGGGTCAGAGGAGGAGTGACTCATCCTCACCCCCTCCTCTCTACCTTTTCCTGCTCTTTCCTTCCTTCCTGGTTATCCTTCCTTCTCTCCTCCTTCTCTTCTCCTCCGCCTTCCCCCCATTCATTCATCCGCCTCCTCCCCCTCCATCAGAAAACCCTCATTCATAAAGTCAGGGAGGCTAGGGGCGTGCTGCGTGTGAGACTGTAGGCCATGTTGGTTGGCTGAGCAGTGTTAGCCAATGGGGAGAAGTGCCTTTGACACAGCAACTGTCAATGTGGAGATTGTATGGGGTCTATTCTTCTTGGCACAGCATACTGTCTTGCTGTATGTTTGTTGTGGTTTTTCAGAGAATCGGTGGTGGTAGGGGCAAGAGACATTTTTCCGTACTGATTATATCGTAATTTACCATGAAATATCGAAAAAGATATGCAAATGTTGAACCTCATCATTTCTATGATTGACTAGACCCAAGACTTACTGTATTACAACAATATTACTCATTTTAACACAACTCATTTTAATTTATTCATTTAGCTGTCCCCATCTGTGTTAATGTAATATTCTTGGTCTATAGGATATTGTGAGGTCATCTAAAACCCAGCAACCCTTGTGGCTTGTGTCTAAAACGTGTCTAAGATGACTTAATTGTCAGACAAATGGAAAAAGCAATGTAACATTACCCACAAAAATGCAGAAATATCACTTCATACTCTGAATTGGTAGTTTGTTTCATATTTATTAATAATGAACTCTTTTTGCAGTATTTTGACACATTTTTATTATAAACAGCATATATTCACAGAATTAGAGAATTCAATATATAGCTCAATTCTAGTCTAGGTATACATTTTTTTCTAAGTATACATTTTGGGTGGTTGCTTTAGGAATTATAAATGCATTTTTGTGTATCGCGCTGCTGTAGTCACTTTTTCAAACATCATTGCTTTCAAGTACTGTTCTTAAATTTTGTTTAATACATTTAAATTGATTCTTACCAACCCACTTTGTTTGTTATATATTTTACGTTGGTTAGAGTGGGTGCAGATCGATTCAGAATCGGAACTACCGCATAGACGCTGGTAGAACTAGATTTATCCATTAACTTATCAATCATCCATCAAGTCAAAAATACTCACATTGTTTACCCAGTTATTATTTTTGTTTATAGAAGTAGAATTAAAACTGATCAAAAAATAAATCATGTACTGTCAATTTTCTGAGGTTTTGTTGTAACTGTTGGAAGCATTAGAATGTTCTGGTTTTCTCCTAAAAACTTTTGCTTTGCTGTGCTATTTTCAGCACTGTAAACACCAGCACAAAATATCAGTGCAGCTTTTTGGCGTAGGCGTTTGCTCTGCCGAGTACCTTCCACACCAACGCTTTGTTTTTGTGTCAGTAAAATTAGGATCCTCCCACCCGCCAATGTGTCAGCGGACAGGTCTACCATCCAAGCGGGTTTATTCTCATGGACATGGCTTGTTATGAAACTGGGCTGAAGTGCACAGCTTGCATGCAAAAGTTGTAGCGGCGCTGTGTGGGCGGGTACACAAACAAAGTACCATGGAGGCTGCACTGTCTGTAGGAGGTGTGTGCTGTTTTTTATATTTAGAAAAACAGCAACCCACATGGACTATGATCTAACAGCTACAAAGAGAAATCACTAAATTATAATTCCCTTACTTTATCTTAGATTATTTGTGAAAGAATACTGCTTTTGTCCATTTTTCATTGTTTTTAGGGAAAAAATCATTGAGTCTTTCATTAGAGATATTATATTACTATACTTTTTGTTAGAGTTAGGCCTGTGTATTAGCAATTGACACATTACAAAACTAAAGCATGCATTGACAGGTAATTATCATTGAATTTAACAGTACCAGACACAAGATTGCATTTTATTACTACATCTATGGTAGTTCAATGGATTTAAAGAGGATGTATTTTACTGCTATGGGGTATTAACACATAACATACTTAGATCACCCTGTTACCTTTTATGTGTTTTGAAAAGCCTATATTTGCTGAACACAGCGTATTAACATGTTTTATAGGTTTCCCTTATAAATATTTTTGTTTTTTGACGCTCCCCTCCCGTTTAGACCCTACCCCTTTAAAACGCTATCACAACACAATCAGTAAGCATCCGCTAATTAAAATATTACACATTGTATCAGGCTTGACATGTTGTTTTGTACAGTTTGTATCATACATGTATATTTTGTATATTTATGGAGATTGTCATGTGGGAGGTGGGGTGACGTAGGCCTGTGGGCTGAGCATTGCACAGAATCTTACAGCTAACCATAAGGATGGTTAGGGCCCAGGAAACAATGTTCTGGCATGGTAAAAAGTCAAATAAAAAAAAATCTCCTCCTCACCCTCCGCGGGTGGTCTTTTATCCCTCTTTTTCCACGCTCGGGACCTCTACCAGAGGCCTGGGAGCTTGAGGTTCTGCGCAGTATCTTGCTGTTCCTAGTACTGCACTTTTCTGGACTGAGATGTCTGATGTTTTTTCCTGGGATCTGCTGTAGCCCCTCTCCTCCAGTTTGGGGGTCACTGCCCTGAGTGCTCCGATCACCACGGGCACCACTGATGCCTTCATCTTCCAGGCCTTATCCAGCTCTTCTTTGAGCCCCTGGTATTTCTGTAGTTTCTCATGTTCTTTTTCCTGATGTTCCCATCGCTTGGCACTGCGATGTCCACCACAATGGCTTTGCTCTGTTGTTTATCCACCACCACTATGTCCGGTTGGTTCGCCATCGCCCAATTCTATCAGTCTGTATCTGGAAGTCCCACAGGATCTTGGCTCGATCATTCTCCACTACCTTGGAGGTGTTTCCCA
>JAIEZT010000054.1:14659200-14665346 GCA_019594935.1 Periophthalmus modestus
TGTTTGCAGTGCTGTCACAGTCTGGGTGCACATGTGTCATTCCTAGATTGTCCTCAGCACATCTGATTTGTCTTTTTGAACAGAACTAATAAGTAAAAAATGAAAATAGGATAGCAATTATTAGAACAATATGACTGTATGTTTTTCACAGTCATGCATCAAATGAATTTTATATTGACTTGATCTCTTTGAGAGTTTAACAGTCTTTTTACAATATAATATGTATCTATAGCTGTTGTTAGCATGACTATAGTTATATGAGAAAACAAACAATACTTAATCTGGTCTCCCAAAATAAATTGAATTTTATGATAAATGTCACTACTATTTCTATTTAAAGGTATAGTATGTAACTTTCTGGAGGAGGTACGTTACCTGCATAATTCGATGAAAGAAGGTAAAACCATACTCTGATGAAACATTCTCCATGAAGTTTTATGCCTCATACTATCGAAACTTATAGCACAGAACAACATTCCATGGAAAACAATCACGAGGAGGCCTTCCCCCAGGCCAAATAAGGTTTGGTTCTGCGAGGAGTAAGCACTCAAGTTTTTGCTAAGCTGTCAGTGCAATAAAAAACATGTCAAAAATGAAAAAAAATAACTAACTTTTATTTGAATGTGGCTTTAAATTTAAAAGATGCAAAAGACATGGCACAAAGAAATGTGCAAAGCCAATATAAGGTTGGACACATAGCCTTACAGTAATAACATATATGTTCAATCAGTCAAGTTTTTTAAAACATGCTGAGGGATTGAAAATGGAACTTAGCCACGTTGGCTTATAATCTTTACATATTACATTTTTAAATGTTCATAAATATGTGATGTCTCTTTTACAAAGAAAAAATAATAGGTAAAGCGCTTTTCATACAAAACGTTAACACAAAAGTCTTTACAGTCATTAAAAAAATCCCCCAATGCCCTTCTATCCAATCACAGTCTACGCAAGTCTCACCCACATACAACCCACATGCAGACATATACAAATACACAACACACACACACACATGCTAAAATAAATGAGGTTAAGGGTAAGATAAACTATCAGGCAAAAGTATAGATAAAACTGTTGTATCATTGTATCTTATAGAGAACTTATATTAATTAACTAACGACAATATAACATTATTAGGACCATGAGTCATTGTATAAATGCTAAGATTTTAGTAAACCAACAAGTAGAAAATAATACTTGTAATAACAGGTAGGTACTAGAATAGCCGAGCCTACACCAACGGCCCAGTCACACTAACATAACTACAAATTATACCCAATGCTATAAATATGCCATCTCAAGCGGCACATGTCCATTGTGAAAGTCCAAGGATTGGAGGGCAGAGCAGGTAGAGCTCTGGAGATTCCATGCAATGACAAAATGGCAACCTGTCTCCCCTCCCCCCCAACACCTCGCAACCAGTGACTTAGCAAAACAGTTCGTCCTCCCTCACACCGGACTCGGCGCTATTTAGTCATGCAATGTCTGACACACACACCACTAAGACCTGCTAATTTTGTGAAAACACATGCACATTACTGGCAGTGATCGGCTCACAGTGAATCACATGGAAAAGAATATACCAGCAGGGGACCGCCTCCAGATGACCCACCCCAAACCACTTAGTCGCCACAGACTCATACAAGTGTGAGAGTAAGTAGGCAGAGGATATTTTTAATTGCATTTGATTCATAAATGTGGTATTGTGACGTTGAGGTACTACACCAGTACTGCGTCAATTTGTCTTCATGTGACTCTTCAAGAAGATGTGGCTGATATGGAGAGGTTCAAGTACAAAGTGTGTGAAAATTGTATTCAGAAGTGGTTTACGATGTTTTTTTATACGTGTCAATAACCACATGAGTAATTACCACAAGGTCGCAAAAGTTTCTGAAGGTAACGTGATTTTTGCATGATGCACTGAAAACACTTTTACATAATCATGGAATGGTTCTCAGTAGGCTGGTCAAGGTCCTATATTGTGCTAAGTACACTCGCTATTGTGAGCTTTTAGACACACAACGGTGATCTAATGTTGTGTTTTGTTTCCTTCACACATGTTTGAGTAAACCCTTTATATTTGTCTTTTTAATTCTCTAAAGCTCAAAATGCTCTGTCCCACCTTGTGATGTTCGAAAGCGGTTAGCCGCTACTTTTTACCTTTTGTCAGCAGGGATAAGGAAATTCCAGGGCTAAAATTATCAAAATGATTTTAGTGAAGGTGTATGGAGTTTAACAAACAGAGAGGACCACAGCCCACACAAGGTGAAAACAAGAGTGTTTTCTGTTTGAGGCAAATAACTTTCAGAATATGCAGATTTTGTGGGTTAATCATGTTATGAATGAAAACAAAACACAATCCAGGGTGTGTTTTTGATGAGCCAAAAAACACATTATAACATAGATCAGGGGGACATAGCCTAAATATTGGCCCTTTAATTGTCAATATCCATGAAGACAAGTAGATATAGGACCAGGCCAACTATCTATGGACAGGTGGACCCTTCTCACAGTAATAACGCCTGTCTTTCAAGGCATTTTTCATGCTCAAAACATCCGAAATTGCAACAATGCAACAGAACAATAACTCAAATACCATACTGAGGAACATTCCAGGCAAAGCAATATATTCTCTTTGAACGTATGGTAAGGCAAACCCTCAAAAAATTTACATCCTACCCCATCTAGTGTTGTGATATATAGGTATACTACAAAACTCTATAGTTACTGTGTTTATCAAGATTGCTAAATTTCCTAAGAATTATTTTTTCCAGGGAAGAATATGTGACTAATATGTTGAATAAGCTGTCCTTTTATTGCTTTGTTTATTTTTGGTTTGTAGGTTGTATAGATAATCACATGTGCTTGCCCTAATGCAGTTCAATTATAAACTGAAGCGTAACAAATTGTTTCTTACTTGTGTTTTTATGAATTGCCAGCCATACATTCGGTACTTGTGCCTAGCTAGCATTAATTATGTTTTATTTTTTATGTTATCAACCAAAAGCAATTCAGTTTTGACGTTAAATGTGCTTGTTTTGAAAATAATTTATGCTTTATAAGCTTGATAATAACAATAACAGCTTTTACATTTTAATTAAGTTATGTGATATTTTAGATGTTAAAGAGGGGATCTCACCATTCTGGGGGCTTTAATTGCGAACACATTACCTCATTAGTGGACGGGCTCTTATAAGTCGTTTTAGATGAATATTGATATTAGACAATGGCAAATTATAAATAATGACCACAGAGTGTCTAGATTAGAACTATATAAGTAAACAAAGAAATGGTATCTCAAGATAAACACCATCTCTATTTAACTTCCAAACAGATTCTATGGCTGATGAAGCAAGAATTACATTGACTGATGTCTTGTCTAATTATATATTCACCATCTCCGTAATAAGGCAAAGTATTTAACATAACTTATTAAACATATTAACCAGCATTTAGGCTTCTAGTGGAGTGCGACTGTCTCTGAGTGTGAATTGTAGAATGTAGGGCATGCAGTAAATGCCATGCCATCTCCCTAAGTAGCTATAGGCATGTTCGTGAGGGAATACTGCTTTTTGTCCTTTTCAGATTGACATGGACAAGCCTCCTCTGTTCTCAAATGAAAAAAAATAGTATATGCACATTTTAAACCTCGCGTTTTGTTCAATTGACTTTGCTCGGGTTGGAGGCTGTACCACATACTAAAATGTAAAAACTTGTTTCTACAAGGAATATATTGATGCCACAATGATAATACAAAAAATCTCTTTATTTGTGAACAGATATAATGGAATTTCGAAATAATAATATTGATATGTGATATGATACTAGTCTGAGAAAACGTAAGATATTCTACAAATTTCAGGAACAAATCTAATTTTGTCTTTGTATTCAATACCAAAAGAGACTGAAAATGTTTACTCAAGTAAAAGTACAATATGGGCTTAATAATATCTATAATATAAGATACTCAATTAACAATTACAAGTATGCTGCCAAAATGTATTTAAGTAAAAGTAAAATGTACACATGAAAAAAACTACCGTAATAGTAACTTTTAATGCAAATTTTAGATCATTTTGCAGAAGGGAGTATCAAAATGTGGAAAAATCAAAAGTGTAAAACTAAATGTAGTATTTTAAACTTCATGAACTCTGGCAAAACAATTGCCGTGATCTTATGTGTGTTTGTCGTATAGAAAGATCAGAGGCCGGTGGACTGGCATTGTACAGTACCATAACCTTACTTAAAGTGAAACGGAATACAATGACATGGCTAGAATTTACTCAGTCAAGTACAGACTTAAAAGCTTCGGGAAAAAAGAGAAAAAGTACCCCAAAATTCATCAATACAGTAACGTGGGAAGTATTTACTTTCCACGCCGCTGATTCATTACTCAACATTAGTATCTAGAATCGTAATATTTATTAGATTAGATGTCTGTTCCGGGTTGCCTTACAAACAGTATATCAGCTGGTGCAAGCAAATTGGGATGGAGTAACGAATGTCCTGTCCATAGCTGACACCACTACTCGTAACAATAAAAAAAATAAAAATCTTACTGATAATCTTTATGATATGCGCAGGGACAATATATCTCTCATTATGTCATTTTCCAACTGCCTTTTAAATAATTCCCTCACCCCATCCTCTTTACTCTCATGATCAATTTGACACACTTGAGGACCCCATAGTCTGTATATGGATTTTCCTGTCTCGGCTCAGGAAACAGAGGAGGTTGATCCAGTCTTCATGTGGTTATGGCAGCGGTTGAAGAGGATATGATCTGGCTTGTTTACTGTACGGAAAGGTCTGTGCCTGGACATCGTGAAGTAGTCTGTTGGCAAGATTATGGTAACAGGGGGGGCAAGAGGGTTAAACTCCCTGTACCAAGGTTCCCCATGATTGGAACAAACAAGTTGCTCCAGGCTGCCTGCATCAAATTATAAAACTGGTTTACTGTGCGGTAATTAGGATTGTGCGTTAGTATGCTAGTTGTTGTTAGCTTTACCGTTAACATATAACTCAAATTTGAAAAAAACTCGGGGTAAATGAGGATCATTGTTGTTCATTGGGCAAGGCTTCACACAAGCTTTCTGTGTGAATGCGGTGGATATTAACAAAAATAGACATGGATATTTGGACTACCCAATGATAAAAATGAGTTCATGTTGTAGCAAAACTTTTAAAAAGTACTGAAGACACAACGGGTTGTGGTTAAATTAAAGTATCAAACTCAAATGAATAGATCTTAAAATGAACCCACAAAAAGGACAGAACCTGTTGTATTATTTTTACTTGCAAAAATTTTTTGGACCATTTTATTCCAAAATAGTCTCAGTATTTATACTCGGTATCTCCAATATTAGTATCTGTCTAGTGTGGATAGTATTGATGGTGATCTGAGAGGCTGTGGGCCATAAAGGCAGCCACACCTTGATCAGTCAGCCCCGGGGCACAGATTGGGGATACAGCGCACAAAGTTAATATTACCACCACTTGCCAGTTGTGAGAAGAGCTGGTTAACTTAAAAAAGGTTTATGCGAAGCCTTGTTCAAAAGTGTAAAAGATATAAGTGTGATGTAAAGCTCTTTGTGCGGCGGGTGGTGTGTCTGGTTGCAGTCTGAAGTCAAGGGAGTTATCATGCTGCTTACGTCGGTACCCATGTCACAGCTGTGGGCAGAGGAGATGTCATCAACACATGAAAGAGCAGTCAATTTATGCACCTCACGGCAACTCGGAACGCACTGAACTGTGTACAGCATTCTGTCAAAAGAATAGAAAGCGGCATGTTATGTTATAGATGTTCATTAGGTCTTTTTTCTCAGTGTTTAGATCCAATAAATTATTATTTACATCGAAGGAGTGTTATGGAAGTGCCTGGCCAAGTTCGCTTTCCAAAAAGGTAAACACAAATACCAAATTTTGCAATTTTTTTAATTTTATATTTTTGTAATGTCGTGTTATCAAATACCTGATACAGAGGTTGTGCATGCACTTCTAGGCAATACAAGATTTGAATGTTGAATAAAAAAAACTCAGACCTCGCGGACAATTGTCATCCTTTGTTTAAAAATTAGCTCACCTTAAAACGCACTGTATAAATAAGTTTAGATTGATTATTTTTTTCTATTCTGTAAAATATTTGT
>JAIEZT010000054.1:14665446-14697281 GCA_019594935.1 Periophthalmus modestus
AGTATGATATGCACTCTGAAATAAAGCCCTATTTTTTAGTTATATATTCCAAAACTTTAATCCCAAGCGCCCTTTTTTTTTGCAAATTGTCTGCATGCAATAATATACTTCCAGTAATCAAGATGTCCTGTAAATGTATGATCAGGACCGCAGCCATAACGATTAACAATTTAAAACAAAAATAGGATATCTTTCTAAATGGGGAAAAAAAAACAAATCTACATTTCTTTCAGAATTTGATCATCTCTTCTTTTTCTCACAACAGGACTGTACCATCAGCTGGGCTTCCAACGTAACCCCAAGGACTATGGCGCCATCTATATCAGTCACGCGGTGCACCGGGACCCAGAGGTGTTCCAGCAGCCAGCACAGCTTTCTGCAGAGAGATGGAAAGAAGAGGTGAGAAAATTGTAAGAATTGTAGTCCAAACAAACATTTATTCTGGCAACTCCCATACACAGCGGCCAGAGAGAGCCATCGCAGGGAACCCAATTGACACTGTAAGGCAGCCATTTATGTGATTAGATCTTGTAAGGGGAATGTTTTAATGGACGGGGGTTTAAGATAGATTTTGTTATTTCGATTTGAAGTGTTATGTCTGGGACTGTTAGATTGGGTTTAATCAAAAGAAACAAGTGCCATATACACATTAGGTGTCACTTATTATATTAGCAAGAATTTTCCTGTAAAATTATAAGAAATTGAACCCAGAGAATAGGTTGGTGCGCTTAATACAATTTAAAATTTCACTATTATTACTTTTTTCAGTTACAAAAACTGTAATTGAAAATACAATCAATGATATGTGCACTCTCTCAGCAAAGTCACTTTTTAAATCTACATAGGCTTTTAACCCAAAACATACTGATGCATTGTTTGATAACTTGTTTACTACTTTATATGTTTGAAACCAATCGTGATTTAAATTATGAGCCAAATAACTCTTTTTACCATAATTTGTTTCCCTAGATCACAATTCTAAAATGTAAATACAAAGGCTACACGTTTTTTTTTGATTGTACTGACTGCTTTTGTTTCGACACCATATTTCTATTTTAAATGCTATCAAGTTTAAATTTGCTAGTACAATGTATTTTTTATCATTTGCACATGAGCATGTGATATATTTTTAGAATATAAGAAGTTTAAATGCTATGGAATTTCATAAAATGTCTCTATGCATGTAAGGCAAGGTAGAGCACAAAACAATTCAAGTTTAAAAAGATAATAAAGATAATTTTAAAATTCATTAAATCTGTCCAATTAAATTTAAAGAGACTTTATAACACATAAATATCCCCAAAAGCTATACCTGCAGCTGTTTTCCAACTGTCAGTGGACAGAACCATAGAAGGTGAAACTGCTGTCCAGAGGAGTCTCTGAGGGCGAGATGAGTCAGAGACAGGCACAAAGAAGCTCGTAATCGCCACGGTAACAAAGCTGCTCGCATTAAACCACCACTTTCCAGCACTGTTAACTACTTACCAACTTCACTCAGATACCTGCAATTTGAACCAAAAAACTGGGAAAATGGCTATAATCCAGGGTCAGAAAATGTAATCACCTTGTGGGAGAAGTGTACAAAAATCAAGGCACATAATGTATAATCCAGTACCACTAAAATAACTACATCCTAAGAAACAAATTGTTAAAGCTGCTTATTAAGAACAATTCAGGCTTAGTAACTACTTAATTAGGCAGTTAATTAAGAGTGTTAACTAAGTATTTACCAGCCCTGAATCAATTACTATACTATTTGTTCATTATACTCAGTCTGTGCTTTATTAAGGCTGTCAAAAGGGTACCTATTATAAAGTGTTACCTTGTATACTTTAAAAATTGGGATCCATAGTCTACCTATGTATCGGATCGTTTCACTCTCAATTTTTTATGAAATATTTAAATAGAGAGATAGATTAACGAATTTTTAACAGTCATTTTGTGGTATAGAAGTATGCAGTTAAGACCAAAACTTTTTGGAACTTTATTAGTAAGTGGCAAAGGTATATGGAGTGTCAGTGGTGAGTATTCATAATTTCTTGGAAGGTCAAAACATATCTAAAATGTTAAAGAGCTGCTACCGCTTAACAACAACAAATATAAAAGTCTGCAAACTCTGTGAAATACTTAATTTGTACCTGACATGTAAAACAAGAAAGTCCAGTTAAACAGTTAAACATCAAACAGTCAAACATCAGCGACACTGCAGACACACACACATTTATCACTGATACAGACTTTGGATCTCACACTGTTGAAGTGAACCATTCTCTCCTTAAATAACGTGTTTCTGAGTCTGTGTGTCGATGAATAAATTATTGTGGAGTGAAAATAGCTCCATGGACAAAAATAAGGTCATAAAAAGACATAAAAAACACATTTTCTCAGTTCTGCCCATAGTTCTGTCACTAAGTCAGTATGTGGGGATGCATTTTACAACTAAATTAAAACTAGTGCAAAGCCTCTATAGACTTCAATTATCAACCTCAGTCTTGGCAATATTCATTTTAAAGTTTTCTCTTTTAAATAAATAAAATCTCACCCAGGAGATATTTGGACAAAAAGCCATCAAAGACATCAAAGAACTATTGGAAAATAAAGTTTTACAATGAGTCCAATAACTATATTACTAGTGTGGAAGAAATGTCTGTGAATATGACACATTGATTTGCTGATATGTGCAATGGAATATGCATTTCAGGCATTCAGACATATCATGTTTGTCTAGACTGCAGCTTTCATTGTGATTCTATATTGAGAAATCACACCCACAGTTATGTTTCATACACACGCCTACACCGTTGCCACGGAAACCAATGCAGATAGATTAACAATGCCTCAATGCACAAATCTCTCTCTGTTATTTTGACTACAGCCTCTTATCAATTAATAGCAATGGAATGTATTATGAATAAATTCTGTCATGTTTCTGATTGTCTACCAACTACACAACAAAACATTTTCTCTTCACTGTTACTATCTCAGTTTCATTCATATATTTTTACTCATTCATAGTCAATCATTCAGACAGCAGAGCACTCGTTCACAAGGAGGAGTGAAAAGTGAATGCATGCAGGTTGCTGCTGTCATGGCAACCAGTCACGTGTCCCGGTCTTTACCAATGGGGATTCCCTCTTTATCAGTGAGTGTGTGCAGGGCGGGGCAGGGAGGAGGGAGAAGCCATGATGCCCCGCGGGTGCGTGAAGGGACACAGAAATGACTCATTCAAGATGCTATCCTCCGAGTGTGACACAGAGGAGAAGGTGATTCCTCAAACAGGAAATAGCCCTGTTAACTGCAATTAGGAAAAACCCAATAGGCTATAGACACATGGGAGCACCTATAGTTATTTTTAGAAAGTCGTTATCTACCATACTATTTCATATTATTGTGTTATTTAGGCTTATTTGGATTTCGGTCTACTAAATACAAAACAATGATTTGAAACACTGCTAAAATAATGCATTTACAGTAATAATTTTATTAAGGATTTGCTGAAGTATTATAAGTAGAAAGACTTTGTTGAAATTTAAATACTAATAGCCAACAGTTTTGCAGGAGCATGCATTACAAATACAAAAACTATAATCCTTGGCTGTGGGGCTGCAACGATTGATGAACTAATTGTGACTAGCCGACTATGAAAAATAATCGTAGTTGTATTTTGTTAATAGTAATCATTATCTTGACTATACAGACTCTGAAACAGATTTTTTTTTAAAACTTTTTATATTGAATACAGTAGCATTATTAAATCAACAATTTCAGATTTGAACTAAGTAAAATTTAGTAAGTACATATTATCTGTTTAGAAGCCTCTAGTCACCATATTTCAACATTTATTTGGTTGAAAATATATTTTAATATGTATCAATTGTATCAATATGCAATACAAATAATCGTTTGTCTAGCTGACTAATCAAGAAATATAGACCAGGTAATTACTAACATAATCCTTAGTTGCACATCTATGAAAAGGCTCCATTATTTACATGTACTTAACATTGTGTTATTATAGGCATAGTAATCCAATGTCATATAAAATAGTCAAAGGACATAATGTGTGGTATGTGATATGGACGGATACATTTGAATGGGCAGACAGGCGGGTAGCTGACGCCTTAGTAACTGGCCACATCACACCCCTTTTGCCAATGGGGATCCCCTTCTCATTTTAGTTGTGTTTCCTCTGCAGAGGTGGGGATATGACTCATAAGGTATTTTTCTGTCAGACGGTTTGTTGTCCAACTCCATAATGCGTCATTAAACTTCTATAGGCTATGGGGAGAACACGAACAACTAAATTAGGAGCCATGACCTTAAATTTTACAGTAGATAAGTTTTGTTTTGTACAGTTATTGCACAGTACTACTGAAAAAAAGTTAGATGTTAAATTTTGGTCATAATTAGAAGAGACAAGATGGACAGACAGGCTTTGCTGCCATGGTAACTGTCCACCTCACACCCATTTTACCAATGGGGATTCCCTCTCCTCCATATCGTTTTTTTTTTTTTTTTTCCATTTTCATATTTGTGCAGTCGTGTGTGCTCTGCTGGAGAGAGTTACAGAAATGACTCATAGAATGTATTTCTGTGAGGCAGACTTCGTGCTCAGAAAGAAAGTCAAAGGTGAGAGACTACAGCGCTGTATTTGTGAATGCAGTTCATCTCTCATTCTTGCAACCTTATAATCCTCTTATTTACCACAATACCACCATTCTAGATAAGGGAAATCTATATTATTATTTGGCCTATGTATAGTTATAACACAGTGTATGCCATTGTATTCTTAGACAAGCATTTCTAATGCAAAATGTCCAAAATGTTAGCTTTCAAGTTCACTAACATAAAATATAGTAAAAAAAAAAAAAAAAAATGTAACAACACAATATTTACTCATGCATGTGTAATAAGCATAGTGCAAGTTCACATCTAACATAAAATAGTAGTAAAAAAAAAATAAAAATTTAATCAACAACAATAATTAATCATGAAGTGTGTAATAAGCATAGTTGAAACTCTTGTTGAAGTAACCCGTGTCAATTAGCTTGAACAGATATTGGCTTTGACAGACTAGAACCAATCGTATAATATAGGGCTGAACAATTTAGAGGAAAATATCTAATTGTGATTTTTCTGAGAAGCATTGCTATTGCGAATAGATTTGCAGTTTTATGTTTCAGTAATAGGATGCTGTTCACATTTTAAACCTCCAATAGAACTGACATAAAAAAAAAAAAATATGAACTAAGATCTAAACTATAGGTTTAGCAGATCTAAACTATAGGTTTAGCAGTTTTTAATGCAGTATAACACAGAATATATTGTTGTTAGTGGAGGGGGAAAAAAACAAATCAACCTTTGCAATTTGCTAATTGTGTCCATCCAAATTGGGATTTTCATTCAATTGCAGTTTTGGCCCAATTGGCATTAATCTTGTTGCCCTAAACACACATTTATATAATAACAATAATAATCAATTTAATTTACAAGCACCTTTCTAATACCCAAGGTCACTTTACAAAGCTTAAACACAATAAAAACAACATTAATACAACTGTAAGACCAAAATATGCTAATTCAAAAATTTGCCTTTTGAGGTGGCACTTGAAATGGGGTAGAGAGAATTTTTTTCATAATTAAAAATTTAAAAAGCATTGTTTTTTTTTTTTTTTTTTTTTTTTTTTTTTCATATGCCTACATAACATTTTATTCCATTTTATTACCTTTTACATTATAATTATTTTCAACAGATTATTCTCTCCAAAGTCTGCAATATCATTAAAAGTTTTACATTAAAAAAACACCCTACTCATTCTTGCACAGTTTTATTATGTGAGTCCATTTGCCCAAAGTCTGGCTGTAAAACAGTTTTACACATCCGGAGTCGACTCTCACGGCACGGTTTCCGGCTAACACATAATGGTCTGCGGGTTGCACATTACCGTGTTAATTGGGCCGCGTATTGATCTATCGGAAGCGTAAAGTGGTTGTGCGAACAGGCACACTACAATCTCCTATGTTGCATTAGCTGGCTGTTGTTTGAATGGCTGCTATCACATAGATTTCCCATGGGATAAACAAATTACCTGCCAGTCTAACTACCTGTGTGGGTTTTGAATACGGTTGTGTATTTTCCGGTCCTGGCTTCCTTCCTGTTTCTGTGATTTTCCATCTGGGGACGTTTTTTCCTTTCCACCTCAATAGTTTCCAGTTTGCATTGCTTGCCACCTGCCCATTTAAATTAATGATTGCAGTCTTGTTATGTAACTAATATTTCTGTGTCTCCCGCTTGCTTGTGGTGTGAGGCGGGGATTGTGTGCTTTTCCAGTTGGGAGCAAATATTGTATGCGTAGCAGAGGTAGCTCCCTGTCAGACTGGACACCCACGCAGGCTCCAGACGGCTGATAACTGAATCGGAAAACACCAAATACAGAAGAGATCTCCCAGCCGCTGGAGCAGGTGGACTGGGTTTTGTCTCAGGGGAGCAATGAGCCTTTTTCTCTAGAGAACAGGCTGAATTGTTTGAGGGTTGTTATTTTACTTCAAAACAGTAGCAAATACAAGAGGAACAGCATTGCATATTAGTGACTATTTCATATAATAATATTAATAATAATCCAAATATTTAACAATAGCATTCAAACTCCTGATTTAGTTCTGTTCTAGTCCTGGTTTAGTCTCAGTTTATTATTGTCATAGAAGATCTTTGGCTTGTGTTTGAGAGTCTGTATTGGTGGTTTTCTGATTCTTTAATGTGATGATGCCATACTCCCAGATGGGGGGCATGGGGTCGATTTCCCTATTGATTACACTGTGCTCTGCCATGAAATATCCAAAAGGTAAATTCACAAATGTTGGACTTGACCATTTCTATTAGTGACTAGACCCAGGAACTCACAGATTCATTTTGTCGTCGTGTCCTTGGGCAAGACACTTAACCCACCTCGCAGCCAGTCTACACTGGTGTATGAATGTGTGTGTGAATGGGTGAGCGGTTCCTTGATGTAAAGAGGTTTGAGTGCCTTGAACATTTATAATGTATGCATCAATGTCAAATCTGCTCAGGCTAATGAATAATGTAGTTTCAAATATATCACTTGGTTAAAACTCTGTAGTGCCAAATTTTATGTAAGACCCTGCAACAAATAATTTCCTGCCCATGGAGTTACATTATCACCTCACACCAGATTATCACTTCCTGAATATCATGACTGTTCTTACTGGCTGTGTTAGTATGTTTCCTCATTACACTGATGCAGCAGAGAGAGAACATTCAATACCTCCTGCTCTTATACAGTGGAGCCCATAGCAGCGTACTCTCCTCTCTTCTAATGCTTCCTGTTTGGCTTTAATCAGAGCTCAGGTTTCAGGAAGACAGGACGCATTAGCGGAGACAGGAGGAGGTCTGCATCAGCGTTATGACGGCTGCAAGGGAGTGATTTATGCCCGACATTATTTTAGAAGACCAGGCCATAAAGAGGTACTGGAGGGATAAGGAAAATGAAATAGGCTGCATTCAGATCGCATCACATCACATTCTAAAATCCTCCATTTAGTTTAAAATTGAGTTGAAGGACAGGTCAGAATACTATGAGGGATTTGCTTTTTTACTGTCAGAATGCAGATATGTTGACCTGGTTTATGGTTAAAGGCTCTGTACGTGATTTTTACTGAAAAACAAGTTCATGTTTGTATTGGTCTAAATGTATTCCTCTCTTAACTAATGCATTCCTAGCGTCCTAATTATTCACTGTGATTAGTTTTTAAAGCACTTTTCACAACTTAGGGTAGAGGAGGACAGAGGATTGAGTTTACCTAGTGTGATTGTTGTCAGTTGAAAAGTCCTTCCAAAACAAATTAATCTCCCTTTTTGGAACCCAAACAGATTAATGATAAGGTTTGAGGTCAATTTTTTGAGGGTTTCCCTTAAACTTATAAGGTCTCTTTTGAAGGTTTTGGAAAAGTTTTATGTAACATTGTCAAACTTTGTGTTTGTGCAGGAATGCAGGCCAAGAGCACCTTCTCTGTTCTTTTGGAAATGGACCAAGGAGCTGCATTGGAGCTAAACTCACAGACTTTTTTCTTAAGGTGACTCCTCATCCGCTATCACAGTCACACCAATATGAACAAAATATCAAAATATTCCCTAAATCCAAAGTTTTTTCCCTGTTTAAATTATACATTTTGCTTTATATATGTATTTTTACTAACTCACATTTGGAAAGTGAAAACCCACTGTATGAAAGATTTTAGATTTTGATTACCATCCTCTGTTGGATTTTTTTTTTATGTGTAGACTCCCCTTTTGTAAACACATTTTATATCATGACATTTTATAGAGTACAGTATGAAATAATGGTACTTGACATGACATTATGTGAAAAGTGGATTGTCATAGCCAGAAGTGAATTGCCTAGCCACTTCTCCGTAAATAGAACAGCACTTGTAGAAATGGTGATTTAACTGGAGGGTTGCTAACTGAATAGCACTGTATAGAGCAGGTGGAGTAGTCTCAGACCAGCTCACCATAGTCACCACAGGCACAGTCATACTATGGGACACAGGGCCCTGACACTTTCCCCAAAGAGGCATGTGTACTTGCCAACATGCTGGAGACAGACATGATGAACAACACAACTGCTACTATATTTAGTATGGAGAGTGAACAGACTCAACCTTTAACAATTAATAGGAAGAATTATCATTAGTCAACTATTAATTAAACAGACATGACAAATGAGGGGTGATGATGAATTGAAAACACTGGCACTTAGGCAGGTAGATATAATAGTCATGCAGAATGATTTCTTTGGCTGTCACTATGGGAGGTGGAGATAAGAAGATGGAGAGGCAGAGGAGGTCCATAGTTCTGCTGCCGAGGTGGAGATGGGACGGAATAAGGTTGCAGTGAATTGACAGAAAAATGGAGGGGAGAGAGAGTGCATTTATAGGAATTGGCTGTGCTTTGCTTACAGTGAAATTCTTACCTCACAAATGGAAAAAAAAAAAAATAAAAATGAATGAATAATCAAAAAAAATATAAAATCAAGGAAGACACCCTGTGTTTAAAAACTGAATGTAGTGTAGGTCAGACTATAGGTTAGTGTATGGAGATTAGCACTAGTACAAGATATCTAACCATCCTAGTTTTATACATGGTAGATTATGTTGATTTTAAATGTTCATTCAAGTAAGTATGACAACTGTATGGAAATGGATAAAAAAAGGTTTTGCATTGACTCCAATATTAATAGAACAATAAATAAAGGAGCGAGAGTGCCAGGGGTGAGTCATCACCCCTAAAATGAAGAGGTCTTTGTTATCTTATTGAGATGGCTGTTTTCTTAGTGTTTTCTTACTTCAGTATCTGTGGTGAAATGTCCCGTGTTTTGCAGTGGTATCAGCAGCTTAAACATTTAAATAAGCAGGCACCAGTGCGCACTGCCAGCCAATAGTGCTACATTTCTCACCTCTAAGACCTGCCTCTCTCCTTCTGATTGGTCAGAATCAAGTTGTGCCCAGGTAGAGTAAGCGCTGACTTTTGTAAACACCTTTTGGGATCTGCTCTCCCTCCACAAAAACATACTTTTAGTAGTAGAGTAATAAATTTAATAGCAAAGTAATAAACTGATAGATGATTTGGGACAAAAGTTTGATTGCGAATGGACTATAGTCTGGTTAGACCAAAGCGAAAAACAGGATTCTGAGCCAGATCTACAGTCAATGTAAGTCAGTTTGCTATAAATGTAAAATGTTCTAACATCAATTACTATTATTCATGTATGCCTGTCGCAGATAACAGAATATAATATATTGGAAAATATAGGTTACATGGACAGTTTATAAATAATTAGGCCTACTGTACAGTACAAGAAAAGTGAAATGATGTGATGCTAATATGCTTCCGTATGTTTTAGATATATTTTAATGAAATAGCCTATTAAAGCTACTACCTCTTAACTACGATTGACATCATAAAAAAGGCAAAGAAAATGAGACACAACCACCAAACCTAATGATTAAGAGAAAAGTGAGAATCCAGGTATGATGAAAACCCTGGCAGATGACAATAACACCAATTCATTCACACATATTCATTCAAGCAAGTTCAGCCACAGGAATAACAACCAGACAGAAGAGGGACAGAGAAGGAGAGAGAGAAAAAAGGAGAGTTTATGTTTTAGTTTAGAAGTAGTAGTACAGTTTAATCTATAGGAAGGACTAAGGAAACCATAGTCTACAAAGCAGCATCTGTGCCATAGTTAAGAACAACTGATCTAAAGAGATAAATTGATATAAAAAAAAATGGAGAGAGATGGAAAAGAAAGAGTTTAAAAGGTACATGTTATCGTAGATTTGGTGCATGCTACGCACGCACGCACGTTTATTACCCCTTAGGTGCTAAGCATCCCTAAACTTTGAGGCCTCGAAACACCTCTGGAGAGTTCTGTTGTGATAGCTTGATCTTGACTCACTAGCTTTTTACTCATTGCTCCTGGTTTGACTGAACAGCACTGGCAAAATACCCAGTGATAATGTAAAATCAATGCCTATATGTAGTTGATAACTGAATTTGGGAACTTTATGTAAATGCCTAACGTATTCTGCTTTGACGCAAAATATCCATAATGTAAATGATGGCTATTATTGGCACGTGGTACATAAATAACTGACTTATGATTGGCTCAGCTTTGACCTCTTCTCTATAGTTGCATAATTTCCGGTTCACAGTCTCTTTAATATTCCTACATCTTAAGAGTCTCCTCAAATCCCACAGCACAGATCTGAAGGAGGCCAGGAGATTATCGTCACCCGGGCACGCTACAGTGTTAGTCAGCCCACTTATCAAGCGCTCCAAGTATGTTTCTACTCACTTAAAGGAGACTTTTTTTTTTTTACTTTTTTTTTTTAACCTTACATGTTTGATCCATAGTCAGATTTTAAAAAGAAATAATTACAAGTAAGTAGTGTTGTCACAATATTGAAATTTCAAACTTGATTTTGATACTAAAGAATAGACTACTCAGTATCTTTTTTAGAAAATAGAATGTGATTCAACATTAAGTTGAAGTACTTTCTTTTATACTACCATGTGCCCTTCAATCCATCAATCATCCAGGTAGGTTCTATAGTGGTCCATGGGCATATACCAGTTTCATGGACAACTAGTGGTCTTCTGCTCATTCTGATACAGCTGAAGATCATTCTAGAGCTTTTCAGAAAAGGTTCATTTCTGTCGTGTGAATGTGACTTTTTTAGTATTGATACTTGATACTAGTTTTGATGCTAGTTTTGGTACGGATTAGTATCTGATCTTTGATAGCTTTGACAATCCTTCAAGTAAGTACAGAGCGGAGTATGGGGATAGGGGGTTGGTGAAAACTGCTATTTTCTGAGCACTCGGAGCTCAAATGCAGGACAAAGTAGGATTGCTCAAACATGCATGAATCAATTGAAAAACAACTGAAACAACAAAGCAAATGATGAGGAAACACCATTATAAGAAAGTTAAAAGCTCATCTCATATAAATCAGTTTTACATAATACGCCCCCTTTAAGATACACCAACAGGAGAGTAACTAACTATGGTCATCTTATTGAAACAAATGCAAGTAGTAGCAGTTTTCTTGCTGTCGGGGGAAACATGAAATCTGATGGATGATTCAGTCCCACCCCGAGACACGCAACGAGCTCTGAGTCTGAGTCATCATAAATATTAGTCCAGCCATGCAGTGTGCAGGTGAACTTCGACAATTGGCTCTGTCCCTATTCACTTCCTGTTATTGTTCCACCAGCCAACTGGATCAAATTATTGAAATAAAAAAGCATTAAATGTGAATGAGTCCCATATCCTGAGAAGACGCTTGAGTTTTATTGCTTCAGCCAGAGCCATTGAGGAGATAATGACCGCCGAACATTGCTTTGGTTCCCAGCGATTCCAAGAGGACAATGGGGGACTCTTCATATAGACAGTTTCTATTATATGCAGACTAGAGAGGCGGAAATACATTAACCTATTATACGAGTGCTTCATTGGGCTCAAATTGGGAAAGTTGAAAATATTGTGGGGTTTTAACTTGCACTTAGTGTACATTTTAGTGTGATGCCATAATGCTGCTTAAGTATTTTTTGTTTGTTGATTTTTTTTGCAATTGACGTAGATGGTAAATTGCTAAAAGTTTAAATTATATACAAATGTTTTAAAATTTTGTATGCACCACTTTCTCACACATTTTACATTTTTTATTTTTATGGAAGACATTATGTAAACATATTTATATCTATATCTATATATATCTATACATACACACACACACACACACACACACACATATATATATATATATATATGTGTGTGTGTGTGTGTGTATATATATGTGTGTGTGTGTATATATATATATATATATATATATATATATATATATATATATATATATATATATATATATATATATATATATATATATATATATATATATATATATATATATATATATATATATATATATATATATATGCCGGAAGCTTGGACTGCCGGCTTCGAAGTATCCTTTTTTCCCACATCCTGTTTCATGTAACCCCTCTGACTAGGGTCACTGGAGTAGTAGCATTCCAACAGAGCCTATGTATATATACACATATATAATTTCCAAAATAAGAAGAACTGAAGAAGCCTCTTAAATTATTTTAGAAACCTATTCACTTCAAAACTTTTGTCCAGTTGACAGAATTCAATTTTCTTTTGATAATTTTTGTATATCACTTTTCGACCTTCAAGGCACTCAAAGCTCTTTACATCAAAGAACCACTCACCCATTCACGCATCATACACCAGTGTACTCAGACAATGGGACGAGATGGGTTAAGTGTCTTGCCCAAGGACACAGTGACACCATTGATCTGTGGGAGCTTGAATTGCACTGTCAACCTGTGGGTCAGTGGATCTGGCACTCCCGTCGAGTGCAGGATAAGCAAAACTTGGTTATTTTCAAAATATCAACCCCCATTGACAAGCCCGTACAAATAAAAAAAATAAGAGGGAAAATTAAATAAATATAATTTATTTCACTTTGGATCATGGTTGTTGGATTAAAAATGTGCCCATGTTGAGTTAGAATGACCTTTTTTGTTATACATTTTATGTATTTATTTATTTATTTTAGATCAGAACAAACTATACAATACAGGAAAGAATACATTAATCAATGAAAATACAATGTTTGTTTGTTTTGTTTTTTTAAATTAGCACCATATAATGATCTTTTATTATTTCAGTAGGATAAGGACTTTCTGAACTAAATATAACATTTCTGAATCTCTAGAAGTCACTGTCCACTGTTCAGAGTGTGCTAAGGGCTGCACCAAAGACTATGAATAAATTATTTTCCAATTAAAATGCTAAATGAGTTGTGATATTGATTACTGATTAATATTGAACAGTTTCATCAATACACTTGCGACACTGAAGCTGCATTGACGACACACAACTGCTTGCCATTCCTCCATCTCACCTTGATAATTAATAATATATACGTCTGTACGAGCTGTGCTCTGATTGGCTGATGTCTCGGTGACCGCTGGCACATGCCTCCACATGGTAGGACTGGGGCGTGACCAGAGTGTAGAAAGTAACGCGTGGCTATCTGGGTCAGAGGAGGAGTGACTCATCCTCACCCCCTCCTCTCTACCTTTTCTGCTCTTTCCTTCCTTCCTGGTTATCCTTCCTTCTCTCCTCCTTCTCTTCTCCTCCGCCTTCCCCCATTCATTCATCCGCCTCCTCCCCCTCCATCAGAAACCCTCATTCATAAAGTCAGGGAGGCTAGGGGCGTGCTGCGTGTGAGACTGTAGGCCATGTTGGTTGGCTGAGCAGTGTTAGCCAATGGGGAGAAGTGCCTTTGACACAGCAACTGTCAATGTGGAGATTGTATGGGGTCTATTCTTCTTGGCACAGCATACTGTCTTGCTGTATGTTTGGTTGTGGTTTTTCAGAGAATCGGTGGTGGGTAGGGGCAAGAGACATTTTTCCGTACTGATTATATCGTAATTTACCATGAAATATCGAAAAAGATATGCAAATGTTGAACCTCATCATTTCTATGATTGACTAGACCCAAGACTTACTGTATTACAACAATATTACTCATTTTAACACAACTCATTTTAATTTATTCATTTTAGCTGTCCCCATCTGTGTTAATGTAATATTCTTGGTCTATAGGATATTGTGAGGTCATCTAAAACCCAGCAACCCTGTGGCTTGTGTCTAAAAACGTGTCTAAGATGACTTAATTGTCAGACAAATGGAAAAGCAATGTAACATTACCCACAAAAATGCAGAAATATCACTTCATACTCTGAATTGGTAGTTGTTTCATATTTATTAATAATGAACTCTTTTTTGCAGTATTTTGACACATTTTTATTATAAACAGCATATATTCACAGAATTAGAGAATTCAATATATAGCTCAATTCTAGTCTAGGTATACATTTTTTTCTAAGTATACATTTTGGGTGGTTGCTTTAGGAATTATAAATGCATTTTTGTGTATCGCGCTGCTGTAGTCACTTTTTCAAACATCATTGCTTTCAAGTACTGTTCTTAAATTTTGTTTAATACATTTAAATTGATTCTTACCAACCCACTTTGTTTGTTTATATTTTACGTTGGTTAGAGTGGTGCAGATCGATTCAGAATCGGAACTACCGCATAGACGCTGGTAGAACTAGAATTTATCCATTAACTTATCAATCATCCATCAAGTCAAAAATACTCACATTGTTTACCCAGTTATTATTTTTGTTTATAGAAGTAGAATTAAAAACTGATCAAAAAAATAAATCATGTACTGTCAATTTTCTGAGGTTTGGTGTTGTAACTGTTGAAAGCATTAGAATGTTCTGGTTTTCTCCTAAAAACTTTTGCTTTGCTGTGCTATTTTCAGCACTGTAAACACCAGCACAAAATATCAGTGCAGCTTTTTGGCGTAGGCGTTTGCTCTGCCGAGTACCTCCACACCCAACGCTTTGTTTTTGTGTCAGTAAAATTAGGATCCTCCCACCCGCCAATGTGTCAGCGGACAGGTCTACCATCCAAGCGGGTTTATTCTCATGGACATGGCTCTGTTATGAAACTGGGCTGAAGTGCACAGCTTGCATGCAAAAGTTGTAGCGGCGCTGTGTGGGCGGGTACACAAACAAAGTACCATGGAGGCTGCACTGTCTGTAGGAGGTGTGTGCTGTTTTTTATATTTAGAAAAACAGCAACCCACATGGACTATGATCTAACAGCTACAAAGAGAAATCACTAAATTATAATTCCCTTACTTTATCTTAGATTATTTGTGAAAGAATACTGCTTTTGTCCATTTTTCATTGTTTTTAGGGAAAAAATCATTGAGTCTTTCATTAGAGATATTATATTACTATACTACTTTGTTAGAGTTAGGCCTGTGTATTAGCAATTGACACATTACAAAACTAAAGCATGCATTGACAGGTAATTATCATTGAATTTAACAGTACCAGACACAAGATTGCATTTTATTACTACATCTATGGTAGTTCAATGGATTTAAAGAGGATGTATTTTACTGCTATGGGGTATTAACACATAACATACTTAGATCACCCTGTTACCTTTTAATGTTTTGAAAAGCCTATATTTGCTGAACACAGCGTATTAACATGTTTTATAGGTTTCCCTTATAAATATTTTTTGTTTTTGACGCTCCCCCTCCCGTTTAGACCCTACCCCTTTAAAACGCTATCACAACACAATCAGTAAGCATCCCGCTAATTAAAATATTACACATTGTATCAGGCTTGACATGTTGTTTTGTACAGTTTTGTATCATACATGTATATTTTTGTATATTTATGGAGATTGTCATGTGGGAGGTGGGGTGACGTAGGCCTGTGGGCTGAGCATTGCACAGAATCTTACAGCTAACCATAAGGATGGTTAGGGCCCAGGAAACAATGTTCTGGCATGGTAAAAAGTCAAATAAAAAAAATCTCCTCCTCACCCTCCGCGGGTGGTCTTTTATCCCCTCTTTTTCCACGCTCGGGACCTCTACCAGAGGCCTGGGAGCTTGAGGGTTCTGCGCAGTATCTTTGCTGTTCCTAGTACTGCACTTTTCTGGACTGAGATGTCTGATGTTTTTCCTGGGATCTGCTGTAGCCACTCTCCTCAGTTTTGGGGGGTCACTGCCCTGAGTGCTCGATCACCACGGGCACCACTGATGCCTTCATCTTCCAGGCCTTATCCAGCTCTTCTTTGAGCCCCTGGTATTTCTGTAGTTTCTCATGTTCCTTTTTCCTGATGTTCCCATCGCTTGGCACTGCGATGTCCACCACAATGGCTTTGCTCTGTTGTTTATCCACCACCACTATGTCCGGTTGGTTCGCCATCGCCATTCTATCAGTCTGTATCTGGAAGTCCCACAGGATCTTGGCTCGATCATTCTCCACTACCTTGGAGGGTGTTTCCCACCTTGACCTTGGGGTTTCCAGTCCGTACTCTGCACAGATGTTTTCTGTACACTATGCCCGCCACTTGGTTATGCCGCTCCATGTTTGCTTTCCCTGCCAGCATCTTACACCCTGCAGTTATGTGCTGGATTGTTTCAGGGGCCTCTTTGCATAGCCTACACCTTGGGTCTTGTCTGGTGTGGTAGATCTGGGCCTCTATCGCTCTTGTGCTCAAGGCCTGCTCCTGTGCAACCAGGATGAGTGCCTCTGTGCTGTCCTTCAGTCCAGCTTTCTCAAGCCATTGGTAGGATTTCTTGATATCAGCCACTTCAGTTATGTTTCGGTGGTACATCCCATGTAGGGGCTTGTCCTTCCATGATGGTTCCTCCAGCTCCTCTTCCTCTGCACTCCACTGTCTGAGATATTCGCTGAGCACGTCATCTGTTGGGGCTAGTCCTGGATATACTTGTGGATCTTGGATGTTTCATCCTGGACTGTGGCTCTCACACTCACTAGTCCTCGGCCTCCTTCCTTACGGCTCGCGTACAGTCTCAGGGTGCTGGATTTGGGAAGGAACCCGCCATGCAAGGTCAGGAGCTTTCGGGTCTTAACATCTGTGGTCTGTATCTCCTCCTTTGGCCAGCTCATGATTCCTGCTGGGTATCTGATTACTGGCAGGGCATAGCTGTTCATTGCCCGGGTCTTGTTCTTGCCATTGAGCTGACTCCTTAGGACTTGCCTTACTCGTCTGAGGTATTTGGCCATGGCAGCTTTCCTTGTTTCTTCTTCAAGGTTGCCATTTGCTTGTGGGATACCAAGGTAGTTGTAACTGTCCTCAATGTCTGCTATTGTCCCTTCTGGGAGTGAGACCCCTTCTGTGTGGACTATCTTCCCTCTCTTTGTCACCATCCGGCTACACTTCTCAAGCCAGAATGACATTCCAATGTCTGTGCTGTAGATCCTAGTGGTGTGGATCAGTGAGTCGATGTCTCGTTCATTCTTAGCGTACAGCGTGATGTTATCCATGTAGAGGAGATGACTGACGGTGGCCCCATTCCTGAGTCGGTATCCATAGCCAGTGTTGTTGATGATTTGGCTGAGGGGGTTCAGACCTATGCAGAACAGCAGTGGGGACAGTGCATCTCCTTGGTATATGCCACATTTGATGGTCGCTTGTGCAAGTGGCTTGCCATTGGCCTCAAGGGTGGTTTTCCACAACCTCATTGAGTTTGCAATGAAGGCTCTTAGAGTCATGTTGTACAGCTTCAGGCATTCAGTGATCTATGTGTGTGGCATTGATTCGTAGGCTTTCTTGTAATCAATCCAGGCAGTGCACAGGTTGGTCTTCCGGGTTCTGTAGTCTTGGGAGACTGTTTGGTCGACCAGGAGCTGGTGTTTGGCTCCCCCGGTATCTTTACCAATGCCTTCTGTGCTGTGCTCATGTATTGATCCATGTGCCCGTTTATCTTAGCCGCGATGATGCCTGACATGAGCTTCCATGTTGTGGAGAGACAGGTTATTGACGGTAGTTGGATGGAACTGTACCCTTTGAGGGATCCTTCTGGATCAGGATCGTACGCCCTTCGGTTAGCCATTCAGGGTGAGTCCCATCCATTAGCAGCTGGTTCATTTGTGCTGCCAGGCGCTCATGGAGAGCAGTGAGGTTTTTTAGCCAGTGGGCGTGAATCATGTCAGGGCCTGGTGCGGTCCAGTTTTTCATACCTGAGACTCTTTCCTGGATATCTGCCACTGTGATGGTGACTGGATTCTGTTCAGGGAGGTTGCTGTGGTCTTCTCTCAGAGCCACCCGCCACTATGCATCGCTGTTATGTGATGCCTCCTTTTCCCATATACCTTTCCAGTATTGTTCGGTTTCCAGCCTTGGTGGTCTGCTCTGGTGTTATTACCGTGCCATTGAGCGTACACTTCCTGTGATTTTGCAAGTTTTTCCCATTTAGAAATCACGGAGGGGGGTCTGAAATTTTCATCTTAGGTGCATGTCCACTGTGAGAGACATTTATCTAAAAAAAAAAATCTGGAAATCACATTGTATGATTTTTAAAATAATTTATTTGTAGAAGCACCTGTTTGTGAGAACTTGCAAAAATCACAGGGTGTTCAAATACTATTTGCCTCACTGTATATATATATATATATATATATATATATATATATATATATATATATATATATATATATATATATATATATATATATATATATATATATATATATATATATATATGTTACGACCCAGCTCAACTAGGGGAAAAGGGAAGTAACAAAACCAGATGTAAAATGGTAAAACTAAAGTTTAAAAAAAATATAATATATAAAGTATATATTATATATATATATATATAATATTATATATATATAAATATAATAATAATTATAATAAAAAGGAATGTTAAAGCGAAATCTACCAAAAAGAGGCTCTGAACAGAGTAAGTTTATACATGTACCTAGAGTGCTGCTAACAAAACAAAAGAACTTAAATTGCGAATACACAAAAGGGCCACAACTTCAAAGTCCAAATTACCTAAAATCAAAGTTTCCAAGTTCAAAATTCCAAAGTTTCATAAATCCAAAATTCCAAAGTTCCAAAGTTTCATAAATCCAAAATTCCAAAGTTCCAAAGTTTCATAAATCCAAAGTTCCAAAGTGGCATGCAGTCCAGGCAGAATCAGGCAGCCCAGAGTGGCAGGGGACGGGTCCATTTAAAGAGGTGCTGCCACAGGTGGATCATCCTGATTGGCCAGGAGCTAGATTGATGCTCCAATCAGGCGCAGGGCCCTGCTGTCAATCACTTTCCACTGGAGCACATCAGGACAGGTCCAGAGAGGAGGAGCTGGAGGCATGGGGCCGTAACACTCCCCCCCTTAAATTACAAACCATTTGTAATACATAACACAAAAGCCATTGCATTATCAGCTTTTCTACAAAAATACATTAAGAAAATGGAACCAAGCAAAAAAAACAAATTAACACTTTAGCAATTTAACGAGGAGACTGCTCTAGAGTTTGGATACACTTAAATAACCAGGCTTAACCAGGCACTAAAATTCTACAAACCTTACTAATTTTTGAGCTATGTTGATGACAGTGGCTAAAGCAGATGGGAGTTCCTCTGAGCTGACAACAGCTCTGGTTATGAGGTATGGACCAAATCAGATGACAAGGAGGCTTGGTGGATGGATGGTGGTGGTCAATCAACTTCCATACACAGTCTATCTCTGCAATATGAAAACAAGGTTTTGTCATACCCTGGGCTCCGAGGATGAGCGTGGGGCCTTGCCACAAGAGGCTTGGGACTCATGAGTTTTTCTGGAAGAGGAGAGAATAAAACATGATCATAAAAGTGCTGATGACACGCTTTGTCAGGCGGGGGACCCACTAAACCATTCGAAACCAAAGTCTCAGAATAAGAGTCAGGCTTTTGGGTAATATCAGTGGCTAGGGTGGTTGAATCAGATTGAAATGAACTGACACCTACTGGTTTGGGTAGAGAGCGTTCTTTTCGTTTCAGGGCGGGGCAGTTGGCAATGAGGTGTCCAGATTTATGGCAGTAGAGAAACATTTCTTTGGGTTCTTGGCCTTTTCACTTTGCGTGATAAAGAAAACAGGAATACGTGAGGAACATTTAGGTGGAATTACAGAGAAGTTTCTTTCGTGAACAAACATGAACTCATCATCAGCCAACATGGCAGCTTCAGAAAGGGTTTGGACCTTTTTTCGTTTAAAATACAAAACAACACATTTAGGCAAACACTGTTTTTAAAGTCCTCAAACAAAATGAGGTCTCGGAAGGCCCTGAAATCATACACTTTAGCAGAAGTGCACCATTTATCTAAGAGTTTCCCTTCTCTCTAGCAAACTGGGTGTAGGACTGACTTGGGATTTTGGAGTGATGTCTGAATTTTTGCCGGTAGGCCTCAGGTACCAATTTGGTAAGAATTCCAAATGGCAGCTTTAACAGTGTCATAGCTCAAACTTTCTTCAAGTGGTAAAGCGGACACAATTTCTTGAGCTTTACCACTGAGTTTGGACAGTAACAAAATGGACCAAACATCGCGGGGCCATCTTAAGGCTGTTGCGATGCGCTCAAAGATTGTAAAATCAACATCACATTCTCCAAATGTGGGAATGAGTGAGATGTTTGTACTTGCATCAAAAGGTACAGTAGACTGGAAGGTGGAAGGCAAGTTAGTGGCAGCAGTAGAACCAGGGCTGGACAACATGTGGGCCCGAGACTCAAGCTCGAGCTGTTTGAGCTTAATGGCCGTCTCAGCCTCAATCTCAAGCTTTCGGACTTGAAATTCAAGCCGAGCCTTGCGCTCTCTCTCCTTGGCCTCGGACTCCATTTTTAAGACGAGCCAAGCGCTCTTTGAGCCGAGCTCCGTCTCTGGGAGAACAGGAGGATGAGAAGGGCTGATGCAGAGGAAGAATGGTCGGAGGTTTAGTCCGCCCAGCAACCTCCACAGCACCCTCAGGAGTAACGAGCTCAGGGTCCACACCCATAGTTGACCCCTCAACACCAAGGAAATTGCATTCCACCACCTTGTCCATGGTAGACCCAAAAAAACTTGCCTATAACAGTCCAATTATATATATTACAACTTTAGTGGGATGGGTTAAAACTATCCCGGACGAGCCCCCATTATATATATATATATATATATATATATATATATATATATATATATATATATTTCTAAAACATAAACTTATTCTTATATTAAATTATATTTTTGTTTTTCTCGCAGGAAGCCTGCATGTACCTGTTAAAGCACTACGACTGGTGTATGGAACCCCCATCCCAGGACCTCCAGTACAAATGGCTCCCTGTGTCCCGCCCAGCCAACCCCCCAACTCTCTCCTTCAGTCGACTGGACAAGAGGGCATCAGACAGCAGCAGCACAAGCTAGGGACAGTCAGAGCGGTTAGTGACCTATGGAGTTGCGTATTTAGCGTATGAAGCTTTAGCGGATATATGGCACCAATATGTTTGCAGTGCTGTCACAGTCTGGTTGCACATGTGTCATTCCTAGATTGTCCTCAGCACATCTGATTTGTCTTTTTGAACAGACTAATAAGTAAAAATGCAAATAGGATAGCAATTATTAGAACAATATGACTGTATGTTTTCACAGTCATGCATCAAATGATTTTATATTGACTTGATCTCTTTGAGTTTAACAGTCTTTTTTACAATATAATATGTATCTATAGCTGTTGTTAGCATGACTATAGTTATATGAGAAAACAAACAATACTTAATCTGGTCTCCCAAAATAAATTGAATTCTATTGATAAATGTCACTTACTATTTCTATTTAAAGGTATAGTATGTAACTTTCTGGAGGAGGTACGTTACCTGCATAATTCGATGAATAGAAAGTTAAAACCATACTCTGAAACATTCTCCATGAAGTTTTATGCCATACTATCGAAACTTATAGCCACAGGAACAACATCTCCATGAAAACAATCACGAGGAGGCCTTCCCCCAGGCCAAATAAGGTTTGGTTTCTAGAGAGTAAGGACTCAAGTTTTTCTAAGCTTTCAGTGCAATAAACATGTCAAAAATGAAAAAAAATAACTAACTTTTATTTGAATGTGGCTTTAAATTTAAAAGATGCAAAGACATGGCACAAAGAAAATGTGCAAAGCCAATATAAGGTTGGACACATAGCTTAACAGTAATAAAATATATGTTCAATCAGTCAAGTTTTAAACCTGCTGAGGGATTGAAAATGGAAATTAGCCACGTTGGCTATAATCTTTACATATTTACATTTTTAAATGTTCATTAATATGTGATGTCTCTTTACAAAGAAAAAATAATATGTAAAGCGCTTTTCATACAAAAACGTAACACAAAGTGCTTTACAGTCATTAAAAAAAAATCCCCCATGCCCTTCTATCCAATCACAGTCTACGCAGTCTCACCCACATACACCCACATGCATACATATACATACACAAACACACACACACATGCTAAAATAAATGAGGTTAAGTACAGATAAACTACTCAGGCCAAGTATAGATAAACTGTTGTATCATTGTATCTTATTAGAATTATATTAATTAACTAACTACAATATAACATTAAGGACCTGAGTCATTGTATAAATGCTAAGATTTTAGTAAATCCAACAAGTAGCAAAATAATACTTTGTAATACAGTAGGTACTAGAATAGCAGAGCCTACAACCGCCCATTCACAATAACATAACTACAAATTATACCAATGCTATAAATAGGCCATATCAAGCAGCACATGTCCATTGTGAAATCCAGGATGGAGGCAGAGAGGTAGAGCTCTGAGATTCCATCACTGACAAACTGCAAACCTGTCTCCCCTCCCCCTCCAACACCTAGCAACCAGTGCTTAGCAACAGTTCGTCATCCTCACACCGACTCGGCTGCTTTTAGTATGCAAGTCTCACACACACACACTCAGACCTGCTTATTTTTGAACACATTCACATACTGGCAGTGATCGGCTCACAGTGAATCACATGTAAAAGCATATACCAGCAGGACGCCTCCAGCTGACCCACCCCCAACACTTAGTAGCACATGAATCATAATAAGTGTGATTATTAATTAGGAAGGAGATATTTTAATTGCATATTTATTCATAAGTGCGTATGTGAGCGTTGAGGTCCACCATGTACTTGCGTCAATTGTCTTAATGTGAATCTTAAGAATGTAGGCTGATATGGATAGGTCAAGTACAAAGTGTGAAAATTGTATTCATAAGTTGTTTACTATGTTTTTTTATACGTGTCAATAACACATGAGTCATTACCACAAGGTCGAAAAGTTTCTGAAGGTAACGTGATTTTTGAATGATGCAATGCAACAATATTTACATATCCATGGAATGTTTCTCAGTATGGCTGTTCAAGGTCCTATATTGTGCTAAGTCCACTATTGTGAGCTTTTAGACACACAAGGTGATAAGTTGTGTTTTGTTTCCTTCACACATGTTTGAGTAACCCTTTATTATTTGTCTTTTTACATCTCTAAAGCTCAAAATGCTCTGTTCCACCTTGTGATGTTATGAAGCGGTTAGCAGCTACTTTTTACCTTTTGTTCAGCAGGGATAAGAAATTCCAGGGCTAAAATTATCCAAATGATTTTAGTGAAGGTGTATGGAGTTTAAAAACACAGAGGACCACATGACATCACAAGGTGAAACAGAGTGTTTTCTGTTTGAGAAAATAACTTTCAGATATGCAGATTTTGTGTGTTAATCATGTATGAATGAAACAAAACACATTCCAGGTGTGTTTTTTTGATGAGCAAACAACATTATAACATAGATCAGGAAATAGCATAATATTGGCCCTTTAACTTGTCAATATCCATGAAGACAAGTAGATGATAGTACCAGGCCAACTTATCTATGGACAGGTGACCCCTCTCACAGTAATAAAGCATGTATTTCAAGGCATTTTCTAATGCTAAAAACATCCGAAATTGAATAAATGCAAGAACAATAACTCAAATACCATACTGAGGAACATTCCAGGCAAAGCAATATATTCTCTTTGAAGTAGGTAAGGCAAAAACTCAAAAAACTTTACATACTACACCCATAATAGTGTTGTGATATATAGGTATACTACAAAATCTATAGTTACTGTGTTTATCAAGATTTGCTAAATTTCCAAGAATATTTTTTCACAGTGGAATAATATGTGAATAATATTTTAATAAGCTGCCTTTTATTGCTTTGTTTATTTTTGTGTAGGTTGTATTAATAATATAATGTTGATCTGTAGGCTGTTCACATAAACGCACAAATTTGTTTCTTACTTGTATTTTTATGAATCCAGCATACATTCTGTACTTGTGCCTAGCTAGCATTAATTATGTTTTATTTTTTATTTTATCAACCAAAAGAATCAGTTTGATGTTAAAATGTGCTTGTTTTGAAAATAATTTAATGATCTTTATTAAGCTTGATAATAACAATAAAGCTTTTACATTTAATTAAGTTATGTGATTATTTTTAGATGTTTAAAGAGGGGATATTACACTTCTGTGGGATATTAATTGCTAACACATTACATCATTAGTGGACTTGCTTCTTTTATTAAGTAGTTTTAGATGAATATTGCTATTTAAAATGTGCAAATTATAACATAATGATCCACAGATGTCATAGATTAGAACTATATAGTAAACACAAGCACAATAGGTCTTCTTCAAGATAAACACCATCATCTAGTTAACTTCCCCAAACAGATTTTCTATGGCTGATGAAGCAAGAATTACATGACATGATGTCTTGTATAACTTATTCATATTTATACCTATCTCCGTCATAAGGCAAAGTATTTACCATAACTTATTAACATATTAACATATTTAGGCTTTATATGTGAGTTCGACTTGTCTGAGTGTGCAATGTGTAGAATGTATGGCATGCAGTTAAATCGCCCATGCCATCTCCCTAAGTAGCTATAGGCATGTTCGTGAGAATACTGCTTTTGTCCTTCAGATTGACTGGACAAGCCTCCTCTGTTCTCAATGAAAAAAAATATTATATGCACATTTTCAACCTCTCGTTTGTTCATTGACTTTGCTCGAGAGTTGTCCCCATACTAAAATGTAAAACTTGATTTTCATACAAAGGAATACTATTTTGATGCCACAATGATAATACAACAACTCTCTTTATTTAAACAATATAATGTAATTTCGAACTAATAATATTGCTATGTGATCTTATACTAGTTCTGAGAAAAACGTAAGATTATTCTAAAACTTTTCAGGAAAAATCTAATTTTGTCTTTGTATCAATACCAAAAAGAGTACTGAAAATGTTTACTCAAGTAAAAGTACAATTATTTGGCTAATAATATATATAATATAATATACTCAAATTACAATTACAAGTACTGCTGCCAAAATTGTATTTAAGTAAAAGTAAAATGTACACATGAAAATACTACTGTACTAGTTACCTTTTAATGCAATTTTAGAATAATTTTTGATCAGGCTTTATACAAAATGTGAAAAAATCAAAAAGTGTAAAACTAAATGTAGTTATTTTAAACTTCTGAACTCTGGCAAAACAATGCAGTGATCTTATGTGTGTTTGTCAGTATAGAAAGGATCAGAGGCAGCCGTGGACTGGCACTTGTACAGTACTCCATAACCTTTATTTAAAGTGTAACTTAATACAATTACATGGCTAGAATTATACTCAAGTACAAGTACAGACTTAAAAATCTTCTGAAAAAGAGAAAAATTACCCCAAAAATTCACTCAATTACAGTAACGTGAGTAATTATTTACTTTCCACGCTGATGATCATACTCAAATTAGTATCTAGAATCGATACTAGTTTTATTAGATTAGATTTTCTGTTCCGGTTGCCTTACAAACAGTATATCAAGCTGGTGCAAGCTAAAATTGGGATGGAGTAACGACATTTCCTGTCCATTAGCTGACACCACTACTCTTAACAATTAAAAAAAATAAAAAATCTTTACTGATATCTTTATTGATATGCGCAGGACACATATATCTCCTTCATTTCCTCCATTTTCCAACTGCCTTTTAAATCATCCCTCACCCCCTCCTCTTTACTCTCATGATCCAATTTGACACACTTTGAGGACCCCCATAGTCTGTATATTGGATTTTCCTGTCTCGGCTCAGGAAACAGAGGAGTTGATCAGTCTTCATGTGGTTATGGCAGCGGTGAAGAGGATATGATCTGTCTTGTACTGTACGGGAAAGGTCTGTGCCTGGACATCGTTAAGTAGTCTGTTTGGCAAGCTTATGTAACAGGGTGGGGGCAAAGGGTTAAACTCCCTGTACCCAATGTTTCCCCATGTATTTGAACAAAAAGTCTGCTCCAGGCTGCCTGCATCAAATTATAAAATGGTTTACTGTGCGGTAATTAGGACGTGTGCTGTTAGTATGCTAGTTGTTGTTAGCTTTACCGTATAACATATAACTGCAAATTTGGAAAATAACTAGGGGTAATGATGATCAATTGTTGTATCCTTGGGCAAGGCTCTTCACCCAAGCTTTCTGTGTGAATGCGGTGCGATATTAACAAAAATAGTACATGGATATTTTTGAATACCCCAATGATAAAAATGAGTCATTGTTGTAGCAAAAACTTTAAAAGTACTGAAATACACAAGGTTGTGGTTAAATTAAAGTATCACACTCAAAAATGAATAGATCTTAAAATTAACCACAAAAGTACAGAACCTTGTTTATTATTTTTACTTTCAAAAATTTTTGTGGACCATTTTATTCCAAAAATATTCTCAGTATTCTACTTTAGCTTATCTCCAAAATCTAGTAGTATGTCTAGTGTGTGATAGTTATTGATGGTGATCTGAGAGGCTGTTGGTGCATAAAGGCAGCCACACCTTATCAGTCAGCCCCAGGGCAGCTTGTGGATACAGCGCAACAAAGTCTACTATACCACCACCTCCAGTTTGGAGAATGACTCTGGTCTACTTTAAAAAGGTTTCTGAGAAGCTTGTCAAACGTGTAAAGATATAAGTGTGATGTAAAAGCTCCTTTGTGGCGCTGGGTTGTGTGTCTGGTGCAGTCTGAACCGTCAATGGGACTTTATCATGCTGCTACGTCAGTACCATGTCACAGCTGTGTGCAGCAGGAGACTGTCAATACAAACATGAAAGAGCAGTCACTTATGCACCTCACTGCAACTCGGAACGCACTGGAACTGTGTACAAGCAGTTCTGTCAAAATAATAGAAAGCGGCCATGTTATGTTATATTATGTTCATTAGTGTCTTTTTTCTCAGTGTTTAGATATCAATAAATATTTATTTACATCGAAGTGTTATGGAATGCCTTGGCCAATTTCAGCTTTCCAAAAAGTACACAACATACCAAATTTTGCAATTTTTTAATTTTATTATTTTTTTTAATGTCTTTGTTATCAAATACCTTGATAATAGTTTGCACTGCACTCTCTAGGCAATACAAGATTGAATGTTGAATAAAAAAACTCAGACCTCTGCTAGACAATTTGTCATCCTTTGTTAAAACTTAGCTCTACATTATAAACGCACTTTATAAATAAAGTTTAGATTTGATTATTTTTTTCTATTCTGTAAAATATTTGTGATGTTATACTCTTTCTACACTGGATAAATGGACTAGTAAATTAAGATGCATGGTAACATTTTATATTAACTTTATAATTAGCCTTAAATAAAGTAGGAACCAAGACTTGAGTCATAATGAACAACTTGTGCATGAATGTCCAAACTATGGGCCGGGGGCTAAATGTGGCCCTCAGATTAATTGTTGTTGGCCCTTAGGCTGCTGAAATGGCCCAAAATGATCATAAGGAATACTTGTTAACTGCAAAGTTAAGTATTTATACCTATATGCCATAACATTATGATATGAAGCTTAACATTAATGTCTCAAGTCTCATAAAAGGTGCAATGAATCTGTCTGTGCTGTGTAGTATGCACTTATTTGAATGGCTTCCTGTATCAACACCGGTCTGCTTCTAATATTTTTCACTATGTGGGCCCTCAGTGAAAAAGTTCTGGACATCCCTGAACTAGTGTATTAAGAATTATTCTTCTTACTAAGGCTAATTATAGTGTAGTTTTTATAAAGCAGTACGAGGTACATTGATTGCTACTTGCTGAGTAGATCTTAGTTGTACGACATAGCCAGGGAGGGAAACTGCTCCATTTGAACACGCCTAAGCCCTGCCAGTGTGAGATGGTATCAGATGGTTTATAGCTGCACATGATGATACTCTTATATTTGTGCTGTGTTCTTGGCTCCAGCGAGTGCACAAGATAAATGAGACAATTAAACATATCATGATGGCACCTCAGTGACTAATGCCTCCAGCCTTCCTCTTTCTGTTCTCTCACAGAAAACCAGAGGAACAAGCAGTGGGCCTGGTGTAGTACAGAAAAAGAAAACAGCATGTCAGCAACTTCAACACTGCTCATTTGGGTTTCATTGACATAGTGTTAAAAGCAATGTTTAGAGAAAAACACTTAGCTACCTAATTGTATTTTTTACATTCTGTCAAACTACATTTGGTTTTATTTTCAGTGCATTTGAGTCTTTGTTTTTATTTATTTTTTGGCCATCTGAAAACCATTTACCTTTGTGTTCAAACTGTGGGACCAAAGGCGGTCCCTCAGATCTGAACTGACTCTAATGATCAATGCCAGTACGTTTACTGCATTTTTAACGAAACGGCAAATATTACACTGTGATTCAAGTAAAAGTTAATACTCCGGACTTTGAATACTTTTCAATATGCAGCCCCCTGGGAATAAAAGTTCAGAAAAAAAGAAACCTGGTTAAGAGTCATTTAATTCAGTGGGTGTGTTTATTCATTGGGTAGAGCAGCCAATAAGAACATCTCATGTTGATTAATTCTTCTACTGTAAATTTTTATATACTTCACAAATACACATTTTTGTCACAGTAGAAAAAAAAAAGTTTCAAGAGTATACATTCATAATAATGAATTTAATAATCTTTCCCAAAACTAAAATGGGAGAACTAGGTCAAATCTAGCTAATAAACATTATTTAGTCAAAAATAGGTGTCAAATAGCTGTAACTAACTGAACAGACCTGAAATCTGCCATTGTCAGATAACCCAAAAGAAGGTATTTTTTGTGCTTTTTTATTATGCTTCTCATTTTCAAAGCAGGATTTTTCATTACACTTGGATGCCTTAAGCGTGAATTTATCCTTTTTTTTTTAATTCCCAGTGTTTCAGCATCCTTGGCCTTTTCCTGAGTAAATTAGATTAGTGTCTGAGTGTGTGTAATCCCCAGCCTCTGACACAGCGGTGACATTTACCACACTGTCTGTTGGGTTGTGTGCGCTCTTCCTTCCTGTGGTACACATGTAAAAGGCCAGCAGTCCAGGGTGTGGTGTGTGTGTGTGTGTGTGGGTGTCTGTGTTATTGTGTGTTATTGTGTTAATTAGCCATGCTCGTTAGAAGTGAGTGGGGTATTCATGTGCCATCTGGACACAGCGGCCTGCCTCTGCTGTCCTGTCTGTGTGGGTCAGAATGACGGATGGACCTTCCTATTGTTGTAATCTTTATTGTCTTTGTCCACCCTCCACCCACCCACGATCTGTTCTGCTTTAGAAGTAAGGAGAGAAAGGATGTTCAAGTACATTGGAAGTTCCTCAAAACCGCACTAGGGGAAAGTTTCAATCTTTTGATAGTGCATCTGGTGGTTATTGTCATCATAGGTTGCATGGATACTAGAGTAAGAGTTTAAAAATCTGCAGTATTTTTCAGTAGTTAACTTTAAGAATTGTGGTAGGAGTGCCCATAGCAATATAGGTCGTAGGGGACGGTCAGACTAAGAGCAGTTCAGCAACCCTTAATGAGCAGCACGTAAGGTCAGTTAACTTGCCCAGATTGGCATTTCCGGGTCCCCACCCTGGAGCTAGGTCTGGGATGGGTGTTCGCCAGTGACCATCTGGTGACTTCCCAAAGGAGCGATGTGAGGCCGGTCCCACCCGTAATGCCGCAAAGAGTATCCTTTCATTTTTTCAACAAAATGAAAATGGCGTTCATGATTGGCCTGATATCACAATCTCATTCAAGAGCGTGTAAACCTTCTTTTGTCACCTACATTTCCAGTCATAAAATCAAGTGTTGTCTTCTTTATTCTTCTGCACTGGCAGGTTCATTCATTGATGTACAGAGAATCAAGGATTCCTTTTGACTCCCCACTAGAATTAGGAGTCTATTTTATTTAGTTTTATAAATGCAGTCTGATGTGGGCATGAGGGCACAATACTTGACTGTTAACAGCAGAACGGCTAATGGTTACTGTCTGACATAGACCGAGGAGGAAGAGGAGGGAGAGAGACCTGGGTCAATGGAAGAGGTTGGAGGAAGAAGCAAATGGAATATAGCTGTCTGCAATATGACACTTATCCAATTTTAGTTTGTACTTATGGGAATAATAGACTTTAATTCCGCCAGTGAAATTGAGGTTTTATTCAGTTCTGGTGCATGTCGGGACTATTTTTGTCAAAGGGGCCTGTTGCATTCTGGAGCTTCAGAAAGTGCGGGGCATTATTCAAAAAGCTACTTTAAAGGAGGCTAATGATCTTTGGGGGTTTCGGTGTAAATGTTATGTTTTATGTACCACTGCAAAACAGTGGTAATGGAGTTTATTTAAAACATCTTGATCATATTGTAGTGTGCCCCATGCAATATTATGCAATATCTGCATTAGGGGTAGTTATTGAGTTGTTTGCTCATATAAGCTATATATTTTACATACAAAATCTTAAAAAAAATGTACATGTACAAGGTAACTTTTTAAAAGTTATAAGATTACGAATATAATATGCAAACAGCAAATTCTAAATATTTTAGATCAGGCCATGTAATTATTCACATCAGACTGTGTGGTTTTGCATGTCATTTAAATCATCTTTAAAATCAGAAAACAACTTGTAGTCAGTTTAGGTGTGCATGTTAACTAAACCATGGTGACTATTTTAAAACCTGTAGAAACAGACTTGACTGTGGGGACATTTTGAAAAAACCAACAAACTATAATATTATATATAATCATATATATCTTTTGTGCTATTTTGTTCATTGCTAAAATATTTGTATGTTTGTGGACCTTATTGCCTCTGCATTTGACCAACTCCTTCAACCAGGGCCAAAACCTTGGGAGCCATTCATATCTGTGCCTGGAATCTTTGTCAGGGAACCTAGCTGGAGGATAAAAACTGTGAGTGTATGGGACTAACCTGAGACGGAAGGAAACCCAGACAGGAGAGCACATAAAATCCACACAAATACTCCAACTCGATTTCTATAACCGTTTGCGAAAGAAGACCAATCAATATGCATGCAAGCCAACTGAAATTCAAAACATATTATGGTAAGTAGATAATGGCATTATACAAAACATGCTGTCAATCCAACTGCAGGGAAACAAACAAACAGGGCCGACCACTGTGGCACATCACTCCACACAGCTTATCTAATAAAGCTACAGCCTACAACCTCGGAACAGGACGATTAGACAGGCTTTTCAAAATGGTTAAGACAGCAATACAGATTTTCTTCACACACTACTTTTACTTTCAACTGTACTAACTTGCAGTTTGTTGGGGTTGGCATTTCAGAGTAATCTCATTGATTTATCAAAGAAAATCTTGATGCTAATAAGATATAAAGTAGGAATGAAGTCAAGTGTTCATGTGCTACCAACAAGTCACAACAAGCATCGTATCTGGGGGGCTTGAAAACGTCCGTTATAGAACGTATGGCTGTTAAGATTGCCAGCCTCATGCAAGATCATACAAC